>CAWUFW010000584.1:3705000-4008386 GCA_963921515.1 Calotriton arnoldi | reverse complement strand
CTCTCCACCACTGCCAACATCCATCTCAACCCACACCCCTGCCATGACCATGAATTCACATAATGCGGTTATATTGTCAAAGGCGTAGATTTTATTCACATCAAACAGGATAATTCAACATAACCACTACGTGAGTATAAGTATCCTACTTGGACACATAAAAGATATACATGCTTCACACTTTAGCGACATTTACATGTCAAAGGCACGAAGATATTAAAATAGTTATTACATTTCAGCATAGCATTAAGCTGACCATCCTCTTGAACACTCTACTGCGCACATTATGCCGGCAGGCCACAACGTGCTACAGCAAACAGTTGCATTACCTGAACCAGGGCACCGCATAACGCACCGGCCCTCAGAGGTACCTGAACAATGGCAAAACCTTCCAGCATACACATATCAAAGGCACCAAGAAATTAAAATTGTCGTCACAGGTGAGCATAGCATTAAGTTGTTCATAGTCTTGAACCCTCTGCTGCGCACATTGTGCCGGCAGGCCACAGCGTGCTACAACAAACAGTTGCCTTACTTGAAATCCAGGGCACCGCATAGCACACCGGCCCTCCGAGGAACCTGAACACAGGCAGCCTCCCCAAGATTCATCTCAGTCCTTAAGTGACGTGTTAGGGCAGTAGAGTTGAGGACCACCGGCAGGCCGGTCCCTTTCACCACCAATCCACTGCACACTTCAATCCTACCCCGTCCTGGGGTCCATTCAGTCACTCAACCTCCTTTGTTGAGCATGCCCCTTTGTTGTTAACTGTCAGCGCTCCGCCACAGGGTGAGAAGCTCCCCGGCGCACTCACCCTCCCCCCCACCGGCGCTGACTGTGCTCTAGAATAGCCCCCAATATTGTGTGGATGAATATCTCTATTCCTTTTGCCGACAGATGCTCACCATTGTGATGGAACAGCTCCGTTCTCCCCGGATGGAGCAATTTGTGCCGAATTGTACCCATTGAAGAGCCACGTAAGAGTTTATGTATTGAAGAGTTCAGCTTCCGCACAGAGTTATTAATGGCCTTTGCTGAGGCCCCACAAAGCCATACCGACCTCGGTATCACCTCTGACCACAATATCAAGGTCGTCGGTAGGTAATGTCGAATCCTAGACAGGACTGAAAACAAGGCCTCTCGTACTCCTTGCCTGCCTAGAGGCAGCATGTCATCCCCGCCCACGTGTATAACTAAAATGACCGGGCGAGGCATCTCTTCGGATTCTACCGCTTGTTGAAGCCGGACAAAAAGATCCTGTAACCGCAGACCCCGTACCCCAAGCCAGTGGTGCGCAAACCCAGCAGCCCCCTGTGCTGCCTCCAAACTGGACCCGTGAAATTGCTGCTCCGCACTGCGAATCAAGGAATGCCCACACCAACATATATGCACTGGTTTGCGGGAAACAACTGCAATAGAGAAAAATTGGTGTTGAGACCATGACTGATAGGCACCCTGGGCCTCATTCCTCCCCTTAAACGAGACTTGGCCGGACGTACCGTTGAAAACATTCTGACTGCCAACGACCCACTTTTTTGATTGCATCAGCTGGCAATCCTATTGCCGCTGCTGTGGTGGCTGCCCCTATGCGAAAGGAATGGGAGCTAAACTGCATGGAATCCTCCCTAGATATGTTAACGCCTTCCTACACACCTGGGTAAACTGATATCTTGTCATTGGCACACCATCCTTGTGCACTAGAAGCCTCGTTGAGGCCACCACTGGGTGTACCTTAAGGTATTCTTTTGTCAATTCTACTGGACAATATGCTACCTGATGGGCCGCATACAATTTCACCCATGTGCCCCTTCCACGCGAGTCTGTTTTTGACCGCCGGATCCTTATATGGACCGCTCCCTCTTCTAGAAAGACATCCGCCAGTCCTAACCCACCTTCACCTTGTTTGGATGCTGCCACCAACTCGGAGACACGCAAGGCCCCAAAAAAGGCAAGCAAGTAAGCCAGGCTGAATAGCTTTACCTCATATTGACACCGGCACACCAACTGTTAGGCCCCCACAAGCCTACCCAACCTTTCTACATTTATAGGTCACCTAGTGTCCTGCGCTCCAGGTACCAAACGTTCCAAGCCCTTGATGTCCTTTTGCACCCTAAAATCTTTAGTGGGATCTCTAAAACCAAGCAACCCGGTGAAGAAAGCAATGGCAGACAATTGCCTCCGCACTAACAAGAATGACCTTCCTTGAGCCTTCTGGCCCACAAGAAAACCCAGTACACCTTCTGGTGTGAATCTGTTTTGCTCCGTGCCTGCTCTGAACGTCGCGCTGTACACCCCCAAGCCCTCTCGTACATACGTTTTGTCTGGGGTGCCAATGCTGCTGTAATTAGGTCTGCGGCAATGGGGCACCAAGCCTCCATAACTCCTCTGGGAACTCCGCCATCAATTCGTCTGCTTGCGGCCACCGTGCCCTGAACTCTGCCATCTTAAATCGAGACAAAGCGTCAGCCACTGTATTATCCACACCAGGTACATGTTTGGCAGCAAAATGCACGTTATGCAAGAGACACAGGCGAATAAGAGTCTTCAACAACCGCAGCACCAAAGGGCATTTCGCGCTCTGATTATTAATGGCCATCACCGCAGACATACTGTCCGAACAAAAAATTACTCTTGTGTTCGCCAAAGAAGCCCCCCAAATGTGGAAGGCGACAATGATGGCAAACAATTCTAGAAAGGTGACGTTGCGTGTGAGCCCAGACGTAACCCATTCCTCAGGCCAATGTTTCATGCACCACCTAGAGCCCAACACTGCTCCAAAACCAATACTGCCCGCTGCATCCGTATAGAGGGCTAACTCACTGTTGTTGCACGCTGGCTGCTGCCATAAAAGTGTTCCATTGAAGTTATCTAAGAACACTCTCCATGACTCCAAATCCTCTCTGACGTCTGCCGCCAACCTTGTGTGATGGTGCTTAGCCCGTAAGCCGGACATCGCTTTAGCTATGTTTTTTGAAAAGACTCTCCCCATGGGAATCACTCTTAAGGCAAAGTTCAATTGGCCTACCAAGACCTGCAACTGATGCAAGGTAACCTTCCTGGCTGAGATGCAGGCGTTAACTGCCTCCCTGAATGCCCTCACCTTCTCCTGTGGCAACCTACACTCCCCTGCCACTGAATCTATCTCAATCCCCAGGAAACATAAACAGGTGGTGGGGCCTTCTGTCTTGTCTTCAGCTAACGGAACCCCCAAAGCCTGGGCAAGCTGCCAGAAACCTTGCAGCGCCCTCCCACACGCCTGATCACCAGGGGGACCCATGAACAGGAAGTCGTCTAGGTAATGCACCACATCGTCTGATGACACCAAGTCCTTCACCGCCCATTCCAAGAATCTGCTGAATGTCTCAAATACAGAGCACGCGATGGAACATCCCATGGGCATACACAAGTCCATAAAGAACTGTCCCTCAAATGTGAAACCCAGCAAGCGAGTATCCTCTGGGTGATTGGGAAGAAGGCGGCCCCTTTGCCTAATCTCTGCAATTTTGCAATGGCCTCGTCAAACGTGGTGTACCGTACTGTGCATAGAGCCTGGTCCAAACCATCATTTAGCGATAGCCCAATGGGGTGAGACAGATTGTGAATCAAACTAAATTTGCCCGGCTCTTTCTTTGGCACCAACCCCAGGGGAGAACACACTAAAGATTCACAAGGTGGAGAACTAAAAGGACCCGCCACCCTGCCCGCGAGCACCTCCCTCATAATCTTGTCCCGGACCAACTCCCGCTGTTGCAGAACTGACTGTTGATTTTTCGGCGGGACTGATGAAGGGGGTACGCGGGAAAGAATGCGGAACCCATCCTTGAAACCATAATACAGCATGTAAGCATCTTCGTGATTATTGTATTTACTGAGCAGGTGTGTAAGAACATGCATGTGGATTGGTGAAGGACGCTCGGGATTATTGCTTGGGCAGTCTGCTGTTAAAGGGTGTGCGCTCTCTTTGCTTGCCTTGTTTTTTAAAACACTTGAACTCCGGATGTCCCTGTCCCCCACAGAATGAGCAAATGTGTTTGAACTTACAAGCCGCCCCCTTGCTACATTCCTTTTAGTTGTACTGCCAGCAGGCCAGTTTTTTGTCTCCCAAACTTCTGTTGAATCGAAAGGACTGAGTTGCCTTCCCAGGTGCCTGAGCCATATTAAACTCTGCATGCCAAATATTGATCTCCCTTTGGTCCCATGCTATCTCAGGCCTGACAGCTTTCATCTGCCTAAATTTAGTGTCGTACTGCATCCACGCAGACCCTTGGAACTCGGAGGCTGCCCCATGTATGAGGGACATGTACCCAAACAACTTAGGTGCTAATGATGGTGTTTTCTCAGTTAAAATCGCCGCATAAATAGAAAACCCTCTTACCTAGTACCGCAAGGACCATTCCAACCACACCGTTTTTGGCTTGAACTCGCTCTCTTTAGCTGCTTTGGGACGACTTGGGACCACCCCCGCATTGATCAAATCAAAAACGTTCACAAATTCCCCCCTGTGAATTTTGTCCCTTGTCTCCGACGGAACATGCCATGAAATCGTGGAAGAGGGGGCCAGCACCAAGGATGTAGACCCAAATATTAAAGGCGTCACCACTGGGGGCGATTGGACTACGCTTGCCCCCGCTGCAGACAGTGTGGGGGAAGGCTGTCCTACCCCCAGGCCCGCCGTTACTGGAGTCCCACCTGTCTGTGCCCATACTTGAGCTGCCACCGCCCCTTGTGTGCCTGTTACTGACAGTGGTCCAGGTGGTGGTGTAACTGGCGCCCATCCCAACACCACCGGGGCCTGATGGGCAACAGAGGTCCCCGCCGCTTGCAACCCCCCTGACGCTCCGGAAGGCACACCTGGCCCATGCGTTGGCGGTACCATTAACCCTGCCATATTCCCCGGGGGCTGCAAGGCCGCCGCGCTACCTGCCGCTTGTGACACTACTGGCGCACCCCCCACTTGTGGTGCCCCCACAGATGCTGCTGTTGTGGAGATCACCATAATGCTCTGCCCCACCGCCCCCACCGTCATATTGAGCACGGGCCCCTGTGCTGCTTGGTCTGCGCCACGCGCCGCCATGTCCTGAATGATTGACTCACCCCCCACCGTGGCCACTGTTTCAGGTTGTGTGTGCGACTTGTCCTGTTGCCCCTCTCTATATCGTGCAGGGACTTTCCTCTGCCGCTTTGGTGCCCTGCTGTCCGGCTGCTGCTCTGACTCGCCGGCCAACTTTTGAAGCGCTGCTTCCATGCCATGCCGCTTTGCCGCCTTCCAAAGCTCATTCAGGGCGCGAAAATCCTCCTGGGCCACGGGCTTCCCGGAAGTGGGGCGAGCGCGTTTAGGTGCCATGTTACAACCTGCTAGCGAAAACAAAAGACAACAGTTAACTTCCTAAACTCTCCATAACTCCACACCCCACACCAACTGATGGGTATCACCCCCGATGTCCCGCCAGAATAGTGGGTATATTAAACACGACCCACCACCAGCCCAGGGCTATTAAGTGATGTGTGCCCAAGATCACCAGGTGCCAGTAAAACAACATAGGCCCCATAACCAGATTTTCACTCCAAAATTTACATCTAGCTGAACAGGATCACACGTTACTAAAAACTCAGCAAAATATTTTGCCATCCAGGGAAAGGCCTTTCACAAAGGTTAACAGGGCCACCCTCTTATGCTAATTGCTGTAATTGGGTGGTGAACTGGTACTAGGGGGGGGGAACCTTTGCGCAGACATTGCGAACGTGTTTAAAATGACAAAGTATTGCTATCACAAAAATGTGCCAGGTTAAGCTGCATAATTGCTTTTTCGTGCCACATAAATTAGTAAACACTGCCGCATGATTTGGCCCTCCTCAGCCACATAATTTCAGGGGCCCTGGTAGTGCTACCTCTAGAGCAGCAGTGCAGCAGCACCAGAGCTCGGGGGTTATGAGGGACCCATTACTCTTTTTTTTTTTTTTTTTAACAACCATAGGCCCAAGTCCCAATCCCTTGCGTGCATTAGGGCCCATTGGACCTGTTCTAGTCCCAGGAGAGGCATCAAAACATTAATCTCAATGAAACTGATCCTGCACAGAACGCTTGTTTCCTGATGAAAGAATAGAAAGTCTCTTTCCTTGATGGGTAGTGTGTTCTTTTGAATAGCAGCTGCTCAGTTGGCAGCGTTGCAGTGCAGCACTTGTCCACATGCCACGATCGCGCAGCCTCACTCTCGCCCCATAGCGCATTTATCTTTCAATTAAAAACATCCTCGCACTTCCCAACACCAATTTCCACGGGAGCCATCCACGCCAGTCACCAAACCGCCTCAGGACAGCTCCCAGGGATCTGGCCACGCCCCCCCTTTACGGTCGCGCTGCCTCACTCCCATACTTTACTGACCATCGGTTTTTATCGTAAAGACGCCTTTAATGTCTCCCAAACAACACCTCACTCCAAGCTAAAAAATGCTTCTGGCCCCCTCCACGCATGCAGCGGGAAGCATATCAGAGCGTTCTCTAGCTCACTGCAACATTCCGCGCCCGATCAGAAACTTGTCTTAAGGAAACAACACTGAAGACCGCAAGCGCCGCTTCAAAACAATTGAAACATTCACCATCGGAAAAGAGGCAGAACCCGATGGTGGTGAAATCTGCGCGATATCCTGGCGCATCTTCGATTGCAAGCTAACTTAACCAGCAGTAATTTAAAGAGGCAGAGAGATAACACTGAGACAGTTACAACACCCGTGGGTGGCAACCCGTCCTCAGAAAAGATGGCTGGTGCTGGTCGGAAACTTTTGGCAGTGACAACGTGGGTTCTGTGCCATTGACTGCAAAGTGAGGGACCGATGCAGAAGAGAGCACCGAAAGACACAACCACGCTCACGCTGCGTGTGTCCCTTTTGCGCCTAAGATTTGAGTGAACATTCTTTAGATGACGCTGCTAAGAAAACGCCGACTGCCACCTCCCTGAAGTGACAATCACGCGCCCTCCGTGCAAACCTGACTATAGTGCAGCATAATCCCCGGGGGGACCGAAATCACCCCCGCGACCCAGTCCCAGACATCCCTCGGCCAAATTGCTGCTCCGCCTCCACAACACATGTCCCGGAGGCCACCGGAGCAACCACAGTCACCCCCGCAACCCCGGGCATCAAGCCAAATAACTCAGCTAAGGAATCGAACCCGTGAACTAGGGTTCTGACAATATTACTTCAATGAGCTAATAGCTCGAAATAACGAATTCAAACACTACGCCGGCCCCCCTGAACCCACCGCGTTGCCCTCCTCGGGCCGTCGACCGGAACCTGATGTCCGCACTCCTGGCTGTCTTTTCCGGCGCTCTGCGGCTAGGGTCCAGGGAGACAAAGAGGACGATCCCCTCGAGGCACTGCCTTAAATACTTAATCTAATAGGATTCGGTTTCGTTTCTTCCTTGACTGCTCCCGAAACTGCAACGTCACTAGGCAGTCCCCCTCCTCAATCCGGCCTCCCAGTGGGATGTTCGGTCCCGTGGCGCAACTAAAGGCGCCCCTCCTCTAGGCGCGGGGGGCTCCTGCTCAATTGTGCACACATTTAGAAACTTCCACAGACAAATGCCATTTTTGCAGCAGCTGGTCCAAACACTACTGAAATTGAGTTGCTATTTAAAATACATATTGATAACATTGTCCTTATTTAACCAGCTTCAACCATGGATATACCAATATTAATTCTAAAAAGGGAACTTACAACTTAAACTGTCCAGCACGCAACAAATTCGAAATTAATACATTAGTACAAGACACGTGCAACAATCTAGCGTTTCCAACCCCACCACTCCAAAGAGAAACTGATACTCTGTAAGTGGAAAATAATTTCCAAAACAATTAATTCCTTATTAACGTCAAATGCAACAATTCATATTACATTTGGCTGCTTTTTACACATAGAAAGAGACCCAATAGTGTACAGTGTGAGTAATATAGGAGAAACATTTTAAAATAATTACTATTTTCACAGTGGTCCAAACTGTAATATGATTGCAGTAACAGCAAAGATCTCTTATTTCATCACTAGAAAAAAGGTGAACCTATCTGCTGTTTCCAGCATTAGTTGCTGTTCACTTATTAATTTCTACTGTTTATACATTCCAGATCTAGATTCTTTTAGGAGTCAATCCTATTTTAATTATTGGCAACGCGTTTCAGTTGTGATGCCACTTAGCCATCATCAGGACCAAAATGGTTGGACCTGAAGGAAACAATTTGCATGGAATGGGAGATGTCAGTAAAGGAATCGTCAAACACAGTGGCAAGTTATACCGGAGCAGTGAACAACCTCACTGGTGTGCTGATCTGCATTTGATGCATTTTATGCCTGCTCCAAAATGAGAAATGTGGCTCTCACCACTTTTGTAACCAATGCACAATTATGTTAAAAGCACTTATACATTAGTAAAGAAGTATGACATTCATTGCTATCAGCAAAAGTAACAATTGGACAATAAAATATCTAACAAAAAATGTGTAACTGATTATTATTCTTCACTGCTTTACTATTCGATCGGAGTAATCCACATTTAACGTATCAAGAACACAAGGTATTCGTTTTGCCTTCTATAAACAAATGTAAAACTGCTCGGATAAGGGAAATATAAAAGTCCCTCGGGCCTAATTTTTGACAGTGTGAAACAATTAACAGGGCAAAATATTTGCCTGGAACAGCTCTCACAGAGAGGTTAAGCTACTAAGAATCAAGGAGACAAAACATTTCTCCAGTCTATGAAGCATAAATGCTCTGTCTTTAAAGATGCCAGTCTCTGGTAATTCCATTTCTGATAAGACAACCTTAGCAAGTCTCACTGCTAACAATCTATTCTCCTTTAAAAGGATCAATACACTTTAAGCATATACAATTAATTTAACTTGTTCTGTCGAAAAATATTAATTCAAGTCTTTGTTTACTCCGGAAAATCAATCCGAAAACTGACTTCTTATCTGAATTCTCTTATCTTTATTGGTTGGGAAATTTACTTTAAACAATTCTACCTAATTCAGATTATCCCAAAATCCTGTCTTTCAAAGCCCTTCTCCATTTCATTTTCTCTGAATCAATGCCTTGCGTACATAACTGATGAAGTCTTAGGATAGCACATTTTCTTTGGAAACTGGTCCCCTTTTCCATGTATGACCTCCTATGAGATCCATCAAGTAGCAATCTCCTTGCAGTCATGTGAACTCCAGGCTGCCTTTCTCTAGCACTAGAAAGCAGCATTGAACAAAGATCCTCTAAACCGATATTTCCCTAGTTCTCTGTTGCAGATGACTCCATGATAATTAATCAAATACCAGTTTCCAATACATTGTTCTTTGGAATTCAGTGCCAGAAAGGTTGTACGTGCACTACTGAATCCACTGATAGCTCTACCTGCGTGAAGGCATTTAGGCCATTTGTTGTTGATTTTAAAGCCTCTTGTATAGTAAGCACCTTTCCACTGACTACTAGTTATCAATATACGACTATGGTACTCAAACAATTAACACACAGGAGAGGTCACAGCCTACTAGAGTTCACTAAACGACATAGACAAAATGAAATGGACATAAATCCAGCCTACAATGTCCATCCTCATGTATGGCAACAACCAGCACATTCATCTGATACACATCTGCGTTTCACTCAAATTAAAAGGCTATTGAGCACGTTTCACTGAAATGCACGTCTAAATACATTTTAAGAAGTAATCAAGGTTGCATTCATCCCAGGGAATGTAGTTATCTTTACTTTTCAAACCTGGCTTACAATGTCTGAAATATTTAAATATTCACAAGTCAAAAACTAAAACAGATATTTGAAACCCATTTAAAGTACCATTTTGGCAGTGAAAAAAATCTTGGGGCGCCAGAGGTCTATAAACCTAGACGGTCACAAGCTCATGAAGCCTTCTGTGGGCATGTTATAATCCTACCACACTTTCTGCCATGCAAGAGCTGTTGATTAGTGGAGAGCAGTGAGAAGCTGTTTGACACCTTGTTACATAACAGAACAGCCTATCTTTTCATTACTTGCCAGAGTGTTTGAAGAGGATAGATGTGGCCTCAGAGTCTCCAATTTTTACTGTCGACCCCTGGCATCGTTGGTGGGATATAAAGGGCACTGGGTCATGGGTGGTGATCTCTGGCTTCCACGCTCTAACTGCAGCTGCCCATGCTCGTCTTTTAGGGCCTGGAGTGATTTATTCAATTAACTCCCAGCACAGCGAGTGGACACTGTCGATGGTGGAGCCTTTACCTGAGCTAATCAGTGCTGGAAAGGTGTGGTGAGTTCAAGGATCGATGTGTGTCACTGATGCAGGCAGAGGTACATTATGTAATCAAAATGGAGCCCTTCTGTCAACAAAGGGTTTTCCTTTCCACTCAGGTTTTGTTTGGGATAATGGAAGGTTTTCCTTAGATAACCTTCACCCACCAGGTGGAAAGTCTCTGTGATGGGGAGGGGGGAGGGAGGAAAATAAAAATAAAAATACCTTTACTAGTAGGAAAAGGAATCTTTATTTGTGCCTCTATTCGCTATGGTTAAAATATGGGGACATTTGGGCACTCAAAGGGAACAATGTACCTCAGTTCTGCTGGTCAACATGTTTCTAGCCCTACCCCAAGGCTATTCTTCAGGACTAAGGGTTAATACTCCTTGATACCACTCCTATTTTTTCTCATAATCAGGAATATCTTTGTGAAGAAACATATAATTAGATATATACATACAGCACAAATAAAGATTACTTTTCCTACTAGCCAGGAATTTTTATTTTTATTTTCCTCTCTCTCTCTCTCCCCTCCCCACTCCCACCATTCACTTCATCTACTACATAGACTTCCTAACAAAAGTGCTCCCACGCTTCACGTAGTTCGTAGCAAGCCCCGTTTCACAGTGGAACGGGAAGAACCCAATGATGAAGCATGCCACCAGGAGGAAACCCTGGTGGGTGAGGGTTATCTAACGAAAAGCTTCCATTTTCCAAACAAAACCCGAGTGGGAAGAAAAACCGTATATTGACAGAAGGGCTCCATTTTGATTACAGTACGTTTAACTGTAGGACAAGCCTTTTTTGCTTTCCTTTCCTCTACATCCCCCGTTTTTTTAAAAATAGAGGTACATTATGGCCTCTGCAATGTGAGAAGATTCTAAGTTCAGGGCTCATTGGAAGTGACTTTGTTAGTCAGCTTTCTATGGTGTTGCTCTGCCCTACTGGAAGTGGAGCTGGAGGACACTTCTCAGGTACTGAAGGAGGAGGCCTGTTGATCCAGGCACACCACTATGGAGCACATGTGCATACCATTGCTTATACTGCAATCTGCACATGGCTTTCTGAATGACAGCTTGCTTTCAAGAATACCATCTGCCTAATGCATATTAAATTTGCAAACCCCTGAGATTGGCTACAAATTCAGGGATGGTGGTCTGCAAGGTACAACAAACTTCTGGCCCTGCATTGCATTCCCATTGAAGTTACAACAAGGGGGTCCCTGAAACACATGAGTTATGTAACATAGAACAATTCATAGATGAAAGAGCTTTTTGATGCCACTGAGCTGTCATCCCCGTTTATTTTAGAACATGGCTGTCTAAATATTGGATTACAAAATTCAATAGTCAGTGCTTTTCGATGTGAAGTTTCATCTTGAGCATAGTGCAGACTGTGGCTTATCAACACTCCTGAGACTGCTTCATGCTATGCAGGCAGCATTATCACCAATCAACACAGCATGGCGTTGCACCGGCTTGGCGGGAAACAGGTGAGATCCCAAATGGGGGGCATAGGCTGAGGCCCAATGCTTGGGGTTACACTGCTCTCCTTTACTACTTACCTGCATGTCTGTTATGAGATTTAACGTGCCAATTTTTTGTGATGTAAGATTGTAAAAGAGCTGTGTTTCATATTGCAGGATAATGCCATACTTATTAGGCAGGACCTCAGGGGCCAATGCATCTGTTTTGTTTGGGCAATCAACAGCGCCACATCATACGTTATAGATGTATTGTTTCAAAGTGTATAACTGAGGGAGGAGGCCTCAGCGCTACTTTGAGGATATCAGTGTGTGGGGAGTCGTTGCTGGAATGGGGTTTTATGAGCATTATTATGAGTTCTATTATGCTACCCCAGGAAGGGAGTAGAAGCTATTGCATACTGGGAGCTGTGTTTGAACTCTGTGGGGGCTCGTTTAACTGAAGTTGGCAAACACGCGTGCAAGACAAAATAACATCGGGTTGGGATGTTTGGGGCTGAATTACTGTACAACGCCAGGAAGGACAATGGAATACATTAACAGGTGCAAAATTAATATTGCCATGTCCCATTTATTGAGAGAAACATGGATTTCTGAAGCGTAAAGGAGGTCTTCAGCACGTCCGTACATTGTAGATTTAACTTTAAATATTGTCTCTGATACACCTCCAGACACTCTGTGAACCTCAGTCATGATTACAATAAGGTGTTTGCTAACAAGGCCTACTTTCAATATGAGGCAATACCTTTTCATTGATTTACATTAAGAGGGGAAACAACCATTACAACGCAGTCATTACAACGCCCTACCTTTACAACGCAGTCATTACATCGCAACATCCTTTACATCGCATGCCATTACAATGCAGACATTACAACGCATGTCACTACAACGCATACCATTACAACGCATAGTTTTTACCCCTACACTATCCAACACTTACCCTACTGTTGCACACACTGGAGTGGGAATAGTAATTTTTACCCCTACACTATTCAACACTTACCCAACTGTTGCACTCACAGGAGTGGGAATAGTAATTTTTACCCCTACACTATCCAACACTTACCCTACTGTTGTACTAACTGGAGTGGGAATAGTAATTTTACCCCTACACTATCCAACACTTACCCTACTGTTACCCCAAAGAAATTATGCGATGTAATGGTATGCGTTGTAATGGTATGCGTTGTAATGGCATGCGTTGTAAAAACACGCGTTGTAATCCATGTTGCGATGTAAAAACCGTGTTGTAAAGGCATGCGTTGTAAAAGTTTGCGTTGTAACGTCATATATTCCATTAAGAGTGACAAGTGATTAACTACTATAAAATTTAAAAAAACACCCATCCGTTAGAATTGCGTTTTTTGGTTTTGGCTCTGGTCATTATACCTTTATGAGCCTTCATGTCAGCTTACCATACAACAAATGTTCTGTACTAATATATAACCATTGGAGTTTGCAAAATAGCAAACAACCAACTCGGCTAACCCTTTGTAGACTGCAATGTAATAGAGTTCAGAATCCTAAAGATAACTCTTGATGAAAACAGACAAGTGCTAAAGAGTTCGTAATCCTAATGGATCCTTGCAAAACAAACAAGCGCTCTAGAGTTTGTAATCCGAATGGAGGACACGTGATGAAACAACAAGTGCACATCTATATTCTTACAAGATACTTCTCTGGTTCAAAAATGTCTTTCGTCACCTTCATGGAACTACAGATGACTGGATTCCAACAAGAAATCCTAGCTGCAGCAAATATATACACAATTGCTTAGCAAGGACGCTGTGCACAACAGGGAACGTCCACTCTATCCTTTCAAGATGGATGACAGCATTGACAAGTCTTGTGAGAGTCCTGTGGACACATGGAAAATGTAGTCCTATGAAACACGATCTCCTGAGATGCTAAACTACACCCCAGGCACCATCCAAACTCTGCCCATCCTTCCTTCCTTTTCTGCTCCTGAAGGTATGCACGCTCATCAGCCAAGATCTAACTCATCTTGCGGGATCTATGCACTAAGAGAAGGACGTCCTGCGCTCAGGGCCGGAATAGGAACCCAAAGCAGCCCTGGCAATTTTGTCGGACCATCCCCCAAGGGGGTTGGAGGGGTGCAAGTGTGAAGCACTGCTGCTTTTGTTTCTAGGGGCTGAGATTCTAAAACCAGTCCCCGGTAAGAAAGCCGGCCCCCACTGTTGCAAAATCGGCTCCAGCCTTCCAGACTCTCTGGGAAACCCCGATGCCTGCTACGGCCAGTCCGACCCTGCCTGCGCTGCATCCTGAATTTACATCTACAACAATTTACATTTATTTCTTTGGTTTGTTTGTTATTAACATGTTTTAATATAGCACAAACATTGCTCAAATGCTTAAAAATGTTTGAAAGAGCAAGCATAGAACGTTACAAAGTTACTGTATACAACAAAGCAGAAACAACAGTATTAATGAAAAGGCAGATAAAAAACATCAATTTAATACCGAGTAGACAACCACAGTGTGATATAAACTAATTATGGAACGCTTGTGCAATAAGAACTTGGGTAGGTATGTACTAAAAAGGAAAGCATCTTCAGCAAAGCATATATCAGTGTATGGCATTAGCAAAATCAGCAAAAAGTGGATGAAGAAGTAAAAGAAACATTGAGAAGAAGAGTCAGGGAATATATATCAGGAGGTAGTTAGCTATATTAGCAGAAAGCAGATACTAAATAAGAGAAACTTTAAGGAGATGTGTCAGGATGGGTAGCCAGGTGGAGAAAATTTCTACAAAGAAATCAGCTAGGGTAATAGCCTGAAGCAATAAAGGGATCCGGCGAAGGAAGTGGACCAGGGCCAAGGATGAGAGCGGAATGAGATTATGAATAAAATGGAAAGCAGAAGCGTCAGAGGGAAGAGTTTAGTAGAACTAGTACAAACGTGGCTCAGTGAAATGAACCTTGATGGCTTTCAACCCCAACTTTCACCAAAGTCACTTGGATTCATCCTGGACACCAACCTCACTCTCAAGGAACACAATGTAAAAAACAAAAAAGACAGCTTGATAATAGATCTCTTGTCTAAAGAAAGTAAAATAGTTTCTTCCGGAAAGTGACTCCAGAACAGTTGTTCAAGACCTAGTACTCATGCATCTGGATAGTGTTAATGCCCTGCTCCATGACCTCTGAGTCTCCACATTGGTTCTCCCTTAAGGGTATCGTACACGCCACAGCATATCTCATCTAGGGCCTAAACAAATATGTTCACGTCAGCCACATCCTGATGGGACTGCATTGAGTCCTTTTTCCAGCCTGCTCCATCTCCATAGACAAAAGAAACAATTGATGGATGGAATGCTGGACAATGCAAACATTCACCCCCAGTCACAAGGATCTGGGTTAAATCCATCAGTCTTTTGCTCACCACACCACCTCAGTTTGGACCCAGCCATATGCAAATCAGTCTTGACCCTGTTCCTTGTGGGAACAGTCCAGCCCGAACTGCCAAGCCAGGTCCTCCCTGGCATGGAAACAAGCATCCTGGGACCGGTTTCAGGGCATCACCCTTCATCAGCCAGGCTAGCTTGAATCCAGTGGTGTAGTGAGCACAGGACCCACGTCTGGGCATACCCTTCCCACTTAGGGCGACATATGCAAAAGAAACAATTGATGGACAGAATGCTGGACAATGCAAACATTCACCCCTAGTCACAAGGATCTGGGTTAAATCCATCATTCTTTTGCTTACCACACCACCCCAGTTTTGACCCAGCCATATGCAAATCAGTCTTGACCCTGTACCTTGTGGGAACAGTCCAGCCCGAACTGCCAAGCCAGGTCCTCCCTGGACTGGAAACAGGCATCCTGGGACCGGTGTTTCAGGGCATCACCCTTCATCAGCCAGGCCAGCTTGAATCCAGTGGTGTGGTGAGCACGGGACTCACGTCTGTTCATACTCTTCCCACCTAGAGTGACATATGCAAAAAAAACAATTGATGGACAGAAGGCTGGACAATGCAAACATTCACCCCCAGTCACAAGGATCTGGGTTAAATCCATCATTCTTTTGCTCACCACACCGCACCACCCCACCCCAGTTTTGATCCAGCCGAATACAAATCAGTCTTGACCCTGTTCCTTGTGGGAACAGTAAAGCCTGTACTGCAAAGCCAGGTCCTCCCCGGACTGGAAACAAGCATCCTGGGACCGGTTTCAAGGCATCACCCTTCATCAGCCAGGCTAGCTTGAATCCAGTGGTGTAGTGAGCACATGACCCACGTCTGGGCATACCCTTCACACTTAGGGCGACATATGCAGTTCGGTCTGGACTGTTCCCATGAGGCACAGGGTCAAGACTGATTTGCATATGGCTGGGTCCAAACTGGGGTGGCGTAGTGGGCAAAAGAACAATGGATTTAGCCCAGATCTCTTGACTGAGGAGAATTTTTGAATCATTCAGCACTCCGTCCATCAATTGTTGCAGTTACACTTTTTGCCCTAAGTTGGACGGGTATGCCCAGACGTGGGTCCCTTGCTCATTGTGCCACTGGACTCAAGCTAGCCTGGCTGATGAAGGGTGATCCAGCGGGTTACTAGCAACAAGCATTCATACACTGAATACACACCTGGGCCCATTCATTCACACTAACTAGCAATCACCGCTGGGGGAATCAGTTGTACTCTTTATCAAACTCCCTGCTACCAATTACCTTTCCTGATTGAAGAGTAATGACTTACCAATGGACCTTTGATAATTGGGGATAAAATGAGATTATACAAATACAATTTCATATAACACCTGAAATAACCACTGACTCAGGAAGTTTTAAAATGTTTATCTAAAATATTTAAAAGAGTAATTTACAAGCCACATGGCACTTAATCGCATATCAAGGAGGAAATACACTATAATATCACCTATTAAGCATCAATGACAGTCCTTCAGAAAGGAGAAGATAGAGACAGCAGTACAAACTAGATTACGCATTTATAGTTACCTAAAGGTGTGAAAACCAAACCCCTTGGCCAAGGAGTTGGAAGAGGGTCCCCAAGAAAGGATGAAGACCAAGACCTCCGGACCAGGTTCAAGACAGGATAGATGACCTCTCTACCAACGACGCCTGCGTCGTTCCCCTCTCTGACACTTCGTTTTCCTCCTCGATTCTTCTGTGTCTTCTTTCTAATGGAATCCGCCGCCCCCACCTCAGGACCTCTCTGGACAGCGGTTCAGTCTGCAATCGATCAGCTCGTTGAGCACCAAAACCTGTTCTAACTAATTAGCTAATTCTATATCTATTATACCCTTGTACACCCAGGTACCTCCCATTAATGTTTCAAATGTATGGGCCCACTACTTCTGATTGGACAGGGACAGGGGGTTGATCCTCACACCATGACAATTTAGTTCAATTTTCTTTAAGCCCATTGTTTTAAAATACCGCCCCTCACAATTAATACATTTGCTTTATTTCCCACCCGTCTCACGACAATTTCAATATAAAGTGTATACAATTTGTTTCAATTGGTAGGACATCTCAGATGTACAGTGAAGGTGACCAACGGGTCATGTCCTTGGATATCTTCCAAGTTGACTTCATCGCTTTGTCCTGTTAGTTTCAGAGCGCATGCGCAGGTCCATGGCTCTTGAGCTGCTGTTCAGTTAACCCAGGCCCAAATTTACGAACTAATAGAAATCAAAGAAGAAACATATTAAAATAAAAAATAAATGTTATCACTGTATACCCCCTACTTCTACTCTATTCCCATTTAATTATAAAATCTATCCCGCATTAGTAGCGTTCAAATACCACATTATTAATTGCAGCAACGCGAAGGCTTTAGCATGTGAGAACATAAAGCAGCCATTTTAGCATACACTGCGCAGAAGCAAAGATTCCCTCCAAGCAAAGAAAGACGTCATTCCACGTGATATCGTTGACACATGCGCAGTTGAGTTCCCGCGATTTAGCGGCCATTTTGGATTAGACAAGGATTACTTATTAGTTTTAAACACATATGCAAGCGTCTCTCGGATAAATGTAATGTTTGCATATTATTAATAATGACATTACAAGGTTTTAGTACAAATTAATTACTACTATGAGAAGGATTGCTTACGAGCAAGTCTCATTGTGAGTCCTTGCTCCATCAATCCCCTCTCTGATGGCGTTTCTGAGCCATCAAAACTACCCACAACCAGATGCCAACTTCTAGCATATTTCTGTCACAGTTTCATGTTTACATTGTCTATTCTTATTCTCTCCTTTCAGTTTCTTGTATATTTCACTTTTCAGATCTTCTAATTCAATTTCATCAAATTTCCGTTTCTTGCCCTTTCCTGTCACCCTATATGTTTTGTTCTTTTTACAACATTTGCACCATATCATTATTGACAGTACTATTATTGCCATCACTACTAAGAGTACTATTATTTGACCTATAAGTCCTTTTCCTACATTAGTAAACCAGGTACCAATTGACGCAATGCTATTTGTCAATCTTTCCCATACACTATCAGCTTCCAGTGGTTTCAGTTCATTCTCGAGTGTTGTTATATTCTTTATATACGTTCCAATTTCTGCACTTTTGTCAGGAATATAGGTGCAACAATGTTTCGTTTTCAACAGTTTACAGACTCTGCCCTCTTTTGCTAATATTATATCAAGAGCAAGTCGATTTTGCATAACCATAGATCTAATCGCAACCATTTCTGCATTAATCATTAGAAATCCTCCAGCAGTATCCGTTGATAAACGATCAACCACTGTAGACAATTTACATATTCTCCTTGAGTTCAGAATTACTCCCACTGAAGGTATTAATGCACCAAATATATCCCCTACAATTTCTGAAAAACTAGCTCTTTTGCTACGTGTTAATTCACTATTATTTTCATTGCTCCCAGTGTTTCTTTTTACGTGGTATACCTTTGGAAAAACTATTCCAAAATAACAACTTCCATACCATCATGCAGGAAGCCTAATGTAAGCCTTATTCCCACACACATAATAAATTGCAGGAAAAACTGAATCTGTTCCTCCTTTTAGTCCCCAACCTCCAAGAATTAAGAAATTATGTTCACATTCACTGGTACCGATGAAAATATTGTTATAATCAGTCTTTAACCTATGAAGACAAATTTTCCCTGTCTTTACAAAATCCAGAGCCACACCAGCTTGAGCTTTGCCAGGTGTGTAAATACCCTCTTTCTCAGCCCAAGGTGGAAGATGAGCTTTATGCTCAGACACTTTCTTTTGAAAATTATGTCTTCTATTCTCAACTAAGTTCAAAAATATCTTTTCTTCTTCACGTAATGAACATGTTAGATTGCTTCTATGTGCATGTTTTATGTCTATCAATTTCATTGTTAAGAAAAATTCTCCCATAAATTGTGCATCTTGACTACTAAGCACTGGGTTCAGATTCTTTCGAATAGGAACCTCTGAAAATATCACATCTATATTTGAATAATAATACTGAAGTTTTCCTGTTCTATAAAATAAACTAGTTAGTACACTACATGATATGCCATAAGTTAAAGGCAAATGATGATATGTTAAACCCTCTGCTACTGATTCAGGTAACTTCATACAGACATAACAGTCACTAACTTCCATTGTATCTACGTACTGAAACAATAATTTAGTGAAAACATTTAAACTAGTATCGTTATCTGTTACAACGTGATGATAATCCGGTTCATCCTCTGCTTCTAATTCTACTATATCACTTTTCAAGTTATCTATCCTTCCCTTAGTATCGTTATTATTCTTTTTGTCCATTATCATAAGGTAAGGAATTGCTACAATCACAACTAACCACACTATGAGCACCACTACCAGACTACATATGCATATATCACAGCATCTTTTACAACATTTTCGTTTTGGTCTCCCAGAAACTCTGTCAGCCATTTTTGACAAAGAAGAATTTTCTTCTTTTCTTTTTCTTTCAAGACTTTAACGTTATCAAGGAGGTTTCACTTCTTTTTCATAGGTCAGTTCTGCACTTGTTCCTTCGTCACCACTTTCACTTGACTCTGAACTCTCGTAGTCTTCAAGGATTATATAAGTCCAATCAGGACCCTTAAACTTATTGTTCACAAGTTTTAATCTTTTGCTTTTTCGTTTTTCAGTCCCACTTGTTTGTTCAGATAAGCTTGTTACTTCATTTACTTGTTCTGGATCTTCACTTCTTGTTACTATGTGGTATTTTACTCTTTTAATGACACTAGGCCAATGATCACCTTTTCTGACTTTCTTTGTTTGCACTGTATCTTCACCTTCTGAGTCTTTTCCAAAAACTCTTTTATTTTCAAGGTGTGGCACAATTTGATTTTCCTCAATTTCAGTTTCCTCTTCTATCTGCTCTTGTTCTGGTCTTGTTGTTGCTTCTTCAGTTGCTTGTGTGTGAGTTTCTACTAACTGACCCTGTTCAGGATTGACGTTTTCATGCTTGATGCTTTCTTGCTCGATGTTTTCTTGGTTTTCTTCTCCCTGAACGTGTTTTTCTTGTTCTAACTGGTTCTGATCAGGGCTTATTGCACTGTGTACTTCTGCAGCCTGACCGCGTTCTTCTGAACCTGTCTGTCCCTGCTCAAATGTTGTTGTTTCGTTGTCAATTTGAGCCCAATTTCCTTTCCCTATCTGGTCCTGCTCAAGTTCTCTTATTGTTTCGTTCTCCCTATCCTGAGCTGCTTCTTCTTCGCCTATCTGGTCCTCACTAATTTCTTCTAATCTAGCTCTACTTCTTGTTTTGTTGTAAACTTCCGGTATTTCAACTACTGGTATCCAGTCCTGACTTGTGCTCGGTTGTTCTTCTTCAGCTTCTCCCGAATCTATCACTTGAGATTCTTCAGCTGGCCAACCTTCAGCTTCCTCAGCTATTGATGCTGACTGAGGATCTTTTCCTTCAGGAGCTGGCACCCTTTTGGTGTGGCTTACATGAATCCAATTAGGTAATCCTGCACATTTCACTGCTGTGTTCGTAACCAATATAACCTGGCAAGGTTCGCCCCACCTGGGTGATAAACACGTTTCTCTGGTGTGATGCTTCACTACCACCCAGTCTCCGGCGTTCAGATCATGCTCTTGTTCAGGCTGCCTGGAAACTGCGTCTTCTCCAACCTGGTGAGAGACAGAACGCACGAGGTCAGCCAATGCCTTGCAATAATCTAGAACCATATCATCAGTTATGTTCAGCAGTTTATTTCCAGGTACATTTGCTTGTCTCATTGCTCTTCCCATGATGATTTCATGTGGACTCAATCCTGTATTTCTATCAGGAATGCTTCTGAGTCCCATTAAGACAAGAGGCAATGCATCTGGCCAATCTAACGATGTAGATGCACACATTTTTGACGATCTTGATTTTATTGTGCCATTCATTTGTTCAACCACTCCAGAAGCCTCTGGGCGGTACGTACAGTGCAATTTGTGTTCAATTTTAAATGCTTCACAGATTATTCGAATTACATCATTATTGAAGTGACTTCCTCTATCTGATTCCAAAGTTACTGGGAAACCGAACCTAGGAATGAGTTCTCGTAGCAATAGTTTTGCGACTGTAATGCTGTCATTCCTCCTAGTAGGGTAAGCCTCCACCCACCTTGAAAACAGACACACTATGACAAGTACATATTTCAGTCCTTTACATGGTGGTAACTGAATGAAATCTAACTGCAATCTCACAAATGGACCTTCGGCCTTTCCAATTTTCCCTAAGCCAATTACTGTTCTCCTTCCTGGATTATTCATTTGACAAGTTAAACACCTCTGGCAAAGACTCTCTGCTGCAGCCCTAAACCTTGGATTATACCAACTTTGTCTGAAAAGTCTAATCATTGCATCTCTCCCTACATGTGTGTCTCCGTGATACATTCTGGCCATTTGTGAAATCAAGCAGTCGGGCATGACTGGTCTGCCATCTGGATATACCCATACATCATCATCTATTCTTCGGGTACACCCTATTTTTATCCAAACATCTCTTTCACTCTCCTCAGCATCATCTTGTAATCTTTTCACATCATTCCATGTTTCAGGTGTTGTACATAGCATAAGTTGGCAGCTGATTCCCTTCCTTTCAACTTTTCTGTTTACTGCCAATCTGTTTCTGGCACAGTGTTGAGCAACTAGATCTGTGTATCTGTTACCGGCTACCACCCAGTTATCTCCTGACTGGTGTGCGGCACATTTCACCACTGCCAATTCTTTTGGTGATTGTATTGCCTCCAATAATTCTTTTACAAACTGCCCATTTTTGATTGGGGATCCTGAAGAAGTCATGAAATCCCTCTGCATCCACAGTTGGCCAAAATCATGCACAAACCCGTACCCATATTGACTGTCCGTAAATATGGTTACTTTTAAATTTTTCCCAATTTTGGAGGCTTTGATTAAAGCAATCAATTCAGCTACTTGTGCAGATTTGACTCCTGGTAAATAGGATGCTTCGACTCTTCCAGAAAGTTCACATACAGCATAGGCTGCACTCAATTTGCCATCCTCATGCCTTAGGCATGAGCCGTCCACAAACAGCTCCCTGTCTGGGTTCTTTAGGGGCATTTCCTGTATGTCAGGACGAGGTTTGGTACACAACTCTGTGACCTGCAAACAGTCATGTTCTGGATCATCCTTAACTTCTTCACAATATTGATCTGGCAATAATGTAGCAGGATTTACAACTGTGCACCTAGCTATGGTCACATTTTCAGCTCCTAGAATTATTCGCTCATATTTAGTCATCCGACTAGGTGTGAGATGCTGAGTTCTAGTTCTTGTTAACAGGATCACAACTGCATGTGGGACAAACACTTTAAGAGGATATCCCATTACTATTGACTCGCTTTGTTCAATGCTCATACAGGTAGCAGCAACTGATTTTAAACAGCCTGGCAATGCTGCAGCCACTGGGTCCAATGTAGCAGAAAAATATGCTATAGGACGCCTGTCTAGTCCATGTCTTTGGGTTAACACTGAAAGTGCACAATTTTCTCTTTCATAGCAGAACAGTGTGAATTCTTTTGTATAGTCAGGCATGCCCAGGGCAGGTGCCTCACATAAAGCATTTCTTAGTTTTACAAATGCACCGGCACTTTCATCATCCCATTCAACTGGGTCTTTTGCTTTCTTTTTGGTTAGCTGAATTAAAGGCTTTGCTAGCAGTGAAAACCCTATAATCCATTGTCGGCAGTATCCTACTATTCCAAGAAACATTCTCACTTCTCTTTGTGTTACTGGCATTTTCATTTGCTTGATTAATTTTATTCTATCAGACGTTATTCTTCTTTTTCCCTTTTCAATTTGGTGTCCCAAATATTTAACTGCCTTTGTACAGAACTGTAACTTCTCAGGTGACACCTTGTGTCCTTCCTCAGCCAAATGGTTGAGTATGGCAATTGAATCTGCGACACAATCGTCATGAGTTCTTGACGCTACCAATAAGTCATCTATGTACTGCACCAGGACGGAGCTCCTGGGCAGTACTAGTTTCTCTAGACACTTTTTCAGGATTTGATTAAAAATGGAGGGACTTTCTGTGTACCCTTGAGGAACACGATTCCACACATAGACATGGTTTTCGAATTTAAACGAAAACAGATATTGGCTATCTGGATGCAATGGTATTGAGAAAAATGCTTGGCACAGATCAATCACGGTAAACCATTCTGCATCCCATGGTATCTGATATAGGATCACTGCAGGATTTGGTACTATAGGACAACAAGGTACCACAATTTTATTAATTTTCCGCAAATCCTGAACGATCCTATATTTTCCACTAGGCTTTTTCAAACCCATAATTGGCGAACTACAAGGGCTACTCAGAACTTCTTTTAATATGCCTTGTTTCACCATTCTGCCAATTTCTTCAGTAACTCCTGCTTTTACTTCTGCACTCATTTTGTACTGTCTGGTATTTGGGAAAATTGCACCTTCTTTTACAGTGATCTTTACTGGATCTATTTTTGCCATAAGTCCTACTTCTTTCCCAGTAAAATCCCATACCTTAGAGCTCACTGTTTTCCTTAATTCTTCTGGTAATTCATCTTTGGTTATCAAGGAGAACATCTCGTCTACTTCCGTACCTTGTTTGGCTATCATGAACTTATAAACATGATCTTCATCCGGGGTCTGTATTGCAACACCATCTGGTGTGCAAAAAATAGTGCAATTCATTTTGCACAGTAGATCTCTGCCCAGTAAATTTACTGGACTGGAATCACATACCACAAATTGGTGCATTTCTCGGAAATTTCCTATTCTTACTTCCATGGGCTCAGTAAGGGGTGTTTTGATCTTTTGATTTGCTACACCTACAACTTGGATAGCTTCTCCAGAGAGAGGGAGGTCTGGGATGTCTGCTGTTCTTACAGTAGAACGGGTAGCACCAGTGTCTAAAGGAAAAGTGATATCATTACCTTTTACTTTCCCTTCAACATATGGACCTGACTGATCTACCGGCAAGGATGCGCCAAGTACGCACTCCTTCTCCCCCTCTCTTAGGCACCGTCATTGATAACTATAGGGATTAAATTCATCCTGTAAAAGAAACTGTGAAGTTACATATTCATTCTTACCACTTCCGCCTTGATATCCGACGTCTGTACCGTGCTTTGCTCTGCTTACATTACCCTGCATAGGGGCAGGTGGCAACTGACTCTGAGGATTTACACCCTGGTGTGAGTCATTCTGCGTCTGTGGATTTAAATTATTATTTGGGCCATTATTATTTTGAATCTTTTTACATCTGTTCTTCCAATGTCCCAACTTTCCGGATCCATGACAAGGAAATTTCTTTTTAGCCTCTTCTCTACTGATTCGTCCTCTCACCTTTCCACCATTCCCTGTGTCACCATTCATTCCAGATTCTTTTCCCTGACTATCTGTTGGATTATCCAGATTAATTCCTTGTCGTTCAGCCATTTTCACTTGAGCCCACATCACCTTTTCTTGTAGTTTCTTGTGCCTGTCTTCAATGTCATCTCCACAATATTTAGCATATTTCAAAATTTTGTCAATAGGTTTTCCCTGCCAACATAACATATGTTGCTTAATCATCTGACAAATTTCTGGTTTTAGACCATAAACAAATTGATAAACAAACTGACTCATATTTTTGTCTCCAATATCTTCAAAACCACTGTACTGCTTAAACACCTGTAATAGACGTTCGTAGTAGGCGTGTACCGATTCATTTGCCTCTTGAGTAGTCCTGTCTATCTTCACCCAATCTGTTTCTTTTGGTGGTATTTTCCCTTTCAAATAAGTTATTACCTGGTGATACTTTTTCATCACATCATTTGATGGAGCACCTGTCTTTGCATCTCTAGGATATTCTTCACTAGGCCAGTCGATTGTAATTTTACAATCTGTCCATAAAGTGGCAGGTACCACTATGTCAAACAAACCATCCAAATCCTTTAACAATACCTTTGAAACTTTCACAAACCTCTCAACCTGCTTGTACCATTCAATTGGTTTTTCTCTCAACTTTGGAAAATCATTCGTAAAGGACAAAATATCTTGCCTGCTCCATGGGACATGAACATAACCTCCTCCTGGAACCTCCCGCATCGGGTACAGCTGTTCAACTTTTCCTGTTTCCTTCAGTAAATATTCAGAATTTGTTCTACTGAAACGTGCCTCTTCCTTTTTCTTTGTCCACCTAGTTTTCCATTTATCTAGTTCTCCCCATTTCTGTAATACTGACATTAATTCTTTCACTTGTAATTTCCTACCAGATGCATTCATATTTTCTATATCTTTGTCAGTAAAATCTGCTCTATATGGTTTCTGTAGTACTTTTGACTTTCTTATTTCAATTCCCATTTCTGAGGTCAAATCCGTTAACTTTTCATGGAATATCTTTACATTTCTTGTTATGCTCCTACATACGAACAATAGTTCTTCTTCACTGTAGGTATTTAAACGATCCACTCCTACATTTCCTGCTATCATTTCTTCTGACTCGACTTTTAATTTATAAATGTCCAAAATCTTTGGGGGTGAACTTTGTCTGTCTATTCCTTGTGCCCATCTTTCTAAATCTTCTGGAGTTACTACTGTTGCACTCTTAGTTCCTGACGATGTTATTATATTCACATCCTTTGAGCAACCAGGTGTGACTCTTCTGGGTGTGCTATTTACGGAATCTCGAATAGGCAAATCCAGTAGTGAAATCATAGATTCACAATCGCTGATATGGTCATCAATTATTACAGCTTCATGTTTAGGAATATCCACAGGTGTAGGCATAACTAGAGGTTTCGGACAATTTATTTTGTCACCATATAAAGGGACCACGGGACCAATGGTTACAGGTATGGTCAGGGAATCAGGATGTACATTCAACTGTGTTATTTTCTGTATCAATTCTGCTCTGTTTCTGTCTAAGGCCTCTCTTTCCTTATCCTGAAGTACTCTATTAACTGGTGCATTATGCAGTACTTGTGGTACCAATGGTGTTCTCAAAATTGGTGCACTTGGGGTACAACCACCCAACCCTTCCTGATATGGTGGAGGGTTCTTTAATATTTCCTCCATAAATTCATCTTCGGATTCTCCAAACCCTGTCATGTGTTTTGTCTTTTCTTTGCATTTGATCCCTAATGGCTCATCTGCCATGAATACTGGATACAAACCCTCGGTAAGCATTGCTCTTCTCCACTGTTTCATCTGACTTTCTCTTGTCTCATTTTGGTGTCTAGGGAAAAATCCCCTATAACCCCTATTGCTTCTGGGTCTATCACGTTCAAATGCCTCTGTTTCCCACTCTTCTAGAGCTTCGTATTGCGTTAATCTTGGTCTGGGTTCTAATTCATTCATTCTTATTCTTAAATTTTGAAGAACTCTCCCATTGAAAGTACCATTCTCTGGGAAAGCTAATATTCCGTCATCCTTGGTATATTCTATCCAACTTTCTAACCAGACGCAAGTATGATAACCCCTTTCCATCATCATGAATGAGGCGGGTGTTTTTGCTGGTGGAATGATAATTCCTTCCCTAGTTTTGATTGGCTTATCCTTCTTAAAATAGTTTTTAATCTTTTGTAAAAATGACATTTTTCTCCTTTCTCCTTACATTTTGGGTAAATATCTATTTATTGAATTATATTCTGCAAAACCTAGGAATCTCCTGTCTGGACGTGTTCCTATTAAAGTCGGATCGCGTTTCCACATACAATTTCCACTGTCCACTAAATTCCGATTTCTATGCTGTCAACCAATCAAATTTCAGCTAACATTTGTCTCGGGCCAATCCTAGCGCGGCTTTTCTGTGACGTTTGTCTGACGACCCCTCCTTTACAATCTGCGCTTCTCTGTCCCTCGCTGTTTCAACCAATCCCAGCGCAGCACCTGTGACGTCAGTATTACTCCTGACTACCGACCCCTCCTTTACAGGCTCGCTCCACACCCGCCGTGTCGACCAATCCCAGCGTGGCGTTTCTGACGTTAGCTTTTACTCCGACAGCTGACCCTCCCTTTACAAAAATCGTACGCAAAACTTTCAACGCTTCTTATTAAAATTCAGTAACAACATAAAACATTCGCTATCGTGCCAGTTTCTCTAAATTGGAAAAGATAGATTTCTCTCACTTCTTAGTAAAACCCTTCCGTTTACTAACATACACTACGAGTAAAACCCTTCCGTTTACTCTTCATATAAGCTTCGGAAATACCTGCTACTCCTTCAATGTTACCCTTTCTAGGTGATATATCATCAAATTTTCACCAGCGTATTCCTTTGCTGTCACTCACACGCACAGAGTCCCTAACAAGTACTGATAGCCCTGCTTAACTTTTCAGTACTATTTCTGCCTGACAGATAACCTCACTGCAGTATGGCTTCCACTTACCATCCGCTATTCAAATTCCCCGGGGATTCTAGACAACATAAAATGAAACTTTAAACAAATGGATGTTAGTTCATAAAAATAAAATTCTCATTACCCAATTAACAAAGTAAAACCATCCTCTGATAGCCAGAAAACTGATCCAGCGGGTTACTAGCAACAAGCATTCATACACTGAATACACACCTGGGCCCATTCATTCACACTAACTAGCAATCACCGCTGGGGGAATCAGTTGTACTCTTTATCAAACTCCCTGCTACCAATTACCTTTCCTGATTGAAGAGTAATGACTTACCAATGGACCTTTGATAATTGGGGATAAAATGAGATTATACAAATACAATTTCATATAACACCTGAAATAACCACTGACTCAGGAAGTTTTAAAATGTTTATCTAAAATATTTAGCAGAGTAATTTACAAGCCACATGCCACTTAATCGCATATCAAGGAGAAAATACACTATAATATCACCTATTAAGCATCAATGACAGTCCTTCAGAAAGGAGAAGATAGAGACAGCAGTACAAACTAGATTACGCATTTATAGTTACCTAAAGGTGTGAAAACCAAACCCCTTGGCCAAGGAGTTGGAAGAGGGTCCCCAAGAAAGGATGAAGACCAAGACCTCCGGACCAGGTTCAAGACAGGATAGATGACCTCTCTACCAACGACGCCTGCGTCGTTCCCCTCTCTGACACTTCGTTTTCCTCTTCGATTCTGCCGTGTCTTCTTTCTAATGGAATCCGCCGCCCCCACCTCAGGACCTCTCTGGACAGCGGTTCAGTCTGCAATCGATCAGCTCGTTGAGCACCAAAACCTGTTCTAACTAATTAGCTAACTCTATATCTATTATACCCTTGTACACCCAGGTACCTCCCATTAATGTTTCAAATATATGGGCCCACTACTTCTGATTGGACAGGGACAGGGGGTTGATCCTCACACCATGACAATTTAATTCAATTTTCTTTAAGCCCATTGTTGTAAAATACCGCCCCTCACATTTAATACATTTGCTTTATTTCCTACCCGTCTCACGACAATTTCAATATAAAGTGTATACAATTTGTTTCAATTGGTAGGACATCTCAGATGTACAGTGAAGGTGACCAACGGGTCATGTCCTTGGATATCTTCCAAGTTGACTTCATCGCTTTGTCCTGTTAGTTTCAGAGCGCATGCGCAGGTCCATGGCTCTTGAGCTGCTGTTCAGTTAACCCAGGCCCAAATTTACGAACTAATAGAAATCAAAGAAGAAACATATTAAAATCAAAAATAAATGTTATCACTGTATACCCCCTACTTCTACTCTATTCCCATTTAATTATAAAATCTATCCCGCATTAGTAGCGTTCAAATACCACATTATTAATTGCAGCAACGCGAAGGCTTTAGCATGTGAGAACATAAAGCAGCCATTTTAGCATACACTGCGCAGAAGCAAAGATTCCCTCCAAGCAAAGAAAGACGTCATACCACGTGATATGGTTGACACATGCGCAGTTGAGTTCCCGCGCTTTAGCGGCCATTTTGGATTAGACAAGGATTACTTATTAGTTTTAAACACATAGGCAAGCGTCTCTCGGATAAATGTAATGTTTGCATATTATTAATAATGACATTACAAGGTTTTAGTACAAATTAATTACTACTATGAGAAGCATTGCTTACGAGCAAGTCTCATTGTGAGTCCTTGCTCCATCAAGGGTGACATACCCCAAAACCAGTTCCAGGATGCTTGTTTCTGGTCCAGGGAGGACCTGGCTTGGCAGTTCGGTCTGGACTGTTCCCATGAGCCACAGGGTCAAGACTGATTTGCATATGGCTGGGTCCAAACTGGGGTGGCGTAGTGGGCAAAAGAACAATGGATTTAACCCAGATCTCTTGACTGGGGGAGAATGTTTGAATCATTCAGCATTCCGTCCATCAATTGTTGCAGTCCATCAATTGTTGCAGTTACACTTTTTGCCCTAAGTGGGATGGGTATGCCCAGACGTGGGTCCCTTGCTCACTGTGCCACTGGATTCAAACTATCCTGGCTGATGAAGGGTGACATACCCCGAAACCGGTCCCAGGATGCTTGCTTCCGGTCCAGGGAGGACCTGGCTTGGCAGTTCCGTCTGGACTGTTCCCATGAGGCACAGGGTCAAGACTGATTTGCATATGGCTGGGTCCAAACTGGGGTGGCGTAGTGGACAAAAGATCGATGGATTTAACCCAGATCTCTTGACTGGGGGAGAATGTTTGAAACATTCAGCATTCTGTCCATCAATTGTTGCAGTTACACCATCTCCATAAACAGCTGCAACATTTACAAAGACATCACATTTAGCACTCTGCTTATCTTGCGGACGTACTCGTCATCTTTGGTGACTTTTGGCATACCTGTAGCCAGGAATCTATCATACTAGAGACTAAGTAGTGTAAAAAAGAAAAAAAAACATGCCAGCAAGTCTTTTCCTTCTATGCACCCAGAATCTGGAATATCATCCCAGTATCCATCTGGACCATCCCAACACTGCTTAAATTTAGGAAAGAGATGAAGATGCAACTCTTTAAAGAGCACTATATCACAATGCAGTGACAGTACACTTCTGCCGCCAGAACCCAGCTAATTCTCCTATCACTCGTTGACTCCTTAACTTTGACCTTGTACACTACCCCACTGCCATTTGGCAAGGTTTGTGCTACACAAATCCCACATACATACATACATGCATAGAGTAAAAGCCGGACAGGCAATGTCTTTTGAAGATTAGATGTTTCAGCTTGATCTTGAAGGTAATCAGTGAGGAGTGACTCATAGACTTAGAGCTGGGAAATTACCGACTGCTCACACTGCCAGCAAAGGCCATTCTTTGTTTAATTTTTAATGATGATGACAAGAGAAGCAGTTCACTACTGCATAGAGAGATCTGAGGTCACCTGATAGTTTCAGCTTTAAGGCAAAGTACAGAGGGTTGAAATACGTGAAGCCTTATCTGTCATACATGCAGTCTTGTAGAGTACCTTTTCTTCTAAGGGAAGCCACTGTAGTGGTAATAGCACTGCAGTAAATTGGCCAGATGTTTTGAATCCATTAAGTTAAAGGGACACAGCATGTAGTACTGCCGTCATGGATGTGAGGAGCATTTTCAGAGGCATTTTCAGACGTTCAGTCAAGAGTGAGTTGCCATAGTCACGCCTTATCAATTCCAGAGATTGAACTTGAGTCTTCTTTTTTTTTTTTAATTGTCTGAAAGTTTTTTGATGTGAAAAACCGATAGGAATGCAATTAGATGGTCGGACCAATCACCAAGGATTGGATCTTCAGAAGTATTCAAGTTATTTCTTTAGAATATTAGGCCAAGGTTACACCCTTCCGTATGGGTAATTTTGTGGCAATGTTTAATAGGGGCTATTCCAGTGAAGAATGAGGACAGCAAATTGGTTGCAGTGCTTTTGGAAATACCCCAGTGGAGGTTGACATCACCTAAGAAGATGTTTGCATTTGTGACAATCAGTTTGTTTGTAATGTGCTCCTTACACTTATCAGTGAAGCAGCGAAGGTCAGATTGTCAAAAGATGGCTGGAAAATGATATTCAGTTTAATGGGAAATGTATGTATCCCACCGCAGCTGGAGCAAGGTCACCGAAGTTCAATGGACACAAGCCCTCACCACCACCCATCCCAGGCCATACAGAACTTCTCCGCCTGGATCACTGACTGCACCAACCTGCAAGAGCCAACAAAACCTCAAAACGAGCCAGCTAGTACACCCCAGAGCTCAGGAACACCAAGCACAACTGCTACCAACTGATAGATGCGATGGCACGCCACAAAGAACCCTGCTGACAGAGCCACCCACAAAACAGCCCTCAGCATCTATCACCAGCACATCAAGGAAGGCAGCCATAACCGCCTGGACCGACACCACGGCTAACCGCACTAAGGCACTCTTCAAAATAGGCAAGAAATTCTCCAATCAAACAGCCACAGAGAACACCGTCCACCCTCCCAAGAACTCTGGGACACCCTCTCAGACTACTTCCACAGCAAGATTGCCACAATCTACAACAACTTGGACACCCCAACCCACCACCCTCAACCTCAAACATCTCTACCCACCAGCGAACACCAGCCAAGCAATCACCACCTGGTCTCTGCTCACCTCCTAGACCACCACAGCCATCATGTCTTCCATCCACTCCGGGGCACCCACTGACCCCTGCCCCCAACACCTCTTCAACCTCGGAACCAACCCAATCCGCACGGAACTCACCAATATCCTCAACACCTCCATCAACACAGCATCCTTCGCAGACAGATGGAAACATGCAGAAGTCAGACCCCTCCTGAAGAAACCCTACCCTGACCCCAGAGATCTAAAAAAATCAATCGACCAATCTCCCTGCTCCCCTACCCAGCCAAAGTACTCGAGAAAGCCACCAACAAACAAATCACTGGATTCCTGGAACAAAAACACCTACTGGACGCTGCACAATCAGGATTCTGTGCCATCCACAGCACTGAGACCACGCTGATTGCTGCCACAGATGACATCAAAAATCTCAACTGTGGAGAAACTGTGGCCCTGATTCTCCTCCACCTCTCCGCTGCTTTTGACACGGTCTCCCACAAAACCCTCATCACCAGACACTACAACATCGGAATACAACAAGACGCCCTTAAATGGATCGGCTCCTTCCTTACAGGATGCACACAGAGTATCCGGCTACCTCCCCCCACCTCCACACCCGAGGACATCAAATGCAGTGTATGCCAAGGATCATCACTCAGCTCTACATTATTCAACACCTACATGACCCCCCTCGCAGACGTTGTGAACTCTCATGGCCTCAACATAATCTCCTACGGAGGCGGCACTCAAATTATCCTCTAGCTCACCGAGGACCCCACCAATGCCAAAAACAACTTCTCCAACGCAGCCAACTGGAATAGAGACTACTGCCTCAGACTCAACTCCGACAAGACAGAAGTACTGATCTTTGGGAACAACCCCTCCATCTGGGACCACAGTTGGTGGCCAGCTGAACTCGGACCAACCCCAACACCAACGAACCATGCACACAACCGAGGGATAATCCTCAACAGCCAACTGACCATTAGATGACAAGTCAACGCTGTCCCCTCCTCCTGCTTCCACACTCTTCGCATGCTCTGCAAAATCTTCAGATGGATCCCTATCAACACCAGTAAGACCGTCACTCAGGCCCTCGTCACCAGCTGTCTCGACTATGGCAACGTTCTATATTTCCCAATCTTAACCCTGCTCCTCAGAAGACTCCAGACCATACAGAAAGCGGCAGCCAGACTCCTCCTGGACTCCCCCAAATGGCCACACATCATCCCATACCCACCCCAATTAGTTTAGGAAGTCTAAATACCTACCTCATGGTTAGCCTACAAGGCATTTTAATAACATTTTACACCTTTTCTAATTATTTAGACATCTGTCTCATTCTTTTTACAGCCTTGAGGTCATATGTACTTTTATTCCCCCTTCATTACATGTGAAGGATCTGCTTACCTTTCGTTTTTCTGTTTGTTCGCCAATTTGGCCATATAGTTGCTAGGATTTGTCTTGCTGGGCCTACATACATAAAAGGCAGTAAATATCAGCTGTGAATGTTTAGGTCAGTGGGGTGCTATTTTGTACAACACCATTTACATAGTTAGCTATTCATTTATTGTATACATCAAAAAAATAACGCTCCGGTGGCACAAGAGGCTTGTAAATATGCCCCCATGTGTGTGCGCACATATAAGGAAGAAAATACCATCAATGATTGTTTATGTGCAGTAAAGTGTCCCTTCCTGCATATCGCACCCTTGCACCATGGTGCAAGGTTGCCTGCATTGGTGCTCGGGAGCTATTGTGCACCAGCGCAGAAGAAAGTACAGTGATGCGTCGTATTGCTGTAAATACGATGCATCCCCGCACTTTCCCAAGGGCTCAGCGCGGTGCAGCAAGCTGGCTTGCAGCGCCGCGTTGAATCATTTTCTTGTAAATATGTCCCTTGTTCTTGCAAATGTGTTGCCCAGAAAAGGTGAGTCTTCCGAATGACTTAAAGGCAGGCCCAGGGTGATAGCACAAATGACTAATTCCACTTGTAAAACCCCACAGGTAGTGTGAGTAAAATAACATAAATGAGATCAACTGAATAAACTGTATGCCGACCCCACAGAAGTGATGCAAAGCCCTGTCAAATCACAATGCTGCCAATAGATAGTTCACTGGAAAGAGCACCTTTTATGCTGATATTGCCTCCCTTGACCCGGTATCTGTGCTCAAAGAACTTCCAGAGTAAAAGAGGTCATCTTGAACTGGGATGGCTTATATAGCTTTCACTTCACTGGCAAAACTACGTTGGACATCTTGTAATGGACTCCATAGTGCACTCACTCTTATTCTAGTACTCTGCCACCAGTGGCGGCTGCCAATAACCGAGGGTGGTGAGGCAGAGGGGAATGCAAAAAAAAAATATAATAATACCTACCTTGAGGCTTGTTGTCCTCCTCCACCATCGTCTCTCTTCCAAGCAGGCTCTGGGACCCAAGAAACTGCACTAACCAATCCTGGTGCTGCTCTCACAGCATGAGAGCACAACCAGGATTGGTTAGATTGGCCTCACTCAGTGCTCCCAAGTGCACTGGAAGCATGCGCTTTCTCTAACCCAGCTGTATAAGACAGCTAGGTTAGAGAATTTTAAAATGTGCATGTCTGGCTGGCCATCCCAAGACGGCCGGCCAAAAAGACATATGCATTTTAAAGCGTGCAGCTCCCGCTGCTGCCAGTAGGCAGCACTGGCCCTGCCCCATCCTGTCACTCAGTTCAGGATGGGTCAGTTGCTGAAAAATAAAATGGCAATAAATAAACTTTATTACCATTTTATTTTTCAGCTCTGGCTTGTGGGGCGACGCTCCGCCGCTCAAATGGAGGAGCCGCCCCTGTCTGTCACCCAAATGCCATTGATCCAAAGGACAGCACACACGCCAGCCAAGTCCCTAATCAATCAGGCTCTGACGTCTCTTATTACCCACTCTGAATCACAGAGCAGCCCAGTACTCCCCATGCTGGAGTATGCCAGGTCCCACCAAGACAGTAGACATCGTTTACCACGAAACCGGAACACTGCATGCCATTACAATGCGGTCGTACAACAACCGCGTTGTTACAACGCATGCCATTACTCCGTAAGTCGGAGCAACGACTTGCTCTAGGGGTCAGAACGTGTTGGATTTAAAACCCAACACCTTCCCTACTGTTGCACAGACCGGAGTTGGAACAGTAAATTATACTATTCCAACATCCAGCGCCCCCCCTAGAGCAAGTCGTTGTTCCGACTTGCGGAGTAATGGCATGTGTTGTTAAAACGCGGTCGTTGTAATGACCGCGTTGTAATGACATGCGTTAAAAAAGCATGCAAGGTAACGTGGCATATTCCACCGAGACTGAGTATGTTCTGACAGTACCTCCACCCCAGAAACACACCAGGTTAAGCGTACAAATGCCAGTGAAAGGCACGGACTAGACAGGTAGCATATACAAAAGAGGCCATTTCTCAAAAGCGATAAGAGGGATCATTACCCTTCCTGTCTCATAAATACTCAATTAATCAGAGACAAAATAAGAGTCAAAAATTGTCTCAATTTCACATAACACACCCTCTAGTGACCAAAGAGGCCAAAGTGGTATTGTGTACAGGCTTATGGAGTGTCATGTCAGACAGGATATATCAGCCATTGCAATGGCAAGGCCACCAGGCTATCAAAGTTGACACAGAAAAAGGCCCCACAAACTGAAGTGTGAATTATGCATGGCATCCTGGAACACTGGACTAGTAACTCAGAGAAGGGACACACAATGCAGTCGTAGGAGATGAAGAAGGGCAAGGTAATGAGAAGGTGCGAGAAAGAGAAGGGAAGGACTCAGTGGCTCAGAGCGGGGTAGGTATATAACTGTCCTTAGTGCACCATGTGTAGTGGCACCTAAGCTCAGGTGTGTGAAGGCCCGGCTGCCTCTGCACCTCAATTGACTGCCTTTACTACTCAACCATTGGGCTTAATGAGGCCCCTATCCTTGCTTGCATTAGGGCCCAGGGCACACTGAATATGCCACCCGAGTGGGGCATTTGGTACAAGCAAGGGGAGTCCATGTTGGAATACTAAGGAGAGCAGGGGGCACAATGAAAGGGACGCAGGCATAATCTTACATGAAACGAGCCGAAGGTGAACAAGGGGTCTTACTGGGCGTATCACTGTCTCCCCTATACACAATTTTCATGCAACATATTTGTGTGCAATGTCAGGCCGACTGTGTCCGTAACAGCCCAAAGCCCCATCAGTATGAAAGGATACAACCATTTGCAATCTCTGTTCGTCTGTGTGGCATATGCGTCCCTTATGACTTTCTTCTCCTGCAAAAACAAGAGAACACAAGGGGCCATATTTACAAGCCCCTATCACCACAGGAATGTCACTTTTTACGACGTTCCTGTGGCGAAAGGGGCTTCTCCTTATTTACAAGGCAGCGTTAAGCCACTTTGCGTAGCTTAACACCACCTTGTAAATAAGGCACCCTTTCATGCTTTACTTACCATAAAAGGGGTGGGCAATGGGTGTTGCAGTGGGTGTTCCACCGCAACACCCATTGATTTTGACGCTGCCCCATATTTACAAGGGTGGCGTAAATATGAGGCAGCGCTAAAATTAAGACCAGGGAAAACCTGGTCTTAACGTGGCGAAACGAGGAGAAATGCCTCGTTTTTGCTATTTCTATGTGTGTGCTGCATTGTGCAGCACACAAAGAAACAGCAAAACGCCATGAACGGTTGTTTATGTTCAGGAAGGTGTCCCTTCCTCCACATAAACAATTATTTAAAAAATGACAATTTGCAACTTCTATGTGTGCTGCACAAAGCAGCACACATAGGAGTTACAAATTGCCATTTGTGATTGTTTATGTGCAGGAAGGGACACCTTCGTGCACATAAACAATCATTCCCCCCAATGCAGGCACCCTTGTACTATGATGCAAGGGTGCCTGCATTGGCACTACGCAGCTTAATTTAGCGCCAGGGATGCACCATATCTTTGTAAATACGGAGCATCCCTGCATTTTCCGAATGGTGGAGCGTTGCGTTAGCAAGTTTTGTTTAGCGCCACGCTCTTTCATTCTGTTGTACATATGCATCAATATGTTTAAATAACCACATGAACATTCCAGCCTTCCAGAAATCGTGCAGGGCCCTGTGTTGGAGAACAACAGCATCTTTATGTCTGACATCAAATAAAACATAGATAAACACTGTACACTGTTTTAACTGGCAACCCTACATGCAACATATGATAAATATGTGCCCTCTCTAGTGGCACACTTAGAAGGCAGCAAACGCTTTCTTATCTAACATTCATTCCTTCTGCAGTATCTCTCGGGCAGGCCCTGACAGATGAAAGCCAGTGCTTTCTGCCACATTAAACAGGTCAAAGTTCCAACAAATATTCTCCACCAACAATTTGTACCGATCGTGTTTAATGGGTCGATTTTTAATAATTATGGCCAGTCCACTGCTTTGAGTAGAAAATCTAAGGTGATAAATGGATTTGATAGTTCCTTGACTTCCTCTGAATGTGCACATGGTAGCTAAAGAAAAACAAGCAAAGCGAGGCAGGCTGTGGAATGGCCTGAATTGCACACAGTTCATATTGGAGATAGTCAGTGGCAGCAATCAGTCAGTAGGTGTCTCTCAGCACGTTAAAATGCACCCACCAGCTTGGCTGTGATGAAGGCAGCTCTCATGTGACCTAATGAACAGCAGCTCAAACTAATTGGAAAGTGAAGATGAAAGTCGGGGGAAGAATGCTTCTTCTGTGGGAGGGGAGTCTAGGTTAAGACAGAGTGAAGAGCATCTCAGACCAACAGAAAGGGGGAGATAGAGGAGGACCGATAAGAGGACCTGGAGATAGTCTCAGGACTAAGACGAATCACATTGTGGTGAAAACGTACATTTATGTGGAGAGCAAGAGAGCACAGCAGCAGATTCGAATGGACCTCCATGGTATTGAATTGTGTCCTACTATTGACCTTGGAGTGTTATATGAGAAATGCATTTGAAAAAAGTAGTAACTGTTATCTCTCTCAAGCAGCACCGCTGTTCATACTTTTCTACTACAGATTAGTTATGGATGGAAGATTTGTTATTCCTGAGTTCTGGAGAATGTCTGCTGAGAAGATGCCACTCTATGGCGTCTGCGGTGATAACAGACTGCAAATGAGATTACTGATCTATATATGCCCAGTGTGCATGCTTTTTGTACCGCAAAGTGCTTTGAAGCACCGAAATGTAGCAGGTTGTTTGGCACTACAGAAACACCCCAAGTTAACACAAATATAAATAAGGTATGTGCAAGGTTTACTACTTTAATGCACAGTACAGGATTGTGCAGGATTTTATGTGGAGCTTGTGAAATGAGAATACATTATCAAATGGGGATGAAATGAAATGGGTGTATGGGAGAGATATTTCGCATAGCGTCTTTTAGATTTTTGGGAGAATTCCATATTGAATGCACTGATAAATAATTCTTGCTAGGACTTTAGAATAAGAGTTAGCCAGGAGAACGTGACGTGGGGGATCCAGAGCTTATTTTTTTTAAAGTAAGTGCTGGTGCTCTTGTCAGGAGGTCACTGCAGCTTGCACCACCCATTAATTGCCCCTGCCAGCGCTGCCAATGACACTACACATCACTCCTACGAGTGTGACAATTCAGACTATTCCAGGCCACTCAAAGCTGTAAGAATGACGTGGGTGCAGGTGTTATTCATTTTTAATGTACATTAAATTATTAAACACTGCATTGTTGTGCTCCTCTCAAATTAGTCGAACAGTGCCACCATGTGGTGGACGATCATAAGTGCCCGGTGTTGAGAATGAAGTGCCAGTGTCGAGCACCAGAAACTACCTGCTCAAATCAAGCACTGCGAGGGACCCCCAGGACCTGAGTGCAATTGTGCTATTCCCTTAATTGTTCCTTTTAGAGATGGAGGAGTCCACTGGAACAACCTTCCAAGCAGGGAGTTCCCAGGCCTGCCCAGCGTGTCATAGGGTGGTGAAGAAGCGGGGATACCCAGGTGCTACAAGTGTCAATATTCTCACTTGCCTTGCTCCCCTGTCATAGACCAGGGGGTATTAACATTGATATTCGGGCATAGTGAGACCCACATAGTCAACGAGGAGGACTGCATGGCTCACAGGAGCCTGCTACGTAGTTCCCTGTGAGTCTGCCAGCCTGGTGGGAGGGAGTGTTGCCTAGCGCAGGTGCCCCAGGAGAACAGGGGCATCCGCACTATCAAAAAGAAAAGCAAACCAGCAAAGCTGATACGGCCTGTATGGACACATCAAAGAAACATCCTCAGGGCCTCTTTGGAAGCTGTACAGCCGCGGCCCCTACAGGTAAGAGTGGTGGGGTGCTGGGGCCGGGTGAGGGGGGATTTCGACAGACGACGACGAGGGAAATTTAATTATTTATTTAATTTTCCCTCGTAGTCGTCTGTCGAATCCCCCCCAACCCGGCCCCACCGCTCTTACCTGCACGGGCCACTCCTGAAGCTGCGAGTTCTTGGTTGTGGTGCCGCTGAAAGGGCATCTGCACCACAAAGGTCTACACAGTTGTGGCCGGCAAGGCTCGCGAGTGGGGGAACGGACACGGGGGATCACGGGGGGGTTGCGAGTGGAAGGGGTTGCGGGGGGTCATAATAAAAAAAAATTTAAACTTACCTTTAGGCAGGGTCCCACGTCTTCTCTGCTCCTGTTCTCCTGCGCCCAACAGGAACAGGAAGCAGGCAGCCAGGCTCCCTCCCCTAAGCCAATCACAATGCTGCAATGCAGTGTTGTGATTGGTCTGAGAGCCTTGACATGGCGCTCAGCCAGGGGCTGGAGGGGTGGGCATGTTCTTCATCCAGGATGCAATGCACCTTGCATGGAGAAGGGGAAAGTGCGCATGACTGGTTTGGACGGCCCGAGAGGGCTGACCTAACAGTCACTGCGCAGTCAAGAGTGGGCAAACCACTCCTCCCCTGCCCTGCTCCATAAGCAGAGCAGAGCAACCCCACTCACCCGCCTGCCCACAGAAGAAACATAAAAAGGTAATGACTAACAGTTATTACCATTTTATGCTTTTGCTTCTCGCACTGCGAGAAAGCAGTGGGGCGAAGCTCCTCCGCCATAGCGGAGGAGCCGCCACTGGATCTACCAAACATGCTGTCTATTGAGGTATCCAAAGGGGGGATACAACTCCAGGCAACAAGTTGCCTGAATTCTTTGGACTTGAAGTACTTGCACCCAGTTTTCCCAGGTGGAAAGCCACACCTAGAAAAACTGGCTGGGAAACATGCAGGGTTGGAGACAGAAGTACAGCCTGAGACTTATGGCCCTCTCCGGCACTACAGGACGAGAAGACAATCCTCCCCCTACAGAGTGCACAGCCAACCCACCCCCAAGATACCCTCCCTGAGCACAGGCCAACACCCCAACCCCCACCAACACCCCCACAGATAATTATCACGTGTTCAGAGCATATTGTAAATAGATCCATTAAATTCCCCAGGTTCAGATGAAAACTATGGTAAAAGGCTCAGTAATTAGAGGTCCAAGAAGTTATCCCCATTCCGGCAAGTTTAACTCATAAACTATAGAAACGCGAAGGGACCAATCAACTAGTACTGTTAATTCCACCCTGATGTTTCCCCGCGGAGTCAACGCAGAGAGCCAAAGTGCTCTTTTGAATTTAGCATGGATAGAATTCACAAATAAAGTCTTCCAGGAGGGAGACTTAGGGACCCCAGAGGAAGATGGGGCCAGCTTGCAAGCATTTCCAGTGGTTTGCTAGTATGAAAACCTGGGGAGTCAATGGAGCTGGTGGGGGTGTCAATGGAAAGGTAGAGAGGGGGACTGAGAGAAGGGAAGGATACTGCCTGGCAGGGGGAGCATTACTTACTCCCTGTGCAATAGGAAAGGGTCAGGTGGGGACCAGGACTGGGATGAAATGCAGGGGATTTTACTAGCCACATTTTTTGGCTGGTATTATGGGGTCCAGTGTTCCCGCACCCAGAAAATGCAGGTGTGAGAACAAGCCACTAATAGTTTGGTGGAGTGATTCTACACCCAGGAATCCATTCTGCTCAACTCATAATCAGGACTATAATCTCTTAATCTTTGTGGCAGATGCAACTGTGGCCTCAGGTACTGCTGGCTGCTCCTTCTTCTGGGTCTGTTGCAGGGCCGGACTGGCTACCGGGCGTTTTGGTGTGCTGCCAAGCTGGGGGCTGATTTCACTGTGGTGGGGGCTGATTTCGTTGATGGGGACCTGCGTGTGATTCTAAATAAACAAAGCAAAACAAATGGTTTTAAGCACACGCAGGTCCCCATCAACGAAATCAGCCCCCAGCTTGGCAGCACACCAAAACGCCCGGTAGCCAGTCCAGCCCTGGTCTGTTGATGTTTAAGGACACCATGTGAATTCGGCATGTTGTTGCCATGTCACTCTTTTCTGAAGAGGAAGTTAGGGATGCACTGGTAGGTGGATAATAGTGCCTGTCTTTCTTCAGGTATCACCATGTCATTGTTCTTGCCACTGAACAACAGTCTTGTTGAGTGGCAAGAACAGTTGTTGTGCCTTTACTGTGGTTGAGTCTCACTACCTGACTCTCATTCACTGTGAATTCACCCACCCCCACCTGCTGAGTCCATGCCTAGCAAACCAGGACTTCCAAGGGGCGTCAGGGCCAGACCACAAGACTGGTACACTTAAATTGCACCTGGCAGGAGTCTGCTAAAGAAGTGTCTCTGTAGTCTGTCCTTCAGGCAACTTACAGTAACAATCCCTAACAGAAGTGTTTGACACCAACCTTGACTATTCCACTGAGCCCTCTTCCTCTGGAGTAGGCACCGCCTTGTCGCCTGGCTGTGCCACTGCGGACGCACCCACTTTCTGCACCTCGGTGTTGAGGGCCGCACCCTCCAGGACTTTAAAGGGTCTCAGGGCTCCACCCCAAGGCTGGTACATCAACAGTCCACCAAGCAGGAGTCTGGTAAGGCAAAGCCTCTGCAACCTGTCCTTCTGATAGCTCAGAGCAACAATCTGTAACAGATGTGGTTTCCCCTCCCAGAATGATGCTTAGGGTCCTTTCTGTCAGGAGCAGGCACCACCCAGTTGGGTCATGGTGGGCTCACCCACCTCCTGTACACAATCTGTCTACAGAGCCACTGTCCCTGGTCCTGGGGTCTGACCCCACAGGTTCTAACTAATTGGGCTAGGCAATAACACCGCTGCCACCTCAGGGCCTCAGATTCTGAGTAAAATATTCTCTAGGATCACATCCTTCACTGTACTTGGGCAGTTACTTACCCAACCCTGACATCTCAGGGTCCAGCAAATAACCCATCCCAGGAATCTAGGTAGTCCATCACCCCTTCTCTGATCTTCTCAGGGTCAGTCATAAGCCCACCGAGGAATCTAGGGGACTTACTCCTCAACCTTGATCTCCTCAGGCGCTACCACTACACCCCCTACTTTGGGTATCTTTCCTGTACTGTGCCATCTACCACCAAGGGACAGCTCCCCTCCCCAACAGACAACCAATGGGGACAACGGGAAATACAACTTTTTCTTGCACCGCCCTCTGTGGGGAAAATTTCTCTGGGATCCCCCCACACTCTAGAAGGTACGCTTTAGGGTTGCCAATAACTTTCGCACATATTGAGTCCATACAACGAAGCCTTTGATCCCCTCTCAGAGCCTTGCACTCTGATATTTGCACATTAATGCATAAATAATGTGCACAAAACTGATCTTATCAAATGTTATGAGTATAATCTGGAACATGATAGTATTGATCCCAGCGCTGAACACCAATGTAAAAAATGTTATTATTAACTTTGAAGGATGCAAGTCTTTCTCAAGTAATAGGTCCCCGATTGTCTTAATATTCGAAACCAAGTACCCCATTGTTGCACTTAACTTTCTCAGGGTAGCGAAGCGGAGCAGTCCATTGCCTACTCAGGCGAGTTGGTGTAGAATAGCAATCCCAATTAGCTGGCACATAACAACAACATTGGGACACACCGCCACCATCTCCTTGCCCACGCTGGAGACAGGAACACTGTGCATTACTCATGTCCCCTGGAGACAGCACAGGCAGGGGCACTAAGGATACCAGCTCCTGTGCAGGATGGCTGCAGGACTACAGGAGCCTTGAGGATGCCTGCAAGCCTCAGTGGGACTGAGGCACCCACTAAAAGAAAAGAAACCCAGGGAAAAAGAGAAAGCACCAACTTGATAATAATTTAGTGTTGTTGTTGCGTGCCAGCGAGTTGCATTTACCATCTTATGCAGTTTTGAGATCTAACCTGCTTGCTAAAGTGCAGGTGCCAAAAGATGGGTGTATTATCCACCTATTTAGGACTAGCCCAGTTAGGGCTTTCACTTTAGTCTAGGAGACTATTTTTGTGTAATATTAAAGGTGCACAGTATTGATGTCACTGCTGGTTTCTGGCAGAGATTGACCACTGATTAATGAGTATTACAATAACACTTAGGGTAATGAACCTTCTTTTGCAATACTATTTTATCCAGTTTATATAAAAATATAAAATAGCAAATAAAAAAATGTAGGCCAGAAAGCGTGTCTGACTAGTACGACATTTCCTTTGCTAAGAATTTTGGACTGGGATCTACTGTGATTGAACAGTTTGTGTGGGCTTGGTTATTTGTTTGACAGTGCATACTTTCTGCTCCCCTCCCATTCCTTACAGCCTTCCAGCTCACACTCCTCAGATAATGCAGCTTGCACTTAATTTGTGGTTCTCCATTTGGATCATAAAGACCTATGTTTATAAACAGTGGGGCTTATTTACAAGTCCCTTGCACTGCCGGCACGCCACTTTTTCCCATATTAAAAGTGACGCACCAACGGCGCAAGGGGCTTGTAAATATGCTCCAGCTTCTTTTTTTCTTGCTGGGAGTAAAGATGGGGATTATGAGAGAAATCTCATGAACAAATTGGAGTGAGGAATGGCAAGCCACAGTGATGGTCCTGACTTTCTTAGAGCCACAGACAAGCTCATACAAACTCATAGAACACGACACCTCACCCAGAGAAGAACCGCACACAACCTACCCATAAACTCAAAAACATTCTACATAACATATATATAGCAACCAAATGTCTGCCAACTGTATTAATGAAAGAAGACAGCAGTGCTTTAACTGGGATGAAAAACGTGGGGGACGTTTAAAGGGGGCATGGCCTGTGTCAATGAAGGTTTGGTTTAAAGCACGTGAACTTAAATCCTGAATGTGCTGCATGGCCAGAATATGGGTACCACTCTGAATTTTCTGTTATGGAACCCAAACAATTACACAGCATAAAGCATATACCTTAAACAAGTCAGACCTACTGGACTTGATTCACAAAGGTAAATGTGCACTTTTGTGTAAGTTTATAATTGTTTGCTATTCACAAAGGTATTTTACAAGTAGTATCTTTACGACTGCAGAGTCTCTGCACATAAAGAGATAGGACTGTCCTATCTTTTGTATGTACTCATAAAATACATTTGGGATAGTAAATGTTAGACCAGGCATCATTGGGGTGGGTCTCCCTTCCATTTTTTCACTATGCCTCCACTGTTGTTGATATGTTTTTGCTGGTCAAGATGCTTTGGGCACTTTGCCACTGCTATTCAGTGCCAAAGTGCAAGTGCTCCCTATGGTAAATTGATGTATGGATTAGTGACTCCATGTTTGGCCTAGTTGATTCACTGTCAGACCCTAGTACAGTGCACTGTTTGTGCCCAGGACCTGTGAATCAAATGCTGCTGGTGGGCTTGCAGCACTGGTTGTGCCACCCACAGGAGCAGCTTGTAAAGTGTGTCTCAGGCCTCCCATTGCAGAGCCTGTGTGCAGTCTGGTACTGCCATGTCGACTTGGTAAGTGCACCCACTTACCAGTCCCCAAACCTTCCCTTTTCTGCATGTTAGTCACCCCTAAGGTAGGCCTGCGGGCAGGGTGCATTGTATGTAAGAGGTTGGACATGTCCTGGTGTGTGTGGCATGTCCTGATAGTGAATTACATCCAATTTCGTTTTTCACTATTGCAAGGCTACCTGTCCCCATAGGCCAGAATGGGCAGTTTGATTATAACATCTCATAATCCTAACTGACCCAGGGAACATGGTAGAAAAACGAATTTAGTATGCCTGAACTCAGAATGATAAAATACATCTTTTAGTGAAGTTGGTTTTAACATTCTGTGTTTGAAAATACCACTTTTAGAAAGTAGGTATTTTCTTGCCTAACCATCCAGCCTGCCTCTGCTAGCTTGTGTATTGTATGTCTGGGTTTGTGAGTGATAGGGGCTGGGGGACTCCAGGAGACAGGGTGAGTCAGCACAGGGCTGAATAGACCTAACTGCATGTAGAGTAGTGGGAGGAGTAGCATCTGGGCCTGAATAGGGGGGTGCCTGCCTTCCACAATGCTGGCTCCACCTCCTGTGGTGCGTCTGATGTCCCTGGCCCACATTGACAAAGGAAGAAGGTGTGCACTGGCAGAATGCACCCAGAACTGGTTTGGACTAGGTACAGGACCCTCTGCCTTCAGAGGACAAAGGATGTGCTAGTATAAATATTGGGACCCAGACCCCAAGACTTTAGATCACTTCTGGGAAACAAGAAGAACCTTTGCTGAGGAGAGGAACCAGAGGAACTGAAGGAGGAGACTATCCCTATGCTGTGTGCTGTTTGAGGTATTGGCCTGCAGTGGTTGCCTGATTGCCAAAGAAAGGAGAAAGGAACTTTGCCCTACTTTCATCATCTTGCAGAAAATCTCCAAGGGCTTGAAGATTGAGCTTGCCTCCTGCTGAAGTCTCAGGGATACAAGACTTCACCAACCAGCTCCCCTGAATTCCCTTGCTGGGAATTTGAAGTGCCTACTGTTGTGTTGGGCCTTCTGAGAGACTGCGTGTCGCTGGGAGCTGGAAGCGCGACTCACGAAGAAGAAGCGTGTCGCCGCCGCAGCCATTGTTGTCGCATCGCCGAGAAAGCGTGCTGCCGCTGCCGCTGTCGCATCACCGAAGTGCCTCGCATCACCGAAGAAGAGTGTCGTCATCGCAGCAGATGCCGTCGCATCATCGGAGAAGCGAGTCGCAGGGCCTGTCGCAGCTCAGAAGGTTCACCGAGTCGCCGCACGGCCGTCGGGCGTGCACGCATCGCCCCCTTCGTGGTCGCATCAAGAGGAAGACGCCATTTTGTTTCATTGCACCGGGTCGTCATCGCATCGAGGCGCTGCTGGTCGCATCGCCACAGAAGCGCAGTAAGAAACCGACGCATCACCTCCCCACGCAGTGAAGAACCAACGCATCACCTCCTCTCCGGTAAGGAACCGACGCATCACCGTCCCCTACGCAGCAGTAGGGAACCGACACATCACCTCCCCCGGAGCAAGGAACCGACGCATCACCGATCTTGCGTGTAAGGAACCGACGCATCACCTTCCCTGCAACTCTTTTATTTGTATCGCGTTACGCATCCAAAGGTACATTGAACGTAGAGTGTCGCATTTATCACCTGCATTTGAACTGAACTATTTTCTACCATTGACAGTCATATTTTTCGTATTGTATTGTGGATTTTTGTCGTTTTGGGTCTTGTGTTAAGTCTATATAAAGAGTACTTATTTTTATACTACAACTTGTATGGTGTCCATCTGTACTGTTGTCACTGTATTACTGTATGTATTCACAAATGCTTTACACACTGCCTCTGAGATGAGCCTGCCTGCTCGTGCCAAGCTACCAAGGGGGTGAGCAGGGGTTATTTTAGTAGTGTATCCCCCTTACCCTGACTAGAAGCAAGGGTCCCTATTTGGACAAAGGTACCTCCCTCTGTCAACTAGAGACCCCCAGTTCTAACAGTAAACAATTGTAAACTTACTCAAAAATTTAAGTTTACCTTTGTGAATCAGGCACAGAGTCTTTGCCAAATCTTGTTTGCAGTTTGAGATGAATAATTAACAAAATGATATTGTTTTAATTAATTAGATTTTTTAAATTATGAATAATACATATGCGTGCCTGCAGACAGGCCAGGCACATATGCGCAAATAGTCTGTACAGTATTATGACCCAAGTATAGGTACTGTGAGAAACCAACACTGCCATCACCCTCAACTCCAGAATTCTCAATTCTTTCCCCTCAAAACCACGCTTCCACAACCTGAACTCACTCAGGCCCCTAATGGTGGCTCGGTTCACATTATGCACTATACAATAGTCCTATGTTGCATGAAAGAAAACTACAAAAAAAAACATCTTGATAAAAAAAATACTCAAAAGCAAGATAAAGTAAAGTGAGTGAAATTAAAACATAGACTTGATCACTAACGTGAATTACTTTAAAGGTTTTTAAAGGTTTTTTTTATGGTATTGCTTAGGAATCAATTAGAGTTTTTGCCTGTAAACTCAAGGATGAATATAGGGAACGATAAGGACCCATTTCAAAGTCAATTTTTAATAGCTTCCAGATCTGAGACCCAGCAAGACCTATTCCAGATCAAGCTCTGGAAGACAGACATCAGTGGAGAAGGAGTAATGGAAATGCATAGAAAAAGAGGAGGAATGGGCCGGTGGAGAAAAGGAGGAGGCTTGAGCAGGGTCAGAGAAGGAGGTGTAAGGAGCAAACAAGGAGGTAGAGGCAAGCAGCCAGGCATGGTAAAAGGAGATATGCTGGCAGGAGTTGAGAATTTGGATTAACCATCAGACAGGTTGATGGACATGTGGCCTGTGATAAGTGCCGGTATGGCAAAGGACCCAGTGGTTAATTTGTAAAAGAATGAGTGCTGCTGCCCAAAGCTCTGCTCATACGCCTGCTAATAAATGTTGGCAAGCCAAATATCCAAGGCCGCGTAGTCTTGAATCCACCTCATTTCTCTATAATCCACTACCAGACACCCCCTTCCATTTTATCTCACTCTTGCAATTTCTGCGTGCTTCCTTTGTGACGGTTTTCTGTCGTTCTCGTCTTCCTTCTCTCCCCTTTGTGTATTTTTCCCTTTCTTGCTCTCTGGATATGTCTGATGGGAAAAGATAAGTGCCAATCCTAAAAAATTAGTGCGTTCCACCCGCCCCCTGAGGCAGCCATAGGGTCAAATTAAGCAATGGTAGAACCATCATTAGGAAACAAGCACTGGCAAACCCAGTAGGTCTAGTATTGGCCACTAGCCTTTTTGCTTGTTTTGTTCTTTCATGATTTGTGCACAACCTTATTGTTGAGGAGGCAGCTGAGTCATCATAAATATAAAAAAAAACATTGGCTAAAGTCAAACATTTTTGGGGGTTTAAAAAAGCACACATTACAATAGTAGTCGTTGACGCCGAGGAGGACTAATTTGTATGGATGTGCTCCTTGTGAAATGGCTGCATGCTGTAACTCAAAGTGAAATCAGCCAGTGGCTGAAGTGTGCTAACCCACTGTCCCTTGATATATGCTGTAGTGGCTGGTAGAAAAGTATGAATGACACAGTGTAAGAAATTGGGTTGTTGGTTGGTTGGGGTTGAGCCCTGATCAAGCAGCAGCCGCAATCCTTGTCAGGGTAATGCACAAGCAAACCCCAAATTAACCTGTGTTCAACCCTATAGTAGCTTAGCACTAAGCAGTCAGGATTAACCTACAGGCAATGTGCAAAGTATTTGTGAAACACTTCAAACAGTAACACAGTTAAAACATACCACGAAAGGAGCCCACAACAGTATTAGACAAATAGAGTGATTTTTAATAAATAGAAAAAGACCAAAACGAAAAAAATTCCAATTAGTAGAACTGGAGACATTGAATTTTAAAGTTTTTAGAGATAATAGCACCAAAAAGCACAAAGTACCAAATATGGATATCTGGTCATGCCGAACCGGGACAAATTCACAAGTTCAGGCCAACCGTGATGGAGCGCAAGCCGGTTACAGGGACCCAGGTAGACCCGCTGAAAAAAAAGTCCTGTCCTGGTTGCGGAGCATTGAGAGGTTCCGTGTTGAGGATGCGTAGTGCAGCTGAAGAAATGTGTCGGCTCTGCGATGCGGCTAGCCTGCAGTACGAAGTCCTCTTGCAGCGACAACGAGGATCCGGTCAACGGCGCTTGCGATGTGAAGTCTTGCACCAGAGATGTGGCGTGCAGTCAGGGCAATGCTGGTTGTGGCGGCGATGCGAGTCCTTACAACGGGACCAATCCCTGAAGCAGCGGAGATGCATCAGTTCAGCTCGAGGTTGCCTGCACAGCAGAGGAGATGAGTCGATTCCGCTGGATCCACAGAGACTGATAAAGCACCTTAAGCCCACTTCAAAGGATCCAGGACTGGGGTGGCATCACTTGGCAGGGTAGACTCACAGATGGCAGAGTCCAGGTGCAGATGCAAGATTGTTGTAAGTCTGGTATGTCCCTGAGGCATCAGATCAGGAGGCCAGCCAACTAGTCCTTGGAGTCACTCCTGGTTCTGGGTTCAAGAGATGCAGGTCCAGTCCTTCTCAACCAAGAGGACAGCAGGTAGCAGGACAGAACAGCAAAGCAGGAGTACAAAAGAGTGCAGTCCAGCAGAGTGGCAGTCTCTCAGCAGCACAGCAGTCCTTCTTCCTTGCAGAGTATCCACAGGTCCAGAAATGTACTGAAGTGGTGGTGTCTGAGGTCCAGTATTTATACCCAGTGGTGCCTTTGAAGGTGGGGAGAAGCCTCTAGAGGTTTCTCTTTGAAGTCCCCTTGCATCCTGCCTTCTGTGCCCTGGCTCCAGGCTAACTACAGGGGGAATGGCGCCCTATGTGTGGAGGCAGGACACAGCCTATTCAGGTGTAAGTGAGGTTCGGTCCAGCTCCTTCCTCCCATCCTGCCAATGATGGCCCATCCAGTCACAATTAAACTCCCTTTGTGTGTGGCTCTCTAGGAGAAATACACAAAGCCCAACTGGCAACTACACCCAGTCATGTGACCAGAGACAGGCTGGAAGCACCAGATGGCTAAGGCAAGAAAATGGCAACTTTCTAAAAGTGACATTTTCAGAATAGCAATTTAAAATCCAACTTCACTATAAGTTAGGATTTTAAATTGTGATTCCAGAGACACTAAACTTGAACTGGTCATCTCTTCCCATTTGGAAATTACATTTATAAAATATAATAAGGTAACTCCAATGTTATCCAATACAAGAGATAGGCCTTGCAGTAGTGAAAAATTAATTTAAGAGTTTTACACTACCAGGGCATGTAAAACTTAAAAGTGCATGACTTACTTTTTAAATATATTGTACCCTGCCCTTTGGGCTGTCCAGGGCCTATCCTAGGGGTGACTTATATGTATTAAAAAGGAAGGTTTGGGCCTGGCAAAAGGTTTATTTTGCCAGGTCGAAATGACTTTTTACACTGCACACACAGGCTCTGCAATGGCAGTCTTGAGACATGTTTAAAGGGCTACTCAATTGGGTGGCACAATCAGTGCTGCAAGCCCACTAGTAGGGTTTAATTTACTGGCCCTGGGTACATATTGTACCACTGTACTAGGGATTTATAAGCAAATTAAATATGCCAATTGGGTATAAGCCAATATTACCATGTTTAGAGGAGAGAGCACATGCACTTTAGTACTGGTTAGCAGTGGTAAAGTGCTCACAATCCTGACCCCAGTAAAATCAAGGTCAGAAAAACAATGGAGGAGGAAGGCAAAAAGTTGGGGGGAAGAACATCCTAACACTGACAGTTCTAAAACACAAGAGACTAAGGGATGAAGTCTGACTGAAAACCACTATAAGTAACTATATTGTACCTGTAATTGTAGAAAATGCAATAGGTCTTGGCTGAAACCAGACCTAAACAAGCATTTGCAATGCCATGGGTCTCACATTACTGAAAGTTTGAGATATTGCCGTTGCTAATAATAATGTAATTCCAATAACTCAAACTTTTAGTAATGCGAGAGCTATTCATTGTAAAGCAATTGCGGCACTCACGCTTTTGCTTTAAACATAGTAAGCTAAAGCGCGGGTGCCGCGATTGCTTCAAAAGTAAAGAAATAGACAAAAACATTTTATCTATTTCTTTACTTTTGAAGCAATCGTTGCACCCGCGCTTTAGCTTAAGATGTTTAAAGCTAAAGCGCTGGTGCCACCATTGTATCAAAAGTAAACAAATAGAAAAAAATGGCTGTCGCACGCTTTTATTTCCTATTTATTTCCTTTTGTTACAATGGCGCCACCTGCGCTATAGCTTTAACCATCTTAAGCTAAAGCGTGGGTGCCACGATTGCTTCAACAGTAAAGATTTTTTTTTAAATTGCATTTTTTGTTCGCGGCACCCACGCTTTAGCTTAAGATGTTAATGCTAATAATAATAAATAATAATAAATAGAAGCTAAAGCACGGGTGCCGGCATTTTAACAAAAGTAAATAAACAGAAAAAAAGGCATGCGACTGCGTTCGGCGCCACAAATAACAAAAGAAAGGCGCAGCCGCCATTATGCCAGTTGAGGTGTGCCTCGCTGGGTACATAAAAAAATAGCTGTGGGGGAGAGTGTGTCCTGCCTGCAACAGCAGGCAGGAGAAAGCCATGTAAGAAAATAGTGCTCCAAGGCTGTAATTAAAAAACGTACCGAGTAACAACACATGTCACAGGGGATGTCCTCATGGGAGGTTACAAGAAGAGAAAAGGCGGTACTAAAGAGGAACTACTAAGCCTATTGACCAATGAAAAGCCACCATTTACCAAGGACAGTGACAGGAGCCAATTAAAGAGATGGGCAGAAAGTGGGCAGAGCTTCATGCCGATATCCTGAATACAGCATGTCTCGAAGAGACAGCGCAATGGCTGCCTAGGCGAGACCTAAAAAGCCAATCTGTGTAGCCTTGGCTGTCAGACTCTTCCCTTTTTAAATGCTTTTTATAATATTTTTGTAAAACTTTCTTAAAAATCAATAGAGAGGTTTGCAAAGATAGATAGTTTTGCAAAGACGGATAGAGAGGCTTTCAAAGATAGTGTTGCAAAAACAGCTAGATCGAGAGGCTTTCAAAGATAGATAGAAGGTGTTTCAAAGACAGCTAGATAGAAGGGCTTGCAAATATAGTGTTGCAAAGACAGATAGATAGAGAGGGTTGTATAGCTAGATAATGTTTCAAAGCCAGATAGATAGATAAAGAGGTTTGTATAGATAGTCTTGCAAAGATAGATAAACAGGCAGACAATAGATAGATAGATAGATAGATAGATAGATAGATAAATAAGACAGTGTTGCAAAGACAGATAGAGAAGGTTGTATAGATAGACAGTGTTGCAAAGACAGATAGACAGTGTTGCAAAGACAGATACGGAGGGTTAGATAGATAGACAGAAAGACAGACAGATAGATAGATAGATAGATAGATAGATAGATAGATAGATAGATGTCTATATAAGCAATATATGCAAGAGCACTGAAAGCACCTAGAAAGCCATACAAGCAGGACATACAGACTAAATTGGTTTACAAATATATTTGCAGTCCTTAATAAAAATACATGCCAGCATGACATACAGGAGTGCTGTTAAAAATTTACTTCATTGCTTGCAGACTCGAAAAATGACAACTTCTTGGAGAACAACTTCAAATGGACCCAATTTGCTATGCTGTAAAATAGCAGTAGTCACAAAAACAGGACACTCCAAAGGGAATTTACAACATCATTAGCAGGAGATAGGATCTGATGAAGCTGGATTTTGTCCTGTGTTCAACAGGGAAGAGCTGGGAGAAAATGTCCTGCTATCACATCAGACACTAAACACAAAGGCAACACCAAAGCAAGAAAGTACAAACAGAAACACTGACACTGAAGGGAACTACATTGTGTGTGGATGTTCTCCTTGTGAAAGAGAAAAATGCAGTCACTCAAAGTGAAGTTATAGAGTGGCTGAAGTGGGCTCACCCCCTGCCTTATTCTGTATGTTGTAGTGATTGGAAGCACAATGTGAATGACACACCAATAGACCAATGGATGCAGACAGCTGGCAGAAAGCCCATTTAAATAAGTATATTATACATATATATTTTTTTTAAATCAAAAGGTCTTGGCTAATGCCAGACCTAAAAAGGAACCTCAGAGGGACAGGGATAGACTGACTGCTAATATTACCATTCTAAAGTCTAGTGGGCGAACTGCTTTAAAGGGTGTGCTCCAGTCCCTTGCTGGTTTACGGCCTCTTTAGTAAACAAATACTGTCCATTCACAGGCGCATCTATACTGCTCAAGTTCACAGTGTGCAAGGCCAAAGCAGACAGGTTTGCTATGTCTTGCAAAAAGTCGCCTCCCACTGTTCTCACAAAAAAAGACAAAAGTCTACATTTTGAAATGTAAACTGTGCACAATAATAAATATGCTATTAGTTTTAGTTAAAGCCAGTGCTTTGGCAGTCATTGCAAATTAGTTAAGAGCACGCAATAAATTACTAGTGTGTAGCTCATGACACAAGTGTAACCTTTAAAATAAATACTGTAATCACAATTTTCTATAACTCAAATGCAGCTTTTAGAGAACAGAGACCATTAAAAAATGCTACAGTTTAAGAGAAATATGCACTGACGATTGTTTGTCTTGATAGTTAAGGACAGGGAGCCACCAACATTAACATCTACTCTCCCTGTCACTAAGAACCAAACTCCCACATACAAAGTACAATATTACATTAATTTGCAATATAAGGGATAAGTTACCCCTTGTCATACATTATATGGATATTGTAAGTCACTAAGGAGTGCCCATAACCATATAGAGGAACAAGGCCAAAGGCCGAGTTCCTTTATGAGGTTATGGAACTCTGAGGTGACTTGCAATATCCTTACCATGTACGCCAAGGGATAATTTATCCCATAAAATACATGGTCACACGCGTATTACCTATCCCTCAAACCATTTAAAAGCCTGATGCGTAGCTCTTTCATATGAAAGAGTGAATATATTTGCAAACATGAAGAACACAAATAAAACCTCTAGTACAAAATTGAACACATTAAAAACCTGTTAGATATGTGTTGCAAACAGATATTAGAAACTGTTCAATACATGTCAAATTATAAAATATTTTTTTTTTTAAAAGCTGCAGTAGTTCAGAAAATGTAGAAACATGCAGAAAGATTCTAGCTTTTTTCTACCTAAGAAGTGCAAATACATAAACATGTTCTTCATGCTTGTCATTGTAAACAATTACTCTAGGGCATAAGAAAGAAAAGCACTGTTCCGTTTGTTGCTTTAAAGAGCAGCTTTAATTATGCTCAGTGATCTGACCTGTCTGTTACCTCAGCTGCTGGCTCTGGCAGCAGGCACTGTGACATCAGAACTCGATTGTAATAACTTAATAATAGTTGAGTTGTGACATCTTTTCTTTATAATTGGTGTGTCACAAGTAGCCGATAGTAATAAATTACTGACAGGCGAGTATACAGGGATTACATATTCCAATGTATTATATTATAATAATAACTTCTACTTTCTTCATAATGTTACTTAATACTCGGTACTCAGCATTCTATGCCATACCACTGGTAATATTGACATATATGAGGAAGTGAAAGCATGAGAAGTTGGGATCTTAACTAAACTAATGATGTACATCTGACTGCCAAAATAGATTAAAATACAGAGTAGTTACTTGTTTCTGTACATTTCGATATATGCATTTTCCTGTGTATCATATTTTGCTGTATAGTGTTGCTTTGTTAGTGACAAGTATCCACATAGACTTATTGCCCCTATTCAGAACAATCAGGGTACTTCCGAACCCAGCTTGTCACTGCCATCCTCAGGGATGCGGTACCACAGAGGATGTACATATTCTGCTACGTTTGTATAGCCCAGTGACAACTTATTTAGAAACAAGGTACTTCATGGTCGAGGGAAGGATGAGGGAGGCACTCACATCTAATCGTATCTGTCACCATGCCTTCTTCACAACAAATAATCAAAGGTGCAGTGCAAATTGTTTAAGTGCATCTCTAGGGGGTACATCACTATGACAAAGTGTCCAGGGATATGCTCAAGTGCCTCTTTGCAAAGGATAGATGTTCATGTTAGCAGAAAAAAGCCCATCTACACGAGAAACTGACTTTATTCCACAAATAGGGCAACACTAAATTAGTAGTTTTCAAAAGCAAAACTTAGAAAGTCTAGGCTTTTCCCTTTGGAGACAAATGAAATCCTTGTTAATCTATAGGGATGCTCTCATTGTACGTGGCTCACCCGGACTCATGTATTCTCTTGAGTTTAGCAGATTTCCTAAGCTTTGAGAGAGACATTTTACAGAGCCGATGACATCAATGGCTTCAGTTTCAAAGCAGTAATGCATGTCTCTTTTATTTAACAATCCCTTCTATTACGGTGCGGTATTCTGAGTCTGCCAAATACAGAAGTCCTCCTTTGGAAAAGTTTCCCTCAGTTTCAGTTCTCTTCTAATCCTGCACGGGGGCTGCCAAGCCAGGATTAGCAGCCCTTGACAGCCCTTCATGGACACCTCCATAATCGGGCAGCTACCTTACAGGCCACGAAAACACAGCTAGAAGGAATGTTCCTTTCCAGTTCACAGATACTGAAGGTGCTTCTGAGGGTTTTAGACATCACTGGAGTCAGAACATATCTTCCCTTTGGCCCCACTGGTCAAAGTATTTTATCTAAATTGTATGGAGCGACCTATGCAAACATTTCAGAAAGAAGCAATTCTTCACGGGCCTTTAAATCTCTTAAATGTCAGGCCCGTTGAATGGCAAACATTTATGGAATCGGCCTTTTGCCTCCTTTTAACGATAGGACAAGGCTTGGCAATTCAGCCGAGTTTGGGAAAGAGCGGACAAAGGGTGTGAGTTTACTTTACGACTGTGTGAGGAGCACCCAGGCCTGATCCACAAACGTAAACACACACGTTTGTGCACATTCCCTACTCTTCGGTATTCACAAGCTACATGTGGAGTTTTAGGGCTTGGCACTCCCTATTCTTATGTGTGCAGAGTTCTCCACACCCGGATACTCCCCACTCAGGGAGCAGAACTCGGCACACACATATGTGTAGGGAGTGCAGAGTCGGAAAACTCCTGCATAGTCTGTGAATACCGAAAATTAGTGAACTTACACAAAGGTTTTACGTTTACCTTTGTGAGTAGAGCCCTTAGGTTGCAATTCTGAATAGAAAGGAAAAGAGTGAGGCATTTACCATAAAGAGTAAACACTATTACCCCGGGTGAGGCATGTCTGGAGTACTGTAGGTACCTTCTATTACAAGTGTTTCACTTGGAATTGAGGCACACAATGTCGAATTTGTATTGGTCACACCAACCTCCTATGTTTTTTTTTTATACCAGACCTTTTTCCGTGTTAAGTTTCAGCAGGTTTGAACTACTAGAATCTATCAGGGATAACAGTAGGAGTGAGATATCTATCACACAGATTGGAATTTCCTTCATAGCAGAAGCTGCCAGGGCAGTAAAATCCCTATACCAGGATTTGCCAGATTATAAGGCGGTAATCGCACCCTTGGAGATGCCAATACTCTGGGGCTCGGTTTTTCCCAGTCTGATGTTACTTTCCCATTCCAAGTTCCGGAGCCAGAGCGGAGAATGGTGCACGTGTGCAATCCTTGTACCCCCAGTAACTCTCGGCCTGGCTCACGGTGTCCATGAATACATAACATGCTATTGTTATATTACTTTGCTGAATCTCTTACTCAGACGCAATGGTGCTATTTAAAACTGGGAAAAATGTAGCTAAACGTGCTCTCCTTTGTATCACTTAAGAGTGAAAAAATCATAAACTCTTTGTTCTATTTATCAGTTTTGCTTCTCACTATAATGCATGCCCTTCCCCGCCAGCATGCATGGCATTGTCTCGATTACCTCATGACTACGCCTCTCCTGTGTTTTGCCATGTGGTTACTCTAGGTGCCTGTTCAACCTCAAACAAGCAGTAACTGCCTTCTATATGAAAAGCTCATTTGTTTTACTGTCCTACCTGGGACATCAAGAATGATGAAAAATTCATGCAGATCAGCAAAACTGTTCTTCAAACAAATGCCCCAAGAGCAGACATTTTAAATTGAATTATTTGTGGTTTATTTCAATTGTACTGTGTTTGCACTTCACCAGTTTTACTTGTTCTTGGGGAGGGAAATGCATATATTTTTTTCCAAGCCTACATCATCATGTTATGTTACGTTGTTTTGTTATGTGTATTTGTGCAGTGCACAATTCACACAGGAGGGTATCCTGGAGCTGCCATGATTAATGTGATAACAGCATATATCATCAAGTGGGGACTAAGGGCCTGATTTAGATCTTGCGGTCCGACCACCAGCCCTCTGCGGCGGTGGCATGCTCCAGTACTTCGTCGGGTTTATGGAGTCCTGCCTGCCATATTTAGATGTATACGTGTTGTAAAGTCATCCTGTGCCCTGGGCACCCCCCAACTTTTTGCTGACTGGAACTGGTGGTAACTGACTCTGACTGACCCTGGGCTCTGTCTAACTAGGCCCAGGGCCAGTGCCAAGCTGAAAGGAACACATTAGAATACAGTTAAGACACCCAACATACACTAGGGTACACTATGGGATGGTGGGGTACCCCTGTAATTGGCATGACCTACCCCATAAGCCCCTAGTATATAATAGGGCAGGGGATTGAAACTACCTAGAAGTCCCCAGTATCCTGGGGCATGGCAGTTTAGAGGCCAGCAGCCTTTTTGCACTTGCATGTGTGTAGTGCTGAAGCCTGTGGTCAGTTTAAAAGCAGCTCTGTGTGCCAGGATTGCTCTTAAACATGTAAGTTGTGGCCAAACTCGACTTTGGGGTTTGGGGCACTTAAAACTGGTCAACCTAAAATATTTTGGCATAATAATGACCCCCAGGGTCTCCCCTAGGTATCCCAGGGGTGGGGGGTCAGGTATCTATAAGGTAGACCCTTATAAAATGAGTTTATATATGCCCTGGGTTAAGTGAAATTCACATTTCACTCTCCCCATTGTGTAAAGTGCTGCCCAAATTCGACTTTGATGCTGGGGGCACTGGGCATGGAGGATCTGCAATATTTTTACAGATTCAGGACCCCTAGGGTCTCCCCTAGGTGACCTATGGGGTGGGGGTCCTGTGAAAATAAGCCAAGTACTTATAAAATATGTGTTTGTAAGTCCTGGTGCTGGAAAAATGGCCCATGTCATTTTCCCATTGCAAACCCCATGCCCCATAGGTTAACATGGGGGAAAGTTATTAAACAATAACTTCTGATAGGAGAGGGATAAAGATTCCATTCAAAGACTCACTAGAATGGTATTGATAAATCCTACAATATGATGTTATTGAATTTTTCCCAAAGTGAACAGACAAGAAGTTATAACACTTTCTTAGTTTTAGTTCCAAATCCAGCCTTCCAGTGCTCTGCCCTGATTGGTCAGAGTTAAGGGGATTAGCCAGCCTGCCTGAAGAGGTGATAAAGATCCCTGGGGCCAGCCAGATGGACTGGGAGGGCAGTGAGCTGTTCTGCAAGAATGCCAGGCCAGGGGAGGGGTCGTAAACAATGAGCTTCAAAGGGGCAGAGCCCAGAGCAGTGTCATTTACAACTTTGAACCCCCACCTCAGCCAGATGGCAGGATTAAGGAAGATATGTGCAGATGTAGGGAGGAGAGGCTAGGTTAATTAGCCAACTCAGCGGGAGTGTTTAGCCAGCTCTTACCTCCTTGCTGGAAAATCAGCCATTATGGATTTGGAAGCTTTGTTGCACTCTGGGATAGAATAATGCCACACTCTGCAGGAAGGAGTCACTCAAGTGGGAAGTTACCCTACTCCTATTGGTGAAGCTTGACCTCCTGGATGACCCAGAGACTGTGGAATAAGTATCTGAGAGAGGTCCAGCCCTCAGATCTGCTGCTTGAAACTAAAGAAAGCAAGACTGGCCCTGCTGAAAAGTTCTGCTGTGCAAAGACTTCTAAGGCCTGACCTCTGGAGACTGCACCACCTGAAACTACAGCTTTGTGGACTAACTGTGCTGAGTAAAAGAAGTCAAGAGTGGACTCCCTGCAAGCTACAGGTTAACAGAGCTCATCTGGACCCTCACCACCAAGAATCATCAACCTGGGGAGCTACCAGTGGATTTGTAAGGGTGACGTCCAGTGCATTGTGGGAATTGAAGTCCTCAACTTTCAAGGACCATCTTGGAGCTTCCAGACCCTTGGAGTAAGTTTGAGACACTTTGGGACCCTTTGAGGAACTTCAGGAAGAAGTTCAAGAAGTTTGGGGAACTTTGGAGGAACTTTGAAAAAAGCTCCATAGGGGACCGACTCATCCTGGTCAGCCAAGCCGCCTGCCTTCAACCGCGAGCCGGCAAAGCCCACCAGGTTCGTCCCGCTAAAAGCTCCATCGCATCGACTTCCAGAGATTGACCGGGACTAGAGAAAATCTGAAGCCGGCGAACCCTCACCGGATCTGGCTACATGAGGAGCATCGAGAGACCCCGCGAGAAAAAGCTCCAGAAAAGCTTCTAAGTCCGCTCGTAGAAAAGCCGACCGGGAGCAACCGCGAGAGCCAAGCCGCCTGTCTTCACTCGCGTGTCGGCCTGGATTTCTGGATTGCCCAGCTGAAGCGATCTTGAGAAATGTTCTAAGTCCGCTCCAGGGAAGTTTACCGGGACCTCGTCACAAGTCAAGCCGGCGAACCCTCACCGGATCCGGACTGGCTGGGAGCTTCGAGGGGCCTCACGAGAAAAAGCTCCAGAAAAGTTTCTAAGTGTGAAGGTAAAAACTTTAACCGGTACCTTCCGAGGGTGGTAGCCGCTCAGGGCTCCATCGCGGTCGGCCTGAAACTTTGACTTTGGCCCGGTCTATCGCGAGCCTATGTCCCAATATGGTGCTATATGCTTCTAAGTGCTATATTTTATTTAAACTTTGAAAATTCATATCTCCGGTTCCCTACATTGGATTTTTGTCGTTTTGGTGTCATTTTAAAGATAAAAGTATTTCCTAGTTTTATAAATTGGTGTTGGATTTTTATTATGAGTTGTGTCTTAATTATTTACTGAATTGGTGTTTTTAAATGCTTTACATACCTGTCTTTGAAGTTAAGCCTGCCTGCTCGCAGCCAAGCTACCAAGGGTTGAGCATAGGATTATATTTCTAAGACCTATGCTGGGTCCTATCAAGTGTTTGTGGTCTTATTACTTACTAGTGGCAGACCTACATTTGCCCCTACCAATAACCCACTTTCCAACATTTGGTGCTCAGCGGTGTGGATGTGGACTTGTGTTTAAAAAGTACACCTTTCAGTGAATGAATTAAGATTATAAAAATCCTCTAAATTGCCTTAGAACAAAACTTTTGAGTTTGATTTTTGGAATTTGGACTAAACTGTTTTTAATCCATTGTTTTGATTTTTCCAAATTGTTCTAAGTCTATTGTGCCTAGTGTTGTGACCCAAAACTAGGGAACCATGGAGTTGGACCTGGCTAAACTGTCCCAGTTTAAGTTGGCTGAGCTTAGGGAACAGTGTAGGCTTAGGGGCTGCCTGCTTCCAAGAGGTATAGGAAGGCAGGGTTGTTTCAGTTTATACAAGCCCATGACCAGGCAGCTGAGGAGAATCAAGGGGGATAGAGGGTGTCCCCCCAACATCATCCCAGGAGAGGAGGATGATGCCTCTTCCATTATAACTAGTGTAAGCCAACAGAATCCTGATGGTGGGAGTGGGGAAGGGTCCCTTACTCAGGTACCATCACTGTCCCTTGCAGAGAGACAGCTTAAGGCGCAATTAGAGTTGATTGCCCTAGAAAAGGAGAAATTGGAACTAGCTAAGAGAACATGGGAGAGGGAGGAGTTGAGAAGAAATGGTGGCAGCGACAACGATGAAGATTTTGAAATGTCCAGGGGTGGTCCTGATCACAAACTTCCCAAGTGTATTGTGCCCAAGTACACTGAGGGGGATGACATTGACAAATGGCTTGCAGCTTTTGAGAGGGCCCTTAAGATGAGTAGGGTCCACTCTAGGTATTGGGGTGCACTCCTGTGGGAGTTGATTCCAGTAGCTGGGAGGGATAGGCTCCTGACCCTGAAGGGAGAGGATGCAGAATCATACCAGCAGATGAAAGCCTGCTTAGTCAAGAGGTTTGGTCTGACTCCAGAGCAGTACAGGGTGAAGTTTAGGAACACCCAGAAATTGAGTTCCAAGTCTTGGATAGACTTTGTGGATGTTTCAGTGAAGGCACTAGAAGGCTGGATTTGTGGTAACAAAGTGAGCACTTATGAGGGATTGTATAATTTGTTTTTGAAAGAACACATTTTGACTCATTGTGCAGAAGAGAAGTTACGCCAGTATCTAGTGGACTCTAAGCTGACAGACCCCAGAGAGCTGGGGGAAGCAGCTGATGAGTGGGTGAGAACCCGGGTTTCCATACAGCACCAGGGGGTGACCAGAAGAAAGGAGGACAGGTCCCTCCCCAGGGGAAAGCCCAAGGGAAAGAAGGTCAAAATCAGAAAGAGTCCTCTAAAGACCCACAAAAACCTGCACAAGGAGGGGGGGCCCCGAGCCAACCCAAATTCAAAGAGAGGGGGTATCAGGGAAAGCCTGGTAGGTTCTTTGATCCCTCAAAGGTGGGTAAGTGCTTTGACTGTAACCAGCCAGGGCACAAGCAGGGAGATGCTGTCTGCGCTAAGAAGCTCGGCCCTAAGGGGCCATCCACAGGGATTGCCAGTGTGAGTGTAGGGGTGGAGAGTGGTACACCAGAGGGGGGTATTCCAGTAGTGGCAGCAACCTTAGTGTCCCTGGGTGGGGTGAATATTGCAACCCTTGATGCCTTACCTCCAAACATGGATAAGTACAGGCAGAGACCTAAAGTGAATGGGACTGAGGTTGAGGCTATCAGAGACACTGGGGCTAGTGTAACTATGGTCCTGGCTGAGCTGGTGCCTCCAGAGAGGGTGATACCTGGTGAGTTTCACCAGGTGACTTATGCAGAGAGCACTACCAAAATCCATCCCATGGCTGTGGTGGATTTGGAATGGGGAGGTGTGACAGGCCCTATGAAGGTAGCTGTGTCAAAGGTGCTCCCAGTCCAGTGTTTACTGGGCAATGACCTTGAAGCCTCTGCGTGGTCAGAGGTGGAGAGAGGACTCCATATGAAAATATTGGAGCTCCCTGAGTGGGTATGTGCTGTGACTAGGTCACAGACTAGCCAGAAGGGAGGGGCTGGACACTTGGACCCTGGAACAAAGGGCCAAGCATCCATGGACAAGGGTACTGGGCCTGGTGAGCCAGCCCAGGGAACTCCAGAGGTGCAGGAGGAATCTAACCCTGATGGGGAGGATCTGGCCTCTGAGGGAGGGACTCCATCCCTGCCAGAGCTGTCAGATTTGGCAGAACTGACAGGAGCAGGTGGACCCTCCAGAGAGGAGTTCAGTCAGGGACAGAGAGACTGTCCCACCCTTGAGAGCTTGAGGCGGATTGCCTCTAAGCAAGAGGAAGGGGATCACATTGGGTTTCACAGAATCTACTGGGAAGATGGACTGCTGTATACTGAGGCCAGAGACCTCAAGGAGGGGGCCACCAGGAGGTTGGTGGTGCCCCAGAAGTACAGAGAGTTCATCCTGACTTTGGGTCATGATTTCCCCTTGGCAGGACATTTGGGACAGATAAAGACATGGAATCGGTTGGTGGACCATTTCTACTGGCCCCATATGTCTGAAAAGGTAAAGGAGTTTTGTAGCTCCTGTGTCACCTGTCAGGCTAGTGGCAAGGCAGGGGGCAAGACAAAGGCTCCCCTTATACCATTGCCAGTGGTTGGGGTTCCTTTTGAGAGGGTGGGGATGGACATTGTTGGTCCCCTAGACCCACCTACTGCATCAGGGAATAGGTATATCTTAGTGGTAGTTGACCATGCCACTAGATACCCTGAAGCAATCCCTCTGAGAACCATTGATGCTCCTGCAGTGGCTAGAGCACTACTTGGTGTGTTCACCAGAGTTGGTTTTCCGAAAGAGGTGTTGTCAGATAGAGGCACGAGCTTCCTGTCCAGCTATCTGACTGCTATGTGGGATGAGTGTGGTGTCAACTACAAGCTCACCACCCCCTATCACCCACAAGCAAATGGTCTTGTTGAGAGATTCAACAAAACCCTGAAGGGCATGATAAATGGGTTGTCAGAGAAACTCAGGAGGAGATGGGATGTTCTCCTCCCATGCTTACTGTTTGCCTACAGGGAGGTGCCACAGAAAGGGGTTGGTTTCAGTCCCTTTGAGTTGGTGTTTGGACACCCTGTGAGGGGGCCATTGAGCCTGCTAAGAGAGTCTTTAGAGAAGCCTCTTAAAGAAGCAAAGGACAATGTGCTTGATTATGTGCTAGGCCTGAGATCTAGAATGGCAGAGTACATGTACAAGGCAAACAGGAAACTGGAGGCCAGCCAGGAGCTCATGAAGCACTGGTATGATCAAAAGGCTACCATGCCTGAGTATACTCCAGGACAATTGGTGTGGGTGTTGGAGCCTGTAGCTCCCAGGGCCCTCCATGACAAGTGGAGTGGGCCCTATCCAATCTTAGAAAAGAAGGGTGAGGTTACCTATTTGGTGGACCTTGGCACCCCCAGGAACCCTCATAGGGTCCTGCATGTGAATAGATTGAAACCCCACCATGACAGGGCAGACATGACCATGTTACTGGTCACTGATGAGGGTGTGGAGGAGGAAACTGAACCTGTGCCCGACCTCCTCTCCACTAATGTGCAAGATGGGTCAGTGGAGGGGGTGATACTCTCTCCCAAGTTGACAGACCAGCAGCACAGAGACTGTAAGCAAGTGCTGGAGCAGTTTGCTGGCCTGTTCTCTTTGACCCCAGGCATCACTGAGTGGTGTGTGCACCACATTGACACTGGTGACAGCCTATCTGTCAAAAATAAACTGTACAGGTTGTCTGACCATGTCAGAGCCAGCATTAAAGCTGAGGTTGCTAAGATGCTGGAATTGGGGGTAATTGAACCGTCTGAGAGTCCATGGGCCAGTCCAGTGGTGCTGGTACCCAAACCTAATCCTCAGGGGGACCCAAGGAGTTAAGGTTCTGTGTGGACTACAGAGGATTGAATGCAGTCACAAAGACTGACGCTCACCCTATACCTAGAGCTGATGAGCTCATTGACAGGTTAGGGGCTGCTAAGTACCTGAGTACTTTTGATTTGACTTCAGGGTACTGGCAGATTGCCCTCACTGATGGAGCAATGGAGAGGTCAGCATTCTCCACACCAGAGGGACATTATCAGTTCAAGGTAATGCCCTTTGGCTTAAAGAATGCACCTGCCACCTTCCAAAGGTTGGTGAACAGGGTCTTGTCTGGGTTGGAACAGTTCAGTGCAGCTTACCTGGATGATATAGCTGTATACAGTTCTACCTGGGGGATCACTTAAGCCACCTAAGGGAAGTGCTTCAGGCCATGCAGCAGGCAGGCCTGACTATTAAGGCAAGCAAGTGCCAAATAGGGCAGAGTTCTGTGGTGTACCTGGGCCACCTGGTAGGTGGGGGCCATGTACAGCCTCTCCAAGCTAAAATCCAAACTATTTTGGATTGGACAGCACCTGTTACCCAGACTCAGGTCAGGGCATTCCTTGGACTGACAGGGTACTATAGAAGGTTTGTTCAAAATTATGGGACCATTGTGGGGCCCCTCACAGAACTAACTTCTAAAAAGAGGCCCAAGAAGGTGATTTGGACCCCAGAGTGTCAGAAGGCTTTTGACACTCTGAAAGCTGCTATGTGTTCAGCACCAGTGTTACTGGCCCCTGACTACACAAAAGAATTTGTAGTTCAGACAGATGCTTCAGAGCAAGGGATTGGGGCAGTGTTGTCACAGCTACATGAAGGGGGCCTTGATCAGCCAGTTGCCTTTATTAGCAGGAGGCTTCTTCCCAGAGAGCAGAGATGGAGTGCCATTGAGAGAGAGGCTTTTGCTGTGGTGTGGTCACTGAAAAAGTTGAGACCATATTTGTTTGGGACTCACTTTCGTGTTCAAACTGACCACAGGCCTCTCCGATGGCTCATGCAGATGAGAGGGAGAATCCCAAGCTGTTACGGTGGTCCATTTCCCTACAGGGAATGGACTTTACAGTGGAACACAGACCTGGGGTTGCCCATGCAAATGCAGATGGACTTTCCAGGTTTTTCCACTTAGCTGAGGAGGACTACCAGGGTGTAGGTTAGTAACCCCTCACCTTTCGTTTGGGGGGGGGGGGCTATGTTGTAAAGTCATCCTGTGCCCTGGGCACCCCCCAACTTTTTGCTGACTGGAACTGGTGGTAACTGACTCTGACTGATCCTGGGCTCTGTCTAACCAGGCCCAGGGCCAGTGCCAAGCTGAAAGGAACACATTAGAATACAGTTAAGACACCCAACATACACTAGTGTACACTATGGGATGGTGGGGTACCCGTGTAATTGGCATGACCTACCCCATAAGCCCCTAGTATATAATAGGGCAGGGGATTGAAACTACCTAGAAGTCCCCAGTATCCTGGGGCATGGCAGTTTAGAGGCCAGCAGCCTTTTGCACTTGCATGTGTGTACTGCTGAAGCCTGTGGTCAGTTTAAAAGCAGCTCTGTGCGCACAGGATTGCTCTTAAACATGTAAATTGTGGCCAAACTCGACTTTGGGGTTTGGGGCACTTAAAACTGGTCAACCTAAAATGTTTTGGCATAATAATGACCCCCAGGGGCTCCCCTAGGTATCCCAGGGGTGGGGGTCAGGTATCTATAAGGTAGACCCTTATAAAATGAGTTTATATATGCCCTGGGTTAAGTGAAATTCACATTTCACTCTCCCCATTGTGTAAAGTGCTGCCCAAATTCGACTTTGATGCTGGGGGCACTGGGCATGGAGGATCTGCAATATTTTTACAGATTCAGCACCCCTAGGGTCTCCCCTAGGTGACCTATGGGGTGGGGGTCCTGTGAAAATAAGCCAAGTACTTATAAAATATGTGTTTGTAAGTCCTGGTGCTGGAAAAATGGCCCATGTCATTTTTCCCATTGCAAACCCCATGCCCCATAGGTTAACATGGGGAAAGTTATTAAACAATAACTTCTGATAGGAGAGGGATAAAGATTCCATTCAAAGACTCACTAGAATGGTATTGATAAATCCTACAATATGATGTTATTGAATTTTTCCCAAAGTGAACAGACAAGAAGTTATAACACTTTCTTAGTTTTAGTTCCAAATCCAGCCTTCCAGTGCTCTGCCCTGATTGGTCAGAGTTAAGGGGATTAGCCAGCCTGCCTGAAGAGGTGATAAAGATCCCCTGGGGCCAGCCAGATGGACTGGGAGGGCAGTGAGCTGTTCTGCAAGAATGCCAGGCCAGGGGAGGGGTCGTAAACAATGAGCTTCAAAGGGGCAGAGCCCAGAGCAGTGTCATTTACAACTTTGAACCCCCACCTCAGCCAGATGGCAGGATTAAGGAAGATATGTGCAGATGTAGGGAGGAGAGGCTAGGTTAATTAGCCAACTCAGTGGGAGTGTTTAGCCAGCTCTTACCTCCTTGCTGGAAAATCAGCCATTATGGATTTGGAAGCTTTGTTGCACTCTGGGATAGAATAATGCCACACTCTGCAGGAAGGAGTCACTCAAGTGGGAAGTTACCCTACTCCTATTGGTGAAGCTTGACCTCCTGGATGACCCAGAGACTGTGGAATAAGTATCTGAGAGAGGTCCAGCCCCTCAGATCTGCTGCTTGAAACTAAAGAAAGCAAGACTGGCCCTGCTGAAAAGTTCTGCTGTGCAAAGACTTCTAAGGCCTGACCTCTGGAGACTGCACCACCTGAAACTACAGCTTTGTGGACTAACTGTGCTGAGTAAAAGAAGTCAAGAGTGGACTCCCTGCAAGCTACAGGTTAACAGAGCTCATCTGGACCCTCACCACCAAGAATCATCAACCTGGGGAGCTACCAGTGGATTTGTAAGGGTGACGTCCAGTGCATTGTGGGAATTGAAGTCCTCAACTTTCAAGGACCATCTTGGAGCTTCCAGACCCTTGGAGTAAGTTTGAGACACTTTGGGACCCTATGAGGAACTTCAGGAAGAAGTTCAAGAAGTTTGGGGAACTTTGGAGGAACTTTGAAAAAAGCTCCATAGGGGACCGACTCATCCTGGTCAGCCAAGCCGCCTGCCTTCAACCGCGAGCCGGCCAAGCCCACCAGGTTCGTCTCGCTAAAAGCTCCATCGCATCGACTTCCAGAGATTGACCGGGACTAGAGAAAATCTGAAGCCGGCGAACCCTCACCGGATCTGGCTACATGAGGAGCATCGAGAGACCTCGCGAGAAAAAGCTCCAGAAAAGCTTCTAAGTCCGCTCGTAGAAAAGCCGACCGGGAGCAACCGCGAGAGCCAAGCCGCCTGTCTCCACTCGCGTGTCGGCCTGGATTTCTGGATTGCCCCGCTGAAGCGATCTTGAGAAATTTTCTAAGTCCGCTCCAGGGAAGTTTACCGGGACCTCATCACAAGTCAAGCCGGCGAACCCTCACCGGATCCGGACTGGCTGGGAGCTTCGAGGGGCCTCGCGAGAAAAAGCTCCAGAAAAGTTTCTAAGTGTGAAGGTAAAAACTTTAACCTTCCGAGGGTGGTAGCAGCTCAGGGCTCCATCGCGGTCGGCCTGAAACTTTGACTTTGGCCCGGTCTATCGCGAGCCTATGTCCCAATATGGTGCTATATGCTTCTAAGTGTTATATTTTATTTAAACTTTGAAAATTCATATCTCCGGTTCCCTACATTGGATTTTTGTCGTTTTGGTGTCATTTTAAAGATAAAAATATTTCCTATTTTTATAAATTGGTGTTGGATTTTTATTATGAGTTGTGTCTTAATTATTTACTGAATTGGTGTTTTTAAATGCTTTACATACCTGTCTTTGAAGTTAAGCCTGCCTGCTCGCAGCCAAGCTACCAAGGGTTGAGCATAGGATTATATTTCTAAGACCTATGCTGGGTCCTATCAAGTGTTTGTGGTCTTATTACTAGTGGCAGACCTACATTTGCCCCTACCAATAACCCACTTTCCAACAATACGCGATACACAGTATACCGCCACTGTGGCAGTCTTCTGTGCTGGAGGCCCACCCTCCATTGCCGTCCTAACGGTGGGGTCCCGGCGAGCCATTTTGGATGTTCCCGTTGTGCTGGCAGTGTTCTGTCAGCGGAGTGAAGATGAGGGGGGTGACCATGATGGTGGGGAGATAGGTAAGTGGCATTTTATATTTGACAATTAACACATATATGTTGTGTCTGTGTCCATATGTGTATGTAGGTTATGTGCAGTGGCCCCATGTTGTACATTCTGCACTGCCCCCCACCAACATACACACACCATGCACTGTATACCCGAACACACTACATACACTTGTCTCCGAGTCCGTCAACATGGGGTGCTGGTCTGTCGTGGTCAAGGTGCGGCAGGACAGGGGGGACCTGGACAAAGGTGAAGAGGAGGAAACCGCAGCCTGTACCCTGAAAAAAGATTAGTTTTCACCCCTTTTCATCCCTTTCCGCCAACTCAAAGTAGGAGGGATTCATATCGGAATTCCCTTCGAAATACAGATGGCAGGAATCCTGGCTGGAGTCCCGCTGCCGCCTGCTGCAGCCCACCCAGCCAAAGGAGAAGGGAGCGAAGTACTGGCGGAGTCCGTGGGACCGTGTCTGTCTTCTCGCCCATTGAACTCCAGCATCTAACTCAGGTGGGGGGCCCGCCAGGTATGCTGGCGGGAACACCGCCAAAAAAGCCCACTTCATTGTGGCCCTGTCATGATCTAAATCAGGCCCTAAGTCTTACTGTTGTGTTGTTTAATCAAACAAATTGTTTTACAAACTGATCAGATAAAGCTGTAATGAAAGGCAAGAGCTTAGTCACTTTATAATAAAGTTTCCCAAGGCTTAAGACAGTCTTAAGACTGACTTAAACTTTGAGAAATTAGCCTTATGAATGGAAGATTTGTCATGATTTAAGAGAGCCATACAATAGTCGTGAGCATTCCCATGCTAGTTTACAACAATCATCATTCCTGACATGAGATTATTTTAAGGCAGCCTTTAACAAAGGGAACATACTAACAATTCAGACTCATGTTTCCTGTCTTCAGAAAGTCTTAAGCATGCCCTAAGCCAAAAGGAAATTTTAGGGAATGAGAAAGTGCACTACCAAAGCATCCACTGCATCCAAAGGGACAATTTAAGGAAAGATCAGCAAACGGCTTTGAAGACGCTGAGGACTCTCCTGCTAGTAGCTTGCCAAACTTCAAAGCTTAGCCCAGTGAAGGATGTTGAACGGAGAACTAAACAAGAAGTAAAGTGCTAGTAGTAATGAAATAATAGCCAAAGATATTAAATTCTTCAAAATATAAAACTATCTTAAAAACAATCTACCGGAAAATGTTGCAGGGTGACTAAAACCTTTAAGAAATGAAAAAGACACACTCCTCTTTGCAATGCAAAGACAGCTCTTTACTGTTGCAACAGGGAGACAGACTCTCATCGCACACAGGCAGCCAGCCGGTCTCAATTTGGCACATCACAACTAGTTTCTTTTATAGAAAACTGAACAGTAAGGCTTCCAAAAGTTCAGCAGCAAATCATTACATCAGTTACAAATTAATATATGCTGATCTTATGAACTATGAAGTCACCTGTGACCTTTGACTTTAGTATAATTTCTTCATTGCAGTCTCAAACAATGCTTAACAAATTTTGCCATTCTTATACATGAGTGCATGTGTATTCGTGGTAAATACAACTTTGGTGAAGTGTGTTCTTTTATCATTGTGCACCTAAGACCTTCGTGTGCTCTAAGCTAATTGGATTTCCTGCACCCTTTGTCTAATCAGGTCATGATCTATTTGGAAACATGAAGTGCGTGCCAGTGAACCTGTGTGTTAAAACCATAAATATTTTCAAGCTTGCTAAACAGGAGTAGGCCTTTAAGTGCAATCCTTTCAAGTTACCTATTCCATTGTGTCATCAAGAGAACTCTAAACCTTCCTCTCCCCAGCACAAGATGTGGGCCTGCACTGGTTTTTAACCACGTACAGTTGTGCTGTCTGCTCATTTTTGTTGTTGCGCTATGTTTTTGTGTTTTACATTTCTTACTGTGTGTTCATATGTCACATTTCCCACAACATTCCCCCCTCTAGTTGATATTTGAACAACTTGATCTAAACCTTGGTCTACACTTGGCACTAGGTGATATAAGTTGCCCTGGGAATCCACTACTTGTGTTGGTGTCCTAACTGGAAACATCCCACCTGCCTTGGCACCCATTCTTCTACAACATGCTAGGATCAACTGTACAACACTATATATCAGTAGTAAGACCACAATTGTTGCCAAAAAGGCTCCCAACAGCCCTGACATCCAGGATGGCAGCAATGACAACCACCCACTAAACCAATTATCTGCAGTATCTCCTTCATCTACCATTTTTTTGTAGCTTATGCAGTGTCTATATGGCCTCTGATAAAATTCCATTCTCCGCATCATTCGCTGGGGTGAAAGTACAGCACACCTTCCCACTTTTGTCACATACCCCTCTTTGCAAGGCTGTCATAAAGTCAAGTACATAGCGGTGCTGCATTACTATCATTCTTATAGCACACAGCTCTTCATTTATGACGTTAAATCCATCATTTGCAGTGTTGATAACCTTAAGAAGTTTCCACCGAGTAACTTGAAGCCATCGAGCTGCTGCTTTGGCCTGAACAAATGGCAGAATGCTCCCAAAGAACAGTTGTGCATCACTAAACAGGCGGTACTCTTGGGGAACATCGTTCCATGTTCTTGTACACTCGTACTCTATGGTTCTCATCCTTCGACTATGGTGTAGCAAGGTCGTTTGACGGCACATGGGGTGTGCATGCAAAGCTGACATATTAATTCCAGGAATTACCAGAACATGCAAGGTCAATATGGAGCAGGTTCCACCCTAGTTTGGTGGTAACTGGGCATACAGAAGTTCTCCGCATTGCCAGAAATAGTTTATTAGGCCGGACGGGCCCCCCGTATGTCGGCTTCATCTATTGTGGTGTCACAAACGATATTTCGACCTACACTAACAGTGCCATTTCCCCTGAAACATAAGGAAACAGACGTTAGTCACATGACTGTCCGAGGGCTTGTTGTGCTATCTAATCAAGTGTAACATTCAATGTTCTCTTCCCAGATGTGTGCGCACGTCTTTATTGCATCCTGATTAACATCAGTGCCATTCCATACAGATATATATCTACAGGAAAATTCAGCAATGAGATGCCGTTGATCATGGGCAAAGACTTACCCAGTGATTCTAAATCCTGGCCTATGAGCACAATCTGAGGGTAAAGGATTTACTACATGGCTGATACACTCAGTGAACGGGCATGTTACTCCTAAAAATCCTAAATCTAAGACCATCTGGATCCAAGCTAAAGTAGCAGGGCGACCTGTTTCCTTCATATGTGAAGTCTCATCCCTGATGTCCTGTCTGTCTGTGAAAATGGATAACACTTCTGCAAATGAGTCATATTTCGTGGTGTTAACTAAAAAACGGACTACCTTAACATGTGTTAACTGCATTTGGGCCTTAATTCTACACAAGTATAGATGCAACAAACATAAAGCTGTACTTGGGGTACTTCTTTTGTTTAATGTAACCTTTCTGACCTGGTGGCATGAGGAATTAGGGAGCATACAAAACAAGAGTCATTAGTATTTTCTAAACATATGTCTGACGTGTTGATATCATAGAGTACCTGATAACTAAGTATGAGCATTATGGGTCACTGTATTATTCTTAGAGAGTTCTCTTCATAAATGTAACATTTGAGAGCTGAAGGGTATGTTGCTATAGAAGAGCAGAAAGGATAGTAATAAAAGACAGTAAAGAAACCTAAAAATAAAAATACGTATCTTTTGTCATATTTTTTCAAAAAATAGTCCAAATGTAGAGGTGGAGGGGGGTATTTTCACGGAGACAATCTTCTTCCCCCTCTTGTTCCATTTACATTGTTCATGATGTTTTGCAAGATGCTGGGTTCAGATGAACATGGGTGCAGTAAAACCATGCTTTCTGCCATGCTCCTTGAGGGCGGTAGGGTTCACCATGGTCACTGTATTTCAGACTTCGAATCATCTTTCCCGCTATTTTTAGACAAAGTTCTTTACAAACAAGTGGTCTCCTATGTGCATAACTGGGAGGTCGACCTCAGCGGTGGCGCGCTTCTAATTATCCTCAGTTATTTATTTAGAGATGAATCTTGCACCTTTCATTAGTTCACAAACGTACATATGCATCTCGTCATTTAGAATCTCTGAGAGCTTTCTCCCTATACATTACTTCTAGTGACATGCACTTGAGTATAATTGGATCTCCCTGTCACTATTTGATGGGGTGTCAAGTGATGGTCAGAACCAGGTGTATTCCTAGTGGGAAAAGAGTGCTATCGGTAGACAACACAACCATTTCTTGTGCAATGTAGCACATAACTTAGTAATTTTACTCCTCAAGAGGCCGTTCAGGAGCTCAACAATACCATTTGTTTGAGAATGACACACAGTAGATAATTTATGTTTTATCCCTAACTATGTTGTGATATGCATAAATATTGTGTTGACGAAATCAGTGCCAGTGTTGGATCATATCCCTTCTGGAATTCCCCATTGTGGAATTACTTCACAAATTAGAATTGTAGCTGTTGATTTAGCATCATAATGGACACTTGGCTCTGCTTCAATCCATCAAGAGAAAGTGCAGACCACAACTATGAGGTACCTGTAGCTACTGCACCTATCAATCATATCCACAAAGTCCATATGAAGAGCTTTAAAGGGACCTTGTGGTCGTGGAATTGTAGAATTTATCACTTTTAGTGTGGGATAGGGCAAAATTGCTGACATACAATACAGTTTTAAAGATGCATGGTAAGTATGTTGTGTAACTTTGGAACAAATCAGTCTTGTATTTGTATAGACAAATAATCTCTTGAGGTATGGGCTGGCAAATGTAACTGATCCAGAGGTATCATCAGCAAAGCCTGTGGCATTACTGATCTACCTGTGGATAGTTGTCTATACACTAGGTCATCCCCTGACTGGGTACATCCTCTATCTTCACATAACTGTTTTTCGTGCAAAGGAGCAGCGTCCTGCAGTTATCGCAGATGTAACCCTGCTGTCTCAGCATAATGAGGCATGTCATTGTCTGTGGTAACATTGGATTTAGACTTAGGCGGTGAGGCAATCTGAGCTACCAGAACGGGGCCATGTTGTGAACCTGATGGCACAGGTGGGAACGTGCACCTGTATTTTAGCTGTCCAATCTGCTAGTCCGTCACCTCGAGACACAAAATCCTGTCCACTTGTATGTGCTGCACATTTCATAACTGCCACTTCCTGTGGTAACGCGAGTGCCTCTATTAGATCCTGTAAGAGGTTCCTATGCATAACGGGACTTCCGTTTGAGTTAAGGAAACCTCTCCTGCTCCATCTCATGATGATGGAATGCACAGTGTTTGTCACATAAGCTGAATCTGAATATATTGTTATGACTTCTCCTGTTCCTAGCTTAACAGTCGATATTAGTGCTGTGAATTCTGGTGCTTTAGCAGAATAATGTGCTGGTAATGTCAACTGCTGTACTATATGCAGTGTATCAGAAGAACTATGCTCTGACTACTGCTGCACCTGTGTGTCTAATTCCTGTATCCTGGTCAATAGAAGAAGAAAAGTCAACAAAATAGACAATGCTTCCTGGTATAGGATCCTCTGCTGCTTGACTAGATTTATTGGGAATATAAGTTTCACAGTCATGCGCATCATCCTCAAAGTCTAATATTTGCTGGCTAAAGAATGTCGCACGATTCACCATATGACACTTCACAACCTTCAAAGATGGTAGTGACACTATCACCTCATATCCTGAAACTCTCTGTGCAGTCAGAGTGGTCTTAGCCTTTGGAAAAATAGCAAATACTGCATGCTCTGGATAAAGTGTCAGCAGTGCCACTATAACGATTGGGGTGATCTACTGCACTGCAATGGGTGCAGTGGAGAGAGCCTGCTCACAGGGACAATGTCCTTTCATTACTGAATCTGACAGTCCACTAAAATGTGCAATGGGTTTATGTCCTAAAGGATATTGTTGTGTAAGGACCGCTGTCATCACCTGCCCATTGCAATGGCAGAATAAAGAAGACTCATTGTATAGTCATGAGTTCCTAAAACTAGAGCATTTGTTATTTCAGTTTTCAATTTCTGGAAAGTCTCACTCATCTCTGGTGTCCATTTTATCATGTTATTCCTGTCTTTTGTTTGTTTGATAGACCATAACAAGGGCACTTTTAATGTGCTATAATCAAAAACCCATTGTCTCACATAATTACAGAGACAAAGAAACTTCTGCATTCCTTCAACAGTTTCTGGTTCAGTCATTTGGCAGATGAATGCTCCTCTTTCAGGGATCACTCGTTGACCAGAAGCTGACAACAATTGCCCTAAATAATGGACCTCTTCCTGACAGTACTGGTTTTTCTCTCTCTCCACTTTGTATCTGCTCTGGGCAAGAGTTACTAGAACAGATATAGTGTATTTTCTGCACTGCTGCTCAGTAGGAATACAAATCAATATATCATCAACATATTGCAACAATGTGCTGTCACACTGGAAATTTGACAGGTCATTCTTTACCATCTTTTTAAAAATGCAAGGGGACTCACAATACCCTTGGGGTAAGCGAGAGTACAAATACTGAGCCCCACAATAAGAGAATGCTGTCAGGTAATGGCTGTCTGGATGGAGAGGGATGCTAAAGAAGGCGTTCTTTAAATCAATAACAGAAAAATACTTGGCATCCTGAGGAATATTTGTGAAAATGATAACGGGGTCAGGTATCAATTGAAAATTCTGATACCACTATGTCATTCAAGGACGCAGGCCTTGAACCATATGCCAAGTATTAGCCTTAGCTTTCTTGACCAGGTAAATCGGGGTGCTACAAGGAGACACTCCAGGGTAAATTACTCCTTGCTCTAGCAACGCCTGTATAGTAGGGGGATGCCCACATCTGCTTCTTTAGACAAAGGATATTGCCTCACTCTGGGTAAGAGAGCACCATTCTTTTATGTAATTTGGAATATCGTGGCAATATGAATAAGGCTGACATGGGGACCCTTAGTTCATGACGTGTCTGCTACTTGGGACAGATCTGCTTCCCTAACAAAATAAAAAGCTATACCTGATGTGGGCGTCCTTACTTCTAACACTGTCCTCAGTGGTACATGATCTTGAAAAATTACAACCATTTTCTTGGGATCATCACCAAACAGTTGGTCATACAATATTTCCCTAGCTATTTTGTTTGGCTCAATGAAGATAGCACATGCCCATACAACATGATTATGGTCACTGGTTATTAGAGTGCCATAGGTTGGTGTTACATCTAAAGCCTCTATTTGCAATATTAATTCAGCATCAGATAGCCAATAGTCTTGCCCTTGCTGTAGAAAAAAAAACTCTTTAAGTAATTGAAACTCCATTAACTCTGGTGTCTCTGCTATGATTGTATACACGGCTGTAGTAAATGCTTCCATATCAGCAGGTCATGCTCTAATTTGGTCTTCGGTAGAGGAATCTAGTGTTAATGCCATGATCCTGGAAGGAAAAACTCCAGGGGTGGAACAAATCATGTTACCATCAGATTCAAAATGAATAGTCATATTTAATTTGGCCATCAGATCTCCTTCTAATAGATTAGCTGGGGCAGCTGGAGAAAACAGAAAACAGCCATCAATATGCCTCCCTCCTACTTCCATCTCCACTGGTTTAGTAAAAAGAACCTGTTAGAAATGGGTTTCTCTAGTTGGCAGGGGAATGCACCCTGTCCAAGTAGGGACCCTTCCTTCTATTCAGGATAAGGGGATTACACACCCAAGATACCCCTGCTCACCTCCTTGGTAGCTTGGCAAGAGCAGTCAGCCCTATCTCAGAGGCGATGAGTAAAATATTTGTACATAGCACACACAGTAACACAGTGAAAACACTACAAATGTACACCACACCAGTTTAGAAAAATAAAGTATCTTTATCTAAACCAAACAAGACCTAAACGACAAAAATTCAGCATCCACAACTAAAAATATGACTTTTAAAATGTTTCAAGCAGTTCTGTCCATAAAAATCTATGGATGCGCGATTTTTACACAAAGTACCTTAAATGCGTCAAAATCCACAAGGCAAGACAGCCGAAGAGGAGAGAAGCGTAGGCAAACAGAGCGATGCGTCAGTTTCTGAGTCCTTGGAGAGGCGATGCAACAGTTCTGCTGCATGCAGGAGAAGTGATGCATCGAATCCGTACTGTAGGGGGAAGTAATACATCAATTCCAAGATGTTTCTGGTCAATGGGTGTTGTGTCTGGAAAACTTGGCACACAGGCGCGATACATGGAAATCCGGGACGCGCTGGACGTCGGTGCGGCGAAGGCAAACAGGCGCTGCATCGATTACTTCAGCCACAGTCCCATGATGCGTTGTTTCTTTTAGCCACACAACAGGGCCTGCATCAGAGTTGGTGTGGTGATCTCGTACTTCGGAGACTGGTGCGCCGAACTCAGCATGCAGCGATTCTTTGAGGCCGCTGACAGGCACTGCGTTGATTTCTTTGGTCACATGGGGTTGTGTGTCGGGTTTTTCTCCAGCACAGCAGTGCTGCATTGGAAAATACAGCCGTAAGCAGGGCGAAGCATTGATTTTGTAGGTTTCTCAAGTTCTTTGTAGTTCTTTGCAGCAGGAACAACCGCCAAATGCCCAGAACTGGATTTGGTACCACAAGGCAGGTCAGAACTCCCAGCAGTGGAGTTCAAGGATGTTGCAGGTGAAGTCTTTGTGTCACTGAGACTTCTTAACAGGAGGCAAGCTCTACTTCAAGCCCTTGGAGAATCTTCTTTAGCAGGATACAACAGCAAGGCAAAAGTCCAGTCATTCGTGTTGTGATTTTGGCTGTTTTAGAAAAAGTGGATATTGTTTAGAGCAAGCGAGATGACTATTTTCAGTAGAATCTATGTTCATGTTTTGCATATTATCTGCATGTTCTGAATTCAAGGACATGTCCAACAGCTGTAGCTCAGATATGTCTCCCGCACTTTCTAATTCCAATGTCTGCTCGCTTTCCATGTTGCTATCTATATTTGCTTGCTTTTCTGCCTCCACTAAGGCATTTGCCTCCAGCTCCATTCTATGTTGCATGTTCCTCTGCACCCTGAGTTTCATCTTGGCAGCCGGCATTGGAGTTGGTTGATTTCACATTATGTATTTACTTTTCACCACTTTGCTTTGCTGAGTGCCCATTCTGCATGTTACAGGGCCCCACTGGCCAAAGCCAAACGCCTACTGTGCACTGCAAATTTTTCTAGAAGAGAAAAAAGAAAAGATTCTTCCCCAGGTGTGTTCTAAATACCAGATGATGTATTTTCACCTTTTCTCTCTTCGTAGTTGTTTATAAATATTTTTTCCCCCTTATCTGGGCTGCACCAAGCCATAAAGGCTGATCCAAGCTGTTTGTCCGAATTAAGGGCTGAGAAGCTACCAATAGTGAGATTTAGCTTGTGTTCCAGTGGGAGCTACGCCTGAGGCTCCTGAGTTCATCGAGCTCAGCCGGTTGTGTGACCTATCCAGCTGAGGCAAGTCCCCACCACCCCGAGTCCTTGTAGCGGCGCGCATTCACCCTGCTCCGGCTAGGGTCGGGGGCATAAGCCAGCTGACCGATCGCCTTGTAGCTCTCCGTTTTGTCATGGACTGCGTGCTGCACCGAGCTACGGCTCCGCTGACTTCCTTCTTCATTCACTGAGAGCTGGTCCAGTAGTTCAGCCATGGCGGTCGATGGAAGTTGCCATATCCCGATATTTAACCACACTCTAAAGGGAAGTGTAGTGTGGTGCAGCTCCCGGATTACTTTCAGGTTGTTTCAGTGGCAAGACCTCCGTTAAGCCCCCGGAACTCAGAGAGGAGCTTTCCGTATTGGCCTCTGAGGCTCACTGCCTGGTCGACTTCCTGTTGCTAGGGGACGGGAGGAGAGCACTGGAGTGCTGATGGCAGCGTATGTGGGAGACAGCCAAAATCACAACATGAGACACCGGCACCATCACATTCCAACATACTGGGCCAAGCCCAGACTCAGTCCTCGGTGCAAACGCTAACAGCTAGTCAGCATTGCCCAGTCTTACTCATACCTACAAGTTCCAGAACACCTCAACAACTATCATACCATTAAGAGGGGAAATCAGCAGCAGCAGCACACAAGTAGCCGCGCCAGTAAAAGGAGCATGCATGGAGGGTGAGCTCTTGAGACAACCACTGTGGGCAGAGATAGCAGAAGGAAAAGGAGAAGAGGATTGAATTAAATATATGTTAGCTATCATTTTGGAAGAAATCAGAGACTTGAAAATATCACAAGCTCATGGGATAGCAACGCTCCACGAGAGACTCTCTAAATTGGAGGACAACATGTCCAATACACCAAAAAGAATAAATGAAGCAGCGAATCGCATCTCAGATTTGGAAGACAAACTGACCACTATTCAGCAAGAGGTTATGCAAATGGAGAAAAGTAAAAATCAGATGGAATTTAAGCTACAGGATTTGCAGAAATACAATAGACGCTCTAATCTTCGATTGGTGGGCATACCTGAAGGAAGCGAAGACACTCAAGTTTCAAAATGGACTGAAACACTACTAAAGAAAGTCATGCCAGAATTGGATGGGCTCCTAGAGTCACGGCGCAGAGACAGATGAATGCAAAGTTCCCCCGTACAATGTTACTGAACTTTGCCAACTATCGAATTAAGGAGCAAATTTTAAGTACTGAAATTGCCAGGAGAACTTTTTCTTCCTCAGAAATACCACAATTTAAAATTTTCTCAGACATGTCGGCAGCAACAGCATGACAAAGAAAAGAGTTTGTGAAAATGATTGACTTGTTCAAGGAGAAGGGGGCTCAGGCGTCGATAGCCCAACAATCTAAGCTTAAAGTACATGTAAAGGGCCAATTTTGTTTGTTTTCGGATATTCGAGAGGCTCAGTCAATGCTTACGAAACTGTCCAATGGAAATATTTGATGCTGGTCGAATGAAGGAATTAACATTTTTAAGTTGCTGTAGCTTTGTCGGACAATCGCACAGAAGATTTAACGGGGTCAGGAGGAGGGGCGTCAGGAATTAAATTCCAGACGGGGAAAGGCTGAGCACAGAAAGGATGCATAACAATGGCATCCAGATTAAATGGGGAGTGAAGAGGGAAACGTGGACAATCCATCTTCAGGGGAGGGCACGAGGTAAAGGGTGTGGGGGAATGGAGGTGTTGCAAAGTGAAAATGGAGAGTTCAAGTTCACGTTTTTAGATACTTGGGTTAAAATAAAGTCAGAACAGCTGAGGCAAAGCAATGTCAGACTGCATAGTGTTGAATGTAAAGGGGAAGGTAAAGAAGGATAAGAGGGCTAGTACCATAACGAAAATGAAAATGAAAAGTATCGAAATGACTCAGAAATACACATTAGGTCATTTAATGCACTTTAGGCTATACTGTATTATCTATACTATCCATGTAGGTCTTATGAGACTAGTAGACAGCACAACGCACACAACACTTTATTGGGCAAACTTTCTTCCTTTTTCTTCCCTCTTCTCTTGCAGTGCAATATCTTGGCAGACAGTTTGCCTTATCCTTTTTATTTGGGAAAACAGAAATACTTTAAGGCACCAGTCACTTTAATCACTAAACCATAAACGAAAGAATGATATGTAAAGAAGCTTTGAAAGTAATTTCATTAAATATCGGTGGTCTTAATAATGAGCGTAAAATGCAGGAAGTCGACATCTGGTTAAGAGGTCATATTGTGTTTTTACTGGAAACCCATTTTAAAAATACGAACAGCTCTAGTAAAATTCTCCAACAGTGGGCTGGGTTCCAATGTCTATCTAATGCTAGGTGCGCACACAGGGGTGTAGGGATATACATAGGTAAGCACATACCCTTTCAGATCAAAGTCATGCAGACAGACTGGGAGGGAAGATGGGCGTTTATCAATGGGAGACTACAAAAATAAAAGCTGACTATAGCAACAATTTATGCACCAATATTAGATAACCCTCTATATTTGATAGAATTAAAACAGGCTTTAATTAACATTCCAGTCCAGGTCATTTTGGGTGGCAATTTTAACTTCTTCCAAGATATGTCGTTAAATACCTCTTCTATAGCTTGGAGACAAAATAAGCCCCAAACGGCCATATCCTTAGCCAACTGTAAGAGGTAGTTAGATGGGATCGGTCCATGGCGCCTTCATTACCCTAAGAAATGGGAATTTTCATGCTTCTCTGCAAAATATAATACTGTTTCCAGAATAGATTATTTTCTTGTTTCGCATGGCTTGAAACTGATCAGCCACGAATAAATACAGAACGCTTTCTCAGATCATTCCATAGTTAAAATGGAAGTCATGGGAATCAGGATAGAAGGAGCTCTTAGACGATGGTTTTTTAATAAAGTCAATTTGGAGAATGCAGAGTGGTGTGCAGGGGTCCATGATGAGATTCTTTTTTTTTTTACAATCAATACTGGCACCGCTCACTTAGAGAAAGTATGGGAAGCCTTTAAGGCCACACTTCAGGGTTGTATTGCAACCAAAGAGATACAGCAACAAAAAAAACATTGCAAAAAAGGGCGGAATTGGAAATTGGGCTGGAGCAGCCAAGTAGAGCACTTCAACAAATTAGATATACAGTAACAAACCAATTGTTCAACAAAGCAAAATTAGATATGCAAGAATACTATTACACACAGGGCAATACTACTAACACCTCCTATCTCCAGAAGGTTTACGAAGAAAGTGAATACACATGTAGATTACTGGCATGGCAGGCCAGATATCGACAGGAAAGAAACAAGATTTTATCTCTGGTAGATAATGAATGTAAGGAGCATATAACCGAATCTTCAAAATTGGAAAAGTCTTTTTAAAACACTACGAGACCATTTATAATTCACATCAGCAGAGTGTGGCGGATCGTCTCAGGTTGTTTTTAGACAATCATCCTATCCCATCTCTATCAAATGAACAAGGTCAAATGATGGAATCCAAATTCTCCCTCGAAGAAACAGAGAGCGTAGAAAAATCATTATCCAATGGTAAATCGGCAGATGAGGATGGCTTCCCCGCAGAACTATACAAGAAATTTGCCCTAATATTAAACTCAGAAATTTTAAAGCTCGCTAATCATATCTTGGAAGGTTGGGAATCTCTGCCATCTTTTCACATTGCCGTGGTAGTCAGTTTCCTAAAGAAAGATAAGAACAGAGAAAATATCAACCCCCTCATAGGCCTATAAGCCTACTAAATGTAGACTACAAGATTTTTACCAAACTTTTAGCAAATAGGATGAACAAAATCATCGGGTCATTTATTCATCCAGATTATTGTGGGTTTGTGGCAGGCAGCTTTTTACTAATACTAACTTTTCAATGGAAGCTTTGGACTATATGACTCAGAATAAAATACCAGCTCAGGTGCTATTTTTAGATGCTGAAAAAGCTTTCAATTTGGTGTCCTGGAAAAGTATTTTTTTATATTATTGCGAGATTTGGTTCCCGAAAATGTTTATACAAATGATAATTTGTCTATATACGGATGCCATGGCACAAATAATTATTAATTCTAGAAATGTTGGAAGCTGCAAAGTAAACAGAGGTACCCGCCAGGGGTGTCCCCTCTCCGCTATACTCTTTGCCATTTCTATAGAACCATTGGCAATAGCCATTAGGAAAAAAGCATCAATGTCAGCACCAATGAGCTGTATGTCCAATATAAAATTGTATGCTGACGATATTGTTCTGTTTCTTAAATGCAGGGAAAATATCCAGAAGGAAATCTTTGTGATTTTCAGGGAATTCCAGGAACTAGGCGGATATAAAATAAACAATGCAAAGACAGAAATCCCATTATCTTGTTGCACACAGGACACCTTAATCCCCGAATTCCAGTTTTTAATCAATACAAGATCGAAGCACTATTTAGGGATATTTGTTTCCGAAAATGTGAATGATCTGTATGCATTAAACTATATGCCATTAATACAAAAGATTAAGCGGCTATTCTCTAAGTGGAACCCATTACCTCTTTCAATAATTGGATGTGTGGGACTAATTCGCATGTCATTCTTACCCCTCTGTAACTTTTTATTTTCAGTGTTAGAACTGGGGGCCTCTAGTTGGCAATGGTATACACCTTTGTCCAAATAGGGACCCTTGCTTCTAAGTCAGGGAAAGGGGATTACACTACTGGATAACCCCTGCTCACCCCCTTGGTAGCTTGGCACGAGCAGACAGGCTTATCTCAGAGGCAGTGTGTTAAGCATTTGTGAACACATACAGTAATACAGTGAAAACACTACAGATGGACACCACACAGGTTTTATAAAAATAAGTATTCTTTATAAAGACTTAACACAAGACCACAAACGACAAAAATCCACAATACTGTACTCAAAATAGACTTAAAGATGGTAGAAGTAACTTAGTTCAAGATGATGATAAATGTGACACGTTTCTCACAAAAGTACCTTGGATGCGTAACGCAAAACAAACAAAGGGTCCGCAGGGAGGACGATGTGGCGAGCAGCTGCCTCGATGCGGTGCGACGATCCGGTGCGATGCGATGAGAGTGTGCCCTTGATGCGATGCGACGATGTGAAGAGGATGCGTGCATGCCCGACGGCCGTGTGGCGAACTCTGTACCTTTGGAGCCGCGACAGGCCCTGCGACACGCCTCTCCGGTGATGCGACGGCGACACGCTTCTCCGGTGATGCAACGGGGACCCTTGCGGTGGCGACACGCTTCCCCGGTGATGCGACGGCAGGCACTTGCGACGAAGACACGCTTCTCCGGTGATGCGACGGCAGGCAGCTGCGACGAAGACACGCTTCTCTGGTGATGCGGCGGCGACACGCTTCTCCGGCGATCCGGCGGCAACAGCGACACGCTTCTTCTCGTAGAGTCGCGCTCCCAGCGACACACAGGCTTCTGCAGACAGAATCCCCAGCAAGGGAATTCAGGAGGGAGCTGGTGGTGAAGTCTTGTAGCCCTGAGACTTCAGCAGGAGGCAAGCTCTAGTTCAAGCCCTTGGAGAAATATTCTGCAAGATGATGAAAGTTCTTTGAAAGTTCCTTCTCCTTTCCTTGGCAATGAAGATCACTGCAGGCCAACCCAGCAAACAGCACACTGGCAGAGGGGCAGTCCAAACTCCTGCAGCTTCCTTAGTTCTTCTCCTTGGCAAAGGTTTATCTTGTTGTTCCAGAAGTGATCTAAAGTCTTGGGGTCAGGGCCCCAATATTTATACTAGCACATCCTTTGTCCTCTGAAAGGCAGAGGGTCCTGTACCCAGTCCAAACCAGTTCTGGGTGCATTCTGCCAGTGCACACCTTCTTCCTTTGTCAGTGTGGGCCAGGGACATCAGACGCACCACAGGAGGTGGAGCCAGCATTGTGGAAGGCAGGCACAGCCCTATTCAGACCCAGGTGCTACTCCTCCCACCACTCTACATGCAGATAGGTCTATTCAGCCTAGTGCTGACTCACCCTCTCTCCTGGAGCCCCCCAGCCCTTGTCACTCACAAAACCAGACATACAATACACAAGCTAGCAGAGGCAGGCTGGATGGTTAGGCAAGAAAATACCTACTTTCTAAAAGTGGTATTTTCAAACACAGAATGTTAAAACCAACTTCACTAAAAGATGCATTTTATCATTCTGAGTTCAGGCATACTAAACTCGAATTTCTACCATGTTCCCTGGGTCAGTTAGGATTATAAGATGTTATAAACAAGCTGTCCATTCTGGCCTATGGGGCAGGTAGCCTTGCAATAGTGAAAAACGAAATTGGCTGTAATTCACTATCAGGACATGCTACACATACCAGGGCATGTCCTACCTTTTACTTACAATGCACCCTGCCCTTGGGCCTACCTTAGGGGTGACTAATTTGTAGAAAAGGGAAGGTTTAGGGACTGGCAAGTGGGTGCACTTGCCAAGTCGACATGGCAGTCACAGACTGCACACAGGCTCTGCAATGGCAGGCCTGAGACACACTTTACAAGCTGCTTCTGTGGGTGGCACAATCAGTGCTGCAAGCCCACCAGCAGCATTTGATTTACATGCCCTGGGCACCCCTGGTGCACTATACTAGGGTCTGACTAGTAAATCAAATAAACCAATCATGGAGTCACTAATCAATATATCAATTTAATATAGGGAGCACTTGCACTGTGGCACTGAATAGCAGTGGCACAGTGCCCAAAGCATCTAAACCAGCAACACATCAAAAACAGAGGAGGCAATCAGAAAAAAATGGAAGGGAGACTCACACCAATGGTACCAGGTCTAACACGTGTCCCCTCCAGCTGAAATGTGGGGAGAACTACCCAACCCCTTGGGAGTTCTCTTCACTAAGGCGGAAAAATCTGGACAGACCATCAGCATTGGCGTGTTCTGTACCAGGGCGGTGTTCCACCATGAAGTCCATCCCCTGTAGGGAAATGGACCACCTCAACAGCTTTGGATTCTCACCCCTCATCTGCATCAACCATCTGAGGGGCCTGTGGTCTGTCTGAACCCGTAAGTGAGTCCCAAACAGGTATGGTCTCAACTTCTTCAATGCCCAGACCACAGCAAATGCCTCACGCTCAATTGCACTCCACCTCTGTTCCCGTGGAAGTAGCCTCCTACTGATGAAGGCTACAGGTTGGTCTAGGCCCTCCTCATTAATCTGTGATAGAACAGCCCCCACACCATCCTCTGAAGCGTCTGTCTGGACAATGAATTCCTTTGAGAAGTTGGGCGCCTGAAGCACGGGTGCTGTGCACATAGCAGTCTTCAGGGCGTCAAAAGCCTTCTGACAGGTGTCAGTCCAGTTCACTTTCGTGGGCTGCTTCCTGGAAGTCAGCTCAGTCAAGGGTGCAACAATGTTGCCATACCCCTTGACAAACCTCCTGTAGTACCCCGTGAGTCCTAAAAAGGTTCTCACTGTGTCTGGGTCCTGGGGGGTTCCCATGCCAGGATGGTATCAATCTTGGGTTGTAGGGGCGCCACCTGGCCGCTCCCTACCTGGTGCCCCAAGTACCCCACAGAACCCTGACCGATCTGGCACTTACTCGCCTTGATCGTGAGGCCTGCCTTTCGCAGTGCCATCAACACTTCCCAGAGGTGGCACAGATGTTCTTCCCAACTGGCGCTGAACACTGCAATGTCATCCAGGTAGGTGGCACTGAAATCCTCCAGTCCAGCCAACACCTAATTGACCAACCTCTGAAAGGTGGCAGGGGCATTCTTCATCCCAAAGGGCATAACCCGGAATTGGTAGTGCCCATCTGGTGTGGAGAATGCTGACCTCTCTTTGGCCCCATCAGTGAAGGCGATCTGCCAGTACTCAGACGTTAAATCAAACGTGCTGAGGTACCGGGCAGCCCCCAACCGATCAATGAGCTCATCAGTTCTGGGGATGGGGTGCGCCTCAGTCCTGGTGACTGAATTGAGTCCTCGGTAGTCCACACAGAACCGGAGTTCGGGTGTGGCACCAGGTGCGGCAGCTTTTGGGACCAAGACCACTGGGCTGGCCCAAGGGCTGTGAGAGGACTCTATCACCCCTAAGGCAAACATCTTGGAGACCTCCTCCTTGATGTGAGCTCTGACCCTGTCAGTCACTCTATAAGCCTTGCGCTTCACAGGAGGACTGTCCCCAGTATCCACGTCATGGACGCACCACTCACTGACACCAGGAACCAGGGAGAACAAATCAGAGAATTGTCCCAATAATTGGCGACAATCTTGCTGCTGTTCAGGGGTCAGTGTGGCAGAGAGGCTGACACCATCCACTGATCCATCTTGCTCTGTTGCAGACAGGAGATCAGGAAGAGGTTCGGTCTCCTCCTCCATTCCATCATCTGTCGCTAGGAGCATGCCCACTTCGGACCTTTCTAAGTGGGGCTTCAGGCAGTTAACATGCAGGACCTGCAAAGGGTTCCTAGGAGACCGCAAGTTCACCAGGTAGGTGACATCACTCTTGCGCTCCACCACCTCAAATGGTCCGGTCCACCTGTCCTGGACCGCACAGGGCTCTACAGGGGCCATGACCCAAACTTTCTGCCCAGGTTGAAGCTCAATCAGAGTGGCATTCTGATCGTACCACCGCTTCATTTCCTCCTGGCTGGCTTCCAGATTCACCTGAGCGAGTTGTCTGAATCGCCTAGTCTGGCTCCTGAAGGCCATCATGTAACTGTATACATCCTGGGGAGGTTTCCTGGGAGATTGCTCCCAGCCTTCCTTGACCAGACTCAATGGTCCTCTTACCGGGTGACCATACAGCAGTTCAAGGGGACTGAGCCCTAAGGACTTCTGTGGCACCTCACGGTAAGCAAAAAGCAGGCATGGCAAGAGGATGTCCCACTTACGCCTCATAGGTTCCTCAAGACCCATTATCAAGCCTTTGAGGGTCTGGTTGAATCTCTCAACCAGCCCATTACCTTGGGGGTGGTAAGGAGTGGTGAACTTATAGGTAACACCGCACTCCTGCCACAGGGACTTCATATAATTTGATATGAAGTTTGTACCACGGTCTGACACCACCTCTCTGGGGAATCCCACACAGGAGAAAATCCCCATCAGTGCACGTCCCACCACGGGGGCCGTCACTGTCCTGAGAGGGATGGCTTCCGGGTACCGGGTAGCATGGTCCACCAAGACCAGGATAAACCTGTTGCCCATGGCTGCCTTGGGGTCCAGTGGCCCCACAATGTCAATGCCCACCTGTTTAAAGGGGTACTGACTACAGGGAAAGGTTGGAGAGGAGCCTTGTGCTTTCTTCCACTTTTCCCACTTGCCTGGCAAGTTTGACAAGTCCTACAATAAGTGTCTGAACTCTTCCACATCTGGGGCCAATAAAAGTGGGTGACAAGCCTTTCGAAGGTCTTGTTCTGCCCCAGATGTCCAGCTAAAGGCACATCATGAGCCAAACCCAGTAGGTAGGCTCTGAAGCGCTGGGGTACCACCAGCACACGGGCTGACCCAGGCTCAGCAACCTTAGGCTCGCTATACAGGAGGTCGTTCTCCCAGTAGATCCAATGTGATCCAGACTGATCACCTGCTGCCTGGTTTGTGGCCTGTTGCCGCAAACCCACAAGAGAAGGGCACTTCTTCTGCTCCTCACGAAATTCCTCCCTGGAGGGGCCTCCTTCTTGCTGCCAATGGGTCAGCTCAGGCAGGTCCCCCAGTTCGGCCACTTGTTCCCCTGTAGGTTCCAGGGCATCCCCCTCAAGGTCTGCCTCCTCCTGGACCGTGGGAACTATGGGGGCTGGTTTCCCATGCCCCCTACCTCTTCTCTTTAAGGCAGGGGTCTGGGCCATATTTTCAGGCTCCAGAACCTTTTCAACCCCCTTACTGGCTGCCATAGACCGAGTGGTCGCATATGCCCACTCAGGCAGACCCAACATCTCCAAATGAGACCTTCTCTCCACCTTAGCCCAAGGGGAGCTCTCTAAATCATTGCCCAACAGACAATCAACAGGCATGGCTGGTCTCACAGCTACTTGAAGAGTACCTGAGACCCCCCACCCACTCAAAGGGAACTTGAGCCACCTCACACTGGCTCTGCGAGTTGTCCACAGCAACTACAGGGAAGAATGCATGGGGGATAACCTGCTCTCTGGACACCAGCCAGCAATTGGCAGCTGTCACACTAGCCCCAGTGTCTCTGAGAGCTTCCACCCTATGGCCATTGATGGTCACCCACTGCCTGTACTTCTTAGTGTTATCAGGCAGCTGGGTCTCAGGGACCATCTCAAAGTCTCCTAGTGAGACAAGGGACATTTCTGCGGGACCCCACCCACCTTGGGCACCCATCTCCCTCCCCCAGGGCTACACTCGCCATCTGACGGGGTGGTGCACGTGGTGGTGCTTGGAATCCCTCATGGGACACTGTGCATCATACCAACGGTGGCCCATCTGACCACACGTAAAGCACTTAGAGGGGCCCCTGTGAACAGGTTTACCTGTCGGGGCCTCTTGCTTCTTCTCAGGGGGATGCTGGGAACCCTTCCCTTGGTTCCCTTGGGAATTACTTTGGGGCCCTTTCTGGAACTCCCTCTGTTTACCCTTGTCCCCCCCACTCTTCTGCTGGGGACCCTGCCCACCTTTGGCGAAGTCTCCCACGTGACCCTTGTGGACCCGGGTGCTGACCCAGCGGTCCGCCTCCTCAGCAAGCTTCCTAGGGTTAGTTAACTTGCTATCAATAAGGTGCTTAGCAAAACCAAAGGGGATGATGGACGGAGTGTTGAACATTACAAGCACTCACCCCCAGTCAACTGATCTGGGTTTAATCCATCATCATTCTTTAGCTCACTCCGCCACCCCAGTTCAGACATGGCCATATGCAAATCAGTCTGACCCTGTGCCTCATGGGAACAGTCCAGCCCGAACTGCCAAGCCATGTCTTCCCTGGACCGGAAACAAGCATCCTGGGACCGGTTTCTGGCTTACAGCCGTCATCAGCCAGACTATCTTGAATCCAGTGGCAAAGTGAGCAAGGGACCCACGTCTGGGCATACCCTGCCAACTTAGGGCGAACATAGCAAAACCAAAGGGGATGATGGACGGAGTGTTGAACATTGCAAGCACTCACCCCCAGTCAACTGATCTGGGTTTAATCCATCATCATTCTTTAGCTCACTCCGCCACCCCAGTTCAGACATGGCCATATGCAAATCAGTCTGACCCTGTGCCTCATGGGAACAGTCCAGCCCGAACTGCCAAGCCATGTCTTCCCTGGACCGGAAACAAGCATCCTGAGACCGGTTTCTGGCTTACAGCCGTCATCAGCCAGACTATCTTGAATCCAGTGGCAAAGTGTGAGAAGTTGGCCTGGTATATGCTGTCCACTAGTTAAAGTGGACACCTTGCACCAATACAATTTGACTCTTATGGTAGATAGGTTTAAGACAACCTTTACAGAAAGCTATCCTAGTGGTAGCTGTGGAGAGCAGCCTTCAGGCTAAGTCTTGGAGGAATGTAAAGCAGTTTGTTTTACCACACAATCTCCTGATCACCAAATGAAAAGACACCACACAGGTATATATATCAAATATATATGTATTTATTACTAAACAACTCTCTACTAATCCCTTTATGAGATTAGAAGTCAGGAACATATGCACAAATCAACGTTTCACAACAAATTGAGCACAAATATGGCTGGGGCCCTAGGGGCGTACCAGACCATATACTAAAAAAGAGACTTAAGAACAACGACTTGCAAAGGGACAAGGCCTAGGGCCTTCAGAAGCGCTAGGGCCTCACAAACCCACCCAAGGCAGGTAAGTAAAGGACCCACGGGGGACGCGTGCAGTGTGTGAACACAGGCGCGGATCGCCATAGACTTCAATGGGGCAAGTCACAGTTAGAAATTAGGAGTTTAAGGGCACTTCGGGAGAAACTACAAGCAAGTCACTTACAGGGTAAGTAGTTCTAGGGCCAACACCCACAGGAGCACCGTAGTGCTGGAGTTACCTCGCCCAGGGAAGCCGGGTGCATAGGTGTCTTTTGGTGTCGGGTCGCGGCGTCGTTTTCAATGGGAGCCAATGAAGACTTGCTGCTTGTGAAGACAGAAGAAGTGTCCGGTGGAATCCAAGCCTGGATTCGGAAGAAGGAAGACCTGAAAGCAGAGGGGACAGTGTTCAAAGTCACTTGGCAGTGACCCGGGGCAAGGAAGATGAATGCCCCCCGTCGTCGACAGATTCATGTCGTTCACGGGTGTCTTGACTCTTTGGCCACGAGGTCCAGGAGACGTCGATGACAACCAGGAGCTGGATTCAGCGTGTCCCATAAAGTCTGCAGCTTACTGTGGTGTCGGCGACCCGATTGAAGCCAACAATCCTTGGTAACCTCAAGTCTCGTGGAAAGAACAAAAAGTCAGCGGTGCAGACCAGCAAGGTCTGTGGGACTCACCCAGCGAGGGTAAGTCAGGGAAGGCCTGGAGCAACCAGGGGAGCCCTTTGGATTTGTAGAAAAGTCTTCAGGGGACCCACAAGCCGGCTGGCAATGGATCGCAAAGACGCCTCAGGAGGATTCACTCAACAGGGGCCCACGGTCACTCGGGACGGGGTAGGCCTCTGATCTTGGGAGGGATCTCTGCTAGAGGCTGGCACCATACGTGATCCAAAGCACAGGTTCGTAGAATGTCGTGAAGGGGTTGCACTTGAAAGTAGTGCCCGGTACCCAGGTATTGCGGTTTCTCGTCACTCGTGGGGTCCACTTGCCTCAGCTTCGCTGGGGACTCACGATGGCCTTGGAGAAGTCAGGAAATCTTCCTTCTGGGCTGCAGGGACTTCGGGCTCCGGCGGGAGCGGCGTAGTTTGCGACCGTCGTTGCAGTTTTTGGTGCCTGCCAAGCAGGGGAGTCACTCCTTGACTCCAAGGGAGATTCTTCAGTCTTCCAGAGGTAGTGGAACGTCGAAGGTCTGGGATTCTTCTTTAGAGCGTCGTCCAGGGATATCTAGTTTGCAATGTTAAGGGTTCCCTATCTTATACTGAAAGGAAGGGAGGGACTAGCTCTATGACCCCACCTATGGGAGGGTCAGGGGAGTGGGTGGCTATACCCACTTCCCTTTGTCCAGTTTCACGCCAGAGCAGGGGCAGGTAGCCCCTGAGCCGGTTTGAACTGGTGTATGCACAGAGGAGCCTCCTGCTCCCCCAGTGCAGGACTTCAAAGCACTCTAGGAGTGCACCCACCCAGCCCCAATACACTAAACCCTGTCTGGGAGGTGGTCACACCCGCCTGTGACAGGATACCTATTGTTGGGCCTCCTCCACTGCGAGTTTCGGTCATCAGCAGGAGGGCAGCCCAGTGTCTGTGACTGGTGGCATCCATTTTGTGATGCCAGGGCTCTTCAGGATTCTACCGCGTTTCCACAGTAGGTACATGTCTATCCCTCTAGAAGGGTGGGATCATACTCCCACACCAGTTACTGGTGTGGGGGTATGATTCCAAAGTGTTTGACACCAAACACGACATGTTTTGATGCAGCCATTCCAAAGTTAGCATTAACCGCGAGGTTATAATGCACTTAAGAGTATATGGTTTGACCGCATTCACAAACAGCCCCAGAGAATGGACTCTGAGAGCTGCAGAGGGGCCCTGCTCGGGCAGAGGCACCCTCTCACATAGAAACTAAGCACCCTGCCCTCAGGATTGATAGGGCCTGCCTTAGGGGTGACTGATAGGTTTAAATGTGTGTGCAGGAGAGATATAGGGAACCTATATCTCAGTGAGGAGTGCTAGCACCTCCTCACCCAGGCTGCAGTAGCAGGCCTGTGGTGTCAGATTTAGTCTGCTTCCCAGGGGTGGCATAATATATGCTTCAGCCCCTGGTAGGCCTGTGAAGTACCTATGCCCTTGGTACCTAAGGTACCATATACTAGGGACTCATAAGGTACCACAGTATCCAATCACTAGTGCACCTAGAGTGCACTCCAAGTCGTTAGAGAGAACAGAGAGGCTGGGGCCCTGATTGGCAGGGTCCCAGCCAGACTATAGCCAGAAACCAGTGTAAACATCAGAAAAAAAGTGGGGGCAACATAAGAGGCAGATCCTACTCTCCTACACAACCCCCCAAACGCAGGGACACTAAACTAACCTTGACCAGTTGAGTCTTCGTGTTCTAAGTGGAAATACCTTGAGAGTCCATCTGCATTGGCATGTTGGGTCCCAGGTCTATGTTCCACGGTATAGTCCATCCCCTGTAGGGAAATGGACCACCTTAAAAGTTTTGGGTTTTCACCTTTCATCTGTTTAAGCCATAGGAGGGGCTTGTGGTCAGTCTGAACTATGAAGTGAGTGCCAAACAAGTATGGCCTCAGCTTCTTCAGGGCCCACACCACAGCAAAGGCCTCCTCTCTATAGCTGACCAACGTTTCTCTCTAGGGGTCAGCCTCCTGCTAATAAAAGCTACTGGCTGGTCTTGACCTTCATCATTCAGTTGAGACAGTACAGCTCCCACACCCAGCTCAGAAGCATCTGTTTGGACAATGAACTTTTTGGTGTAGTCTGGACTCTGTAAGATGGGGGCAGTGCACATGGCCTGCTTTAGGTCTTCAAATGCCTTCTGACAGCTAGTTGTCCACTGAACCTTTTTTGGCATTTTCTTTGAGGTCAGATCATTCAAGGGGGCCACTATAGATCCATATCCCTTCACAAACCTCCTATAGTACCCAGTCAGGCTTAAGAAGGCTCTCACCTGTGTCTGGGTGGTTGGAGCAACCCATTCCATTATGGTTTGGATTTTGCTCTGTAAAGGCTGAACCTGTCCCCCACCCACAAGGTGGCCCAGGTACACAACCTGACTCTTCCCTATCTGGCACTTAGTGGCCTTGATAGTGAGGCCTGCTTTCTGCAGAGCCTCCAAAACATTTCTGAGGTGGACCAGGTGATCCTGCCAGGAGGAACTAAAGACAGCAATATCATCTAGATAAGCTGAGCAATAAGTTTCCATCCCTGCCAGAACTTTGTTCATCAACCTCTGAAAAGTGGCAGGTGCATTTTTCAATCCAAAGGACATCACCACAAAGTGGTAGTGCCCACTAGGGGTCGAAAATGCTGTTTTGGCTTTTGCACCATCAGCTAACCTGATCTGCCAGTAGCCAGCTGTTAGGTCAAATGTACTCAGATACTTGGCTGAGGGCAAAGTATCAATCAGCTCATCTGCCCTTGGTATGGGATAGGCATCAGTCCTGGTGACTGCATTGAGGCCTCTGTAGTCTACACAAAACCTCATTTCTTTCTTACCACCCTGGGTATGAGGCTTGGGTACTAGGACTACTGGGCTAGCCCAGGGGCTATCTGAAGGCTCAATCACACCTAACTCCAACATCTTCTGGACTTCAGTCCTGATACAGTCCCTGACATGGTCAGGTTGCCTGTAGATTTTACTCTTGACAGGCAGACTGTCCCCAGTGTCCACCTCATGGGTGCACTAGGTAGTCTGACTAGGGGTCAGGCTAAACATATGTCTGTACTGCTGCAGAACTTGTCTGCACTCAGTTTGCTGATGGTCAGTGAGGCTGCTTGCCAAAGCAACACCATCGACTGACCCATCATCAGGGTTCTGTGAGAGCAGGTCAGGGAGAGGGTCACTCTCCTCCTCCTGTTCCTCATCAGTTGCCATGAGCAAGCCCATGTCAGCCCTGTCTACATATGGTTTCAATCTGTTGACATGGAGCACCCTCAGGGGGCTCCTGGGAGTTCCAAGATTCACCAGATAGGTGACTTCTCCCTTTTGCTCAACTATTGTATGGGGGCCACTCCATTTGTCTTGGAGGGCTGCTGGGGCCACAGGCTCCAACACCCACACTTTCTGTCCTGGCTGGTACACAGTCAGCACAGCCTTTTGGTCATGCCAAGCTTTTTGTAATTCTTGGATGGCCTCCAGGTTTTTGGTTGCCTTCTTCATGTATTCAGCCATCCTGGAGCGGAGACCAAGAACATAGTCCATCACATCCTGTTTGGGGGGTTTGAGAGGTAACTCCCAGCCCTCTTTTACCAAACATAATGGACCTCTTACAGGATGCCCAAACAGAAGCTCAAATGGGCTGTAACCAACCCCTTCTGTGGAACCTCTCTGTATGCAAACAACAGGCAGGGAAGAAGAAGGTCCAATTTCCGCCTAAGCTTCTCTGGGAGTCCTTTAATCATTCCCTTAAGGGTTTTGTTGAAGCGTTCAACCAACCCATTGCATTGTGGGTGATAGGGGGTGGTGAACTTATAAGTTACACCACACTCTTTCCACATTGCTTTCAAATATCCTGACATGAAGTTGGTACCTCTGTCAGAGATTACCTCCTTTGGGAAACCCACTCTGGAGAAAACTCCAATGAGGGCTCTTGCCACCACAGGGGATGTGGTGGTCCTCAGGGGAATTGCCTCTGGGTACCTGGTGGCATGATCCACTACCACCAGGATAAATCTGTGCCCAGATGCAGTTTGAGGGTCAAGGGACCAACAATGTCAAACCCTACCCTTTCAAAGGGTACCCCCCACCACAGGTAGCGGTATCAGGGGGGCCTTTGTTGTGGCACCTGCCTTGCCACTGGCTTGGCATGTGACACAGGAGCGACAAAACTCCTTTGTGTCTTCTGACATATGTGGCCAATGAAAATATGGAACAAGCCTGTCCCAGGTCTTGTTTTGGCCCAAGTGACCTGCCAAAGGGATATCATGTGCTAGGGTCAAGAGGAACCCCCTAAACTTCTGAGGTATTACCAACCTCCTGGTGGCTCCAGGGGTTGGATCTCTACCCTCAGAATATAGGAGTCCCTCATCCCAATAAACCTTATGGGACCCACTAGCACTTCCCAGCAGCCTCAGCAGCAGCCTGCTGTCTGAGGGGTTCAAGAGAGGGGCAGCACTGTTGCTCCTTACTCAGATCTTCCCTAGAAGGGCCCCTGCCCCCAAGAACTCAACCTGATCAGGCTCAAGTCCCTCTGGGGCAGTTCCTTCTTCAGGATCTGCTCCTCCTCCCTCAAGAGGTGAATCTGTGATCTGAGACAGAGGGGAAGGCACTGCCTTACCCCTACTGCTCCTCTTCTTGGGAAACATCTGGTCCATGGTTCCAGGATCCAGAGCTGGTTCAGTGTTATGCATTTTGGCCTGTGACCTGGTCACAGCAAATACCTCTGCAGGGATGCCCAACATCTCAGCATGAGTCCATAACTCTACTTCAGACCAGGCTGAAGTTTCTAGATCATTGCCCAATAGACATTCTACAGGGAGGTCTGCACTGACTACAACCTCCAGTTACCCCTCCCCAGGAGAAATTCACAACTGCCAGACTATGGTTGGTCCTGACATTGCTTGCATTGGTCACCTGGTACATTTCGCCCAGGATGATCTGTCCAGGGTCCACAAGATCCTCTGCCACCATGGTGACACTAGCACCTGTGTCCCTAAATGCCAAAGCCTGTTTGCCATTTATTACAGGCTGCTGTTTGTATTTGCCCAGATTACTGGGGCTCACCAGGAAGGACATGTCAATGTCTCCATCACAAATCAGCAATGCCTGAGTGGGTACTCTGACTAGGCCAGAGTCCACTTCAGAACCCAGGGTCAACCCTACTACACCCTTATTCTGAGTACCACCTCCACCAGTAGCTGAACTAGGAGGAACAGTTGCCTTAGGGGCAGGAGTGGTGGTGGTTTGGTCTTTGGACTTGTTACAATCAGAAGTCCAGTGCCCTTTCTGTTTACAGAATTTGCACCAGGGCTTCTTTTGGCCTTTTCCCTTGTTGGATTGTGACTCCCCACCAGATGCAGATTTTTGGGGCCCTTGTGAAGACTTCTGGTCTTTTGACTTATCCCCACTTTTCTCAGCGCCCTTAGAATCCTGCTTCTTTGTGTCACCCCTTGGTTCTGGGTTTTCTGCCTCACCCTGGTTCTGACCCACTTGTCTGCCTTCTTTCCCAATTCTTGGGGAGAGGTCAGATCTGAGTCCACCAGGTATTGATGCAACAACTGGTTCTGGCAATTATTAAGGATCTGTTCTATCATCATTAGATTATACAATCCCTTGAAATCAGTAACCCTACTGCCAACCAGCCAACCCTCCAGAGCCTTGGTTGCACAATCTACAAAGTCAGTCCAGTCCTGAGTCTGTGTCTTCTGGGTGTCTCTGAACTTCAACCTGTACTGCTCAGTGGTTAAGCCAAACCCATCTATCAATGCACTCTTCAGGACTTCATAGTCATCAGCATCCTCTTCTCTAACAGTGAGGAGCTTGTCTCTACCTTTATCTGAAAAGGAGAGCCACAAGATTGCTGCCCACTGCTTTTGGGGGACCTGTTGTACTCTACAGGCCCTTTTCATAGCAGTTATCCACTTATGGATATCATCCCCACTCTGGTAGGGAGGAACAACCTTGCTCAGGTTCCTATGGTCTGGAATATATTCTCTGCCCTCTAGGGACACTGTTGCTGCCACCAGGGGGTTCTAACCCCTCTCTTCTAGAAGCTCTCTGGAGCTCAAGGGCTTCTCTATCTAATGCCAACTGCTTGGTTTTGAGGGCAAATCTTGCTTCCTCATACTGCAGCAGTTTGTACATTCTGTCAGAGGAGGTCTCTCTTCTTGGGAAGTAGGAGTTCCTCTGGTGGACAGATTCTCTGCCAGAGTGATAGGAGTGGTCAGATTCCCTAGAAAGGGACCTAGGCCTCTCCTCCACTCTGTCAGTTCTCTTAGGGAGAATTCCTCTGTCCTGTTCAGACCCCTTGGGACCTGGCCCTTCAACCACAGAGTCTTGGTCATCCTGATGTTCATCATCTGACCCAGACACTGTAATTGACCCACTCACTGATTCAGACCCATTAGCTCCTTGTTAGAAATGGGATCTCTAGTTGGCAAGGGCTTGCACCTTTGTCCAAGTAGGGACCCTTCTTCCTAGTCAGGGTAAGGGGTGTTACACTCGTGAAGTAACCCCTGCTCACCCTCGTGGTAGCTTGGCACGAGCAGTCAGGCTTAATTCAGAGGCAGTGTGTAAAGCATTTGCACATAACCAACAGTAATACAGTGTAAGCACTACAAACGGACACCACACCAGTTTAGAAAAATAACCAATATTTTATATACTCAAGACAAGACCAATTACGACAAAAATCCACAATACTATACTTTACGAATGAATGCTTGATACGTTAACTTCTTCTTTGCAGGAATAGCACAAAAGCAAAGTTCGTACTGAGTCAGTAGCTCCGTCCGAGCCTACCGTGATGCTGAAAACCACAGAGTCTAACAGTTCCAGCCGACCGCGTCGATACGGGCCAGCAGAGTCGTGAACAGACTCGGTCACAGTACCTTTTCTCGTTGTGGCTGGTACGGAGTGTACGAGCCGGTCGGCGTTCGTCGCGGTTGCGGTGCAAGACGGAGCGATGCAAGGTGCGGTGTCCCTCGATGCGGTGCAGGCAGCGGCTCGATGAGCGTCGTGCAGACGGAGTCGGTGAGTCCAAGGCGTGCGATGCAGGGCGAGACGATGCTCGATGCGGTGCTGACAGGTTGCGATGCAGGCGACCTAGCCGGAGTGCGGGAGCTGGCGTCGGACAGCGGTGCGAGTCGGAGCGGTGCGTCGCAGACGTGCGAGCGGTGCCCCAAGTGCGGTGCGGTCTCGACTCTTGAGCCAGTTGCAGCGACAGCGTCGGTCTGGTCCGGCTGGTTCAGTGAAGCGATGCGATGCGAACTGCGGTGCCCACAGGTCACGGTGCAAGCAGCGGCTCGATGTTGGCGGCGTCGGACGTCGCCCACGGTGAGACCAGGGTTGCGATGCGAAGCGGGGCGATGCGGTCTGCGGTGCAAACAGGTCACCGGTCAGGGATGGATTCGGTTGACGGAGTCGGTTGCAGTTCCCTTCCTCTGTGGCGACTGAAACAGCGTTCCAGAAGCGGTACCCAGAGGCTTGTGAAGTCTTTGTAGTCCCTGAGACTTCTTAACAGGAGGCCAGCTCGGTTCCTGGCCCTTGGAGATACTCAGCACAAGTTTGTAGAAAGTTCAGTCCAGTCCTTTCACTGCCCAAGACAGAAGCAGCAACTGCAGGCCAACCCAACAAAGCAACAACACAGCAACGGGGCAGTACTCCTCCTGGCAGCTCTTCCAGCTCTTCGTCTTGGCAGGTTCCTTGATTCCAGCGAGATCTAAATTCATGGGGTCAGGGCCCCAATATTTATATCCCAAATTCCTTTGTTCTCTGAAGGCAGAGAGGCCTTTGCCTAGACCAAACCAGTTCTGGAGCACTTTGTTGACAAGTCTCCGTCCCTTCTTTCAGTGAGTAGGCCAGGGACATCAGACGCACCACAGGAGGTGGAGCCAGCATTGTGGAGGGAAGGCACTGTCCTATTCAGGGCCCAGGTGCGACCCCTCCCACCCATCTACAGGTCGATCTGGCTATTCAGCCCTGCGCTGACTCACCCTGTCTCCTGGCATCCCCCAGCCCCTGTCACTCACATTCCAGACAAGGAATACACAACCTCGCAGAGGCAGGCTTGGATGGTTAGACAAGAAAATACCCACTTTCTAAAAGCGGTATTTTCAAACACAGAATGTTAAAACCAACTTCACTAAAAGCTGCATTTTATCATTCTGAGTCCAGGCATACTAAACTCGAATTTCTACCATGTTCCCGGGTCAGTTAGGATTATATACTGTAATAATCAAAACCGCCCGTTCTGGCCTAGGGGAACAGGTAGCCTTGCAATAGTGAAAAACGAACTAGGCTGTAATTCACTATCAGGACATGCCGCACACACCCGGGCATGTCCTACCTTTCGCATACAACGCACCCTGCCCACAGGGGTACCTTGGGCCTACCTTAGGGGTGACTAACATGCAGCAAAGGGAAGGTTTAGGGACTTGCAAGTGTGTGCACTTGCCAAGTCGATATGGCAGCCCCAGGCTGCGCACAGGCTCTGCGATGGCAGGCCCGAGTTACACTTTACGGGCTGTTTGCGTGGGTGGCACAATCCAGTGCTGCAGCCCACCAACAGCATTTGGTCTATAGGCCCTGGCACTCGCAGTGCACTTTACAAGGGACTGACACATAAACCAAATAGGCCAATCATGGAAACACCAATCCATAACACATTTTATACAGGAGCACTTGCACTTTCCCACTGGACCGCAGTGAGGAAAGTGCGCAGAATCATCACACCAGCAAAAACAGAGTCAAAACCGGGAGGTCAGAAAGCAAAAAGTCAGGGGAAACACGCCAAAAGATGCCAAGTCTAACACATGTCCCCTCCAGCTGAAAGTAGGGAGAACTACCCAACCCCATTGGAGTTCTCTTCACTAAGGCGGAAGAACCTGGACAGACCATCTGCGTTGGCGTGTTCTGTACCAGGACGGTGTTCCACCGTAAAGTCCATTCCCTGTAGGGAGATGGACCACCTCAGCAGTTTTGGATTCTCGCCCTCATTTGCATCAACCATCTGAGGGGCCTGTGGTCTGTCTGAACCCGGAAGTGAGTCCCAAACAGGTATGGTCTCAACTTCTTCAGCGCCCAGACCACAGCAAAAGCTTCCCTTTCTATGGCACTCCACCTCTGTTCCCTGGGAAGTAGTCTCCTGCTAAGGAAGACTACAGGCTTATCCAGGCCCTCTTCGTTCAGTTGTGAGAGCACCGCTCCCACACCATGCTCTGAAGCGTCAGTCTGCACGACAAATTCCTTGGAGAAGTCAGGTGCCTTGAGCACGGGCGCCGTGCACATGGCTGCCTTCAGGGCATCAAAAGCTTTCTGGCAGGACTCAGTCCAGATCACTTTCCTGGGCTGCCTCTTAGAGGTCAGCTCTGTTAAGGGGGCAACGATGGTGCCATAGCCCTTAACAAATCTCCTATAGTAACCGGTGAGACCTAAGAAGGCTCTCACCTCTGTCTGGGTCTTGGGGGTTCCCAAGCCAGAATGGTGTCAATCTTGGGTTGTAGGGGCGCCACCTGGCCGCTTCCTACCTGGTGTCCCAAGTACACCACAGAACCCTGCCCGATCTGGCACTTACTGGCCTTGATCGTGAGGCCTGCACCTTGCAGAGCCCTCAACACTTTCTCAAGGTGCTGCAAATGTTCTTCCCAGCTGGAACTGAACACAGCAATGTCATCCAGGTAGGCGGCACTGAAATCCTCCAGCCCAGCCAACACCTGATTGACCAACCTCTGAAAGGTGGCAGGGGCATTCTTCAACCCAAAGGGCATCACCCGGAATTGGTAATGACCTTCTGGGGTTGAGAATGCTGATCTCTCCTTGGCCCCATCGGTTAAGGCAATCTGCCAGTACCCAGACGTTAAATCAAACGTGCTGAGGAACCGGGCAGCTCCCAACCGATCAATGAGCTCATCAGCTCTGGGATGGGGTGCGCGTCAGTCCTGGTGACGGCATTGAGCCCACGGTAGTCCACACAAAACCGGAGTTCTGGAGTGGCACCGGGCGCCGCAGCCTTTGGGACCAAGACCACTGGGCTGGCCCAAGGACTGTGGGAGGGCTCAATCACCCCTAACGCCAACATCTTAGAGACCTCCTCCTGATGCTGGCTCTGACCCGGTCAGTCAACCTGTAAATCTTGTGCTTCACAGGATGGCTGTCACCAGTGTCCACGTCATGGGTACACCAGTGAGTAACACCGGGGGTCAGAGCGAACAGTGGGGCGAACTGTCCCAACAACTGGCGACAGTCCCCTGCTGCTCCTGAGTCAGAGTAGGGGAGAGAATCACACCCTCTACTGACCCATCATGCTCCTTGGTAGACAGGAGGTCAGGGAGAGGCTCGCTCTCCTCTTCCACCCCATCATCTGTCGCCAAGAGCATACTCACCTCGGACCTCTCGAAGTGGGGCTTGAGGCGGTTCACGTGAAGGACCCTCAACGGGTTCCTTGGAGCCTGCAAATCCACCAAGTAGGTGACGTCACTTTTGCGCTCCTTTACCTCATATGGCCCAGTCCACTTGTCCTGCAAGGCACAAGGTGCCACTGGGGCCATTACCCACACTTTCTGCCCAGGTTGAAATTCGACCAGAGTGGCATTCTGGTCATACCATCTCTTCATTTCTTCCTGGCTTGCTTCTAGGTTCGCCTGAGCGAGTTTCCTGAAGCGGGCAGTTTGGTTTCTAAAGGCCAGCATGTAGCTAAATACATCCTGGGGAGTTTTCCTGGGAGCTGCCTCCCAGCCTTCCTTTACCAAACTCAGAGGTCCTCTGACAGGGTGGCCAAACAGGAGCTCAAAGGGGCTGTACCCAAGAGACTTCTGAGGCACCTCCCTGTATGCAAAGAGTAGGCATGGCAAGAGGACGTCCCACTTACGCCTCATGGGTTCTGTTAGACCCTTGATCATGCCTTTCAAGGTCTGGTTGAATCTCTCCACCAGACCGTTTCCTTGTGGGTGGTAAGGAGTGGTGAACTTGTAGGTTACCCCACACTCCTTCCACAGGGATGTCATATACTTCGATATGAAATTGGTCCCCTATCAGAAACCACCTCTCTGGGGAATCCCACACGGGAAAAGATCCCCATTAACGCCCGGCCCACCACTGGCGCCGTCGTTGTCCTGAGAGGGATTGCCTCCGGGTACCGGGTGGCATGGTCCACCAAGACCAGGATGTACCTGTTGCCCATGGCTGTCTTGGGATCCAGTGGCCCCACAATATCCATCCCTACCCTTTCAAAGGGTGTTCCAACCACCGGAAAAGGTTGGAGAGGAGCTTTGACCTTCCTCCCACTCTTACCACTTGCCTGGCAAGTTTGGCAAGACCTGCAGTGTGCATCTGACTGCCTTCGCATTTGGGGCCAAAAGAAGTGGGTGACAAGCCTGTCAAAGGTCTTGTCCTGCCCCAAATGTCCTGCCAAAGGCACGTCATGAGCCAGACCCAGTAGGAAGGTCCTGAAGCGCTGGGGTACCACCAGCACACGGGCTGACCCAGGCTCAGCAACCTTAGGCTCACTGTATAGGAGACCACTCTCCCAGTAGATCAGATGTGACCCGGACTGATTACCAGCTGCCTGGTCTGCAGCCTGCCGCCGCAGACCCTCCAGAGTAGGGCACTCGTTCTGCTCCCTGCAGAACTCCTCCCTGGTGGGACCCCCTTCTTGCTGCCAATGGGTCAGCTCAGAGATGTCTCCCAGTTCGGCTACCTGCTCCCCTGTAGGCACCGGGCGTCCCCTCGAGGTCCGCCTCCTCCCGGTCCGTGGGAACTTCGGGGCCGGTTTCCCGCGCCCCTGCCCTTTCTCTTGGCAGGGACTTGGGCCACTGTTTCAGGCTCCAAGTCCTCTTGATCACCCTTTCTGGCTGCCATTGACCGAGTAGACACGCATGCCCACTCTGGCAACCCAAGCATCTCCAAGTGAGACCTGAGCTCAACCTCCTTCCATGAGGACTGCTCCAGGTCGTTTCCTAGCAGACAATCTACAGGCATGGTAGGGCTCACAACCACCCTCAAGGGACCTGAGACCCCCCCATTCAAAGGGAACCTGCGCCACCATACATTGGCGCTCTGAGTTGTCTACAGCAACTACTTGGTGGAATGCTCCTGGGACTACTTGCTTCTCAGACACCAGGTGACACCGGACTGAGGTCACACTGGCTCCAGTATCTCTGAGAGCCTCTACCCTGTTCCCATTAATGGTCACCCAGGTGCTATATTTCTTTGTGTTAGGGGGCACCTGGTTTCCTGGGACCATCTCACTGTCCCCTAGTGAGACAAGGGTCATTTCTGCGGGATCCCCACCCTCCTGTGGGCACACCTCCTCCCCAAGCGCTACACTAGCCAACACTTTGGACTGTCCACCGGTGGGCGGCTGTGTCCCCTTCGGGCACTTGGGGTCCCCCTTAAAGTGACCTACCTGGTCACATGCATAACACTTGCGGGGGCCGGTCTCAACAGGCTTCCCTGTAGAGACTCCTTTCTTCTTATCACCGGGGGGCTGGGAACCTTTACCCTGGGTACTAGTTTGGGGCCCTTTAGAGAACTCCTGTGCTTTACCCTTGTCCCCCCACCTTTCTGCTGGGGACCCTGCACACCTTTGGCTGAGTCTCCCCAAACGCTTTCTTGTGGACCCTGGTACTCACCCAGCGGTCCGCTTCCATAGCAAGCTTCCTGGGGTCAGGTAGCTTACTATCCACTAGGTGCTGGCGCAGATCTGCAAAACATAGACTAGACAAGTGCTCCCATGCAATCAAGTTGTAGAGCCCCTGAAAATCTGTTACGCTACTGCCCTTCACCCAACCATCCAGAGACCTGCAGAACACATCCACACATTCCAACCAAGTGTTGGCATCAGACTTCTTACTGGACCTGAACTGATCCCTGTACTTTTCAGGAGTAAGACCATACTTCGTGAGAAGGGCATCCTTCATGTCAGCATAGGTGAGGTGATACCCCTTACCCAAAGCTATCAGAGCATCCCTTGCTTCTTCAGGGAAAAGTGGCCACAATCCTGCTCCCCAATTCTCCTCAGGGACCCCATTCATGTGTATGGCTGCCTCATAACCCTGAAACCACCTTTGTATGTCATCCCCCTTCTTGAACTCCTTGCCTACGTTCTTGGGAATGTGCACAATCCTGTCTGCCTTTCTGGACGAATTGCTGCCACCATCTGAGCCTGACTTACTCCTAAGTTCTAGCTCCTTCAGTTCTCTCTCGTGCTCTAAGAGCATCTTCCTCTCCTCTATGGCCAATCTCTTCTCCTCCCGCTCACTCTCCAGCCTGAGTTTCTGCAGCTCAAACTGCCTTGCCTCCCGCCTGTCCTCCAGCTCCTCTGGGGACAGACTGCTGCTGCCTGACCTGGCGGGTTCCCCCTACCCAAAAGCACATCCACCCTGGAAATAGGCTCCTCCACCTCCTCACTGAGATCACCAGGCTGCCCATTGGCATGTCTGGCTGCTACCCAGGCCCTCAGCGCCTTCTGTAGCTCCTCCTTCCTTGTGAGGCCTTTAATTTGGACTTTCAGGTTTTTACAAATCGCTCGTAACTCCTTTACGGCGTAGGATTCCAACCTGTCCTCCTCAAAGATAACTTCCAGAGATGCAACGGATGATGCAATTGATTCAGGCATGACAAAAGTCGTGAGTTGGAAACTGGCAAGATCAAAAATAGGCCAAAAGAAAAAGAACCAGTATGTGGTACGTAATGGTCTGCGATATGGTAGTAGTGCACACCAATCACTGTAAGTCAAGTGCAAACACAAGTCCTATCCTCACCGCTGACAACCAATGTTAGAAATGGGATCTCTAGTTGGCAAGGGCTTGCACCTTTGTCCAAGTAGGGACCCTTCTTCCTAGTCAGGGTAAGGGTTGTTACACTCGTGAAGTAACCCCTGCTCACCCTCGTGGTAGCTTGGCACGAGCAGTCAGGCTTAATTCAGAGGCAGTGTGTAAAGCATTTGCACATAACCAACAGTAATACAGTGTAAGCACTACAAACGGACACCACACCAGTTTAGAAAAATAACCAATATTTTATATACTCAAGACAAGACCAATTACGACAAAAATCCACAATACTATACTTTACGAATGAATGCTTGATACGTTAACTTCTTCTTTGCAGGAATAGCACAAAAGCAAAGTTCGTACGAGTCGGTAGCTCCGTCCGAGCCTACCGTGATGCTGAAAACCACAGAGTCTAATAGTTCCAGCCGACCGCGTCGATACGAGCCAGCAGAGTCGTGAACAGACTCGGTCACAGTACCTTTTCTCGTTGTGGCTGGTACGGAGTGTACGAGCCGGTCGGCGTTCGTCGCGGTTGCGGTGCAAGACGGAGCGATGCAAGGTGCGGTGTCCCTCGATGCGGTGCAGGCAGCGGCTCGATGAGCGTCGTGCAGACGGAGTCAGTGAGTCCAAGGCGTGCGATGCAGGGCGAGACGATGCTCGATGCGGTGCTGACAGGTTGCGATGCAGGCGACCTAGCCGGAGTGCGGGAGCTGGCGTCGGACAGCGGTGCGAGTCGGAGCGGTGCGTCGCAGACGTGCGAGCGGTGCCCCAAGTGCGGTGCGGTCTCGACTCTTGAGCCAGTTGCAGCGACAGCGTCGGTCTGGTCCGGCTGGTTCAGTGAAGCGATGCGATGCGAACTGCGGTGCCCACAGGTCACGGTGCAAGCAGCGGCTCGATGTTGGCGGCGTCGGACGTCGCCACGGTGAGACCAGGGTTGCGATGCGAAGCGGGGCGATGCGGTCTGCGGTGCAAACAGGTCACCGGTCAGGGATGGATTCGGTTGACGGAGTCGGTTGCAGTTCCTTCCTCTGTGGCGACTGAAACAGCGTTCCAGAAGCGGTACCCAGAGGCTTGTGAAGTCTTTGTAGTCCCTGAGACTTCTTAACAGGAGGCCAGCTCGGTTCCTGGCCCTTGGAGATACTCAGCACAAGTTTGTAGAAAGTTCAGTCCAGTCCTTTCACTGCCCAAGACAGAAGCAGCAACTGCAGGCCAACCCAACAAAGCAACAACACAGCAACGGGGCAGTACTCCTCCTGGCAGCTCTTCCAGCTCTTCGTCTTGGCAGGTTCCTTGATTCCAGCGAGATCTAAATTCATGGGGTCAGGGCCCCAATATTTATATCCCAAATTCCTTTGTTCTCTGAAGGCAGAGAGGCCTTTGCCTAGTCCAAACCAGTTCTGGAGCACTTTGTTGACAAGTCTCCGTCCCTTCTTTCAGTGAGTAGGCCAGGGACATCAGACGCACCACAGGAGGTGGAGCCAGCATTGTGGAGGGAAGGCACTGTCCTATTCAGGGCCCAGGTGCGACCCCTCCCACCCATCTACAGGTCGATCTGGCTATTCAGCCCTGCGCTGACTCACCCTGTCTCCTGGCATCCCCAGCCCCTGTCACTCACATTCCAGACAAGGAATACACAACCTCGCAGAGGCAGGCTTGGATGGTTAGACAAGAAAATACCCACTTTCTAAAAGCGGTATTTTCAAACACAGAATGTTAAAACCAACTTCACTAAAAGCTGCATTTTATCATTCTGAGTCCAGGCATACTAAACTCGAATTTCTACCATGTTCCCGGGGTCAGTTAGGATTATATACTGTAATAATCAAAACCGCCCGTTCTGGCCTAGGGGGAACAGGTAGCCTTGCAATAGTGAAAACGAACTAGGCTGTAATTCACTATCAGGACATGCCGCACACACCCGGGCATGTCCTACCTTTCGCATACAACGCACCCTGCCCACAGGGGTACCTTGGGCCTACCTTAGGGGTGACTAACATGCAGCAAAGGGAAGGTTTAGGGACTTGCAAGTGTGTGCACTTGCCAAGTCGATATGGCAGCCCCAGGCTGCGCACAGGCTCTGCGATGGCAGGCCCGAGTTACACTTTACGGGCTGTTTGCGTGGGTGGCACAATCCAGTGCTGCAGCCCACCAACAGCATTTGGTCTATAGGCCCTGGCACTCGCAGTGCACTTTACAAGGGACTGACACATAAACCAAATAGGCCAATCATGGAAACACCAATCCATAACACATTTTATACAGGAGCACTTGCACTTTCCCACTGGACCGCAGTGAGGAAAGTGCGCAGAATCATCACACCAGCAAAAACAGAGTCAAAACCGGGAGGTCAGAAAGCAAAAAGTCAGGGGAAACACGCCAAAAGATGCCAAGTCTAACACTCCTAGAGCTAATCTAAGATCATCTGCTGTCAGCAGATCTATCAGGTGTAGTGTGGAGGGACTCTGTCCTATCTTCAGGTGCCTTGCAGCACACATGGCTTTCAAGTCAAAGAAAGTCATGTCCTTATACTGAGGCTGAGTGGATCCACTGGGTCCAACCCTTAACGACATTCTAGTGTTGTGCAGTGTTGTACTACCTACACTAGTTTGTGGCCTACTGATACTAGCTTGAGCTGTAGAAAGGGTGTGCTATCCCTTGGCACACAGCTCTAAGTTCAGTAGAACTTATTGATACTAAGCTTGACTTTATATGTACCTTGAGTACCTATAGTGGTTTTCAGTTAGTAATTCAAATAGAGATTTTCTGGTAAAACAATAGCAAGCTGGAATCCCACACGCTGCCACCAATGTGAGAAGTTGGCCTAGTATATGCTGTCCACTAGTTAAAGTGGACACCTTGCACCAGTACAATTCGACTCTTATGGTAGATAGGTTTAAGACAACCTTTACAGAAAGCTATCCTAGTGGTAGCTGTGGAGAGCAGCCTTCAGGCTAAGTCTTGGAGGAATGTAAAGCAGCTTGTTTTACCACACAATCTCGTGAATCACCAAATGAAAAGACACCACACAGGTATATATATCAAATATATATGTATTTATTACTAAACAACTCTCTACTAATCCCTTTATGAGATTAGAAGTCAGGAACATATGCACAAATCAACGTTTCACAACAAATTGAGCACAAATATGGCTGGGGCCCTAGGGGCGTACCAGACCATATACTAAAAAAGAGACTTAAGAACAACGACTTGCAAAGGGACAAGGCCTAGGGCCTTCAGAAGCGCTTGGGCCTCACGAAACCACCCAAGGCAGATAAGTAAAGGACCCACGGGGGACGCGTTCAGTGTGTGAACACAGGCGCGGATCTCCGTAGACTTCAATGGGGCAAGTCGCGGTTAGAAATTAGGAGTTTAAGAGCACTTCGGGAGAAACTACAAGCAAGTCACTTACAGGGTAAGTAGTTCTAGGGCCAACACCCACAGGAGCACCGTAGTGCTGGAGTTACCTCACCCAGGGAAGCCGGGTGCATAGGTGTCTTTTGGTGTCGGGTCGCGGCGTCGTTTTCAATGGGAGCCAATGAAGACTTGCTGCTTGTGAAGACAGAAGAAGTGTCCGGTGGAATCCAAGCCTGGATTCGGAAGAAGGAAGACCTGAAAGCAGAGGGGACAGTGTTCAAAGTCACTTGGCAGTGACCCGGGGCAAGGAAGATGAATGCCCCCCGTCGTCGACAGATTCAGGTTGTTCAGGGGTGTCTTGACTCTTCGGCCACGAGTTCCAGGAGGCGTTGATGACAACCATGAGCTGGATTCAGCGTGTCCTACGAAGTCTGCAGCTTACTGTGGTGTCGGCGACCCGATTGGAGCCAACAAGCCTTGGTAACAGCAAGTCTTGTGGAAAGGACAAAAAGTTAGCGGTGCAGACCAGCAAGGTCTGTAGGACTCACCCAGCAAGGGTAAGTCAGGGCAGGCGTGGAGCAACAAGCGGAGCCCTTTGGATTTGTAGAAAAGTCTTCAGGGGACCCACAAGCCGGCTGGCAATGGATCGCAAAGATGCCTCAGGAGGATTCACTCAACAGGGGCCCACGGTCACTCAGGATGGGGTAGGCCTCTGATCTTGGGAGGGATCTCTGCGAGAGGCTGGGACCATACGTGGACCAAAGCACAGGTTTGTAGAACGTCGTGAAGGGGTTTCACTCGAAAGTAGTGCCCAGTACCCAGGGATTGCGGTTCCTCATCACTCGTGGGGTCCACTTGCCTCAGCTTTGCTGGAGACTCACAATGGCCTTGGAGAAGTCAGGAAATCCTCTTCCTGGGCTGCAGGGACTTCGGGCTCCGGTGAGAGCGGCATAGTTTGCGACCGTTGTTGCAGTTTTTGGTGCCTGCCAAGCAGGGGAGTCACTCCTTGACTCCAAGGGAGATTATTCAGTCTTCCAGAGGTAGTGGAACGTCGAAGGTCCGGGATTCTTCTTTAGAGCGTCATCCAGGGATATCTAGTTTGCAATGTTAAGGGTTCCCTATCTTATACTGAAAGGAAGGGAGGGACTAGCTCTATGACCCCACCTATGGGAGGGTCAGGGAGTGGGTGGCTACACCCACTTCCCTTTGTCCAGTTTCGCGCCAGAGCAGGGGCAGGTAGCCCCTGAGCCGGTTTGAACTGGTGTATGCACAGAGGAGCCTCCTGCTCCCCCAGTGCAGGACTTCAAAGCACTCTAGGAGTGCACCCACCCAGCCCCAATACACTAAACCCTGTCTGGGAGGTGGTCACACCCCCTGTGACAGGATACCTATTGTTGGGCCTCCTCCACTGCGAGTTTCGGTCATCAGCAGGAGGGCAGCCCAGTGTCTGTGACTGGTGGCATTCATTTTGTGATGCCAGGGCTCTTCAGGATTCTACCGCGTTTCCACAGTAGGTACATGTCTATCCCTCTAGAAGGGTGGGATCATACTCCCACACCAGTTACTGATGTGGGGGTATGATTCCAAAGTGTTTGACACCAAACACAACATGTTTTGATGCAGCCATTCCAAAGTTAGCATTAACCGCGAGGTTATAATGCACTTAAGAGTATATGGTTTGACCGCATTCACAAACAGCCCCAGAGAATGGACTCTGAGAGCTGCAGAGGGGCCCTGCTCGGGCAGAGGCACCCTCTCACATAGAAACTAAGCACCCTGCCCTCAGGATTGATAGGGCCTGCCTTAGGGGTGACTGATAGGTTTAAATGTGTGTGCAGGAGAGATATAGGGAACCTATATCTCAGTGAGGAGTGCTAGCACCTCCTCACCCAGGCTGCAGTAGCAGGCCTGTGGTGTCAGATTTAGTCTGCTTCCCAGGGGTGGCATAATACATGCTTCAGCCCCTGGTAGGCCTGTGAAGTACCTATGCCCTTGGTACCTAAGGTACCATATACTAGGGACTCATAAGGTACCACAGTATCCAATCACTAGTGCACCTAGAGTGCACTCCAAGTCGTTTAGAGAGAACAGAGAGGCTGAGGCCCTGATTGGCAGGGTCCAAGCCAGACTATAGCCAGAAACCAGTGTAAACATCAGAAAAAAAAGTGGGGGCAACATAAGAGGTAGATCCTACTCTCCTACACAAAGTGAGCAAGGGACCCACGTCTGGGCATACCCTGCCAACTTAGGGCGAACATAGCAAAACCAAAGGGGATGATGGACGGAGTGTTGAACATTGCAAGCACTCACCCCCAGTCAACTGATCTGGGTTTAATCCATCATCATTCTTTAGCTCACTCCGCCACCCCAGTTCAGACATGGCCATATGCAAATCAGTCTGACCCTGTGCCTCATGGGAACAGTCCAGCCCGAACTGCCAAGCCATGTCTTCCCTGGACCGGAAACAAGCATCCTGGGACCGGTTTCTGGCTTACAGCCGTCATCAGCTAGGGTTAGTTAACTTGCTATCAATAAGGTGCTGGCATAGATCTGGAAAACAATTAGCAGACAGGTGCTCCCATGCAAACAAATCATAGAGCGCTTCAAAAGTATACACTTTGCTACCCTTCACCCAACCATCCATAGCTCTGCAAAAGAAAGACTGATACTCCACCCAGGTAGTTGCCTCCAGCTTCTTACAATTCCTGAACCTCTGTCTATAGAGTTCTGGGGTCAAAGCATACCTTGTCATCAGGGCTTCCTTCATGTGGGCATAAGACATCCTATTCTCACTGGGTAGGTCTAACAATGTATCCCTCCCATCACTCACAAAGCGGCCCCACAACCCCGCTCCCCAATCCTTCTCGGGGACCCGGTGGGCCAACATTGCTATCTCATAGGCTGCAAACCACTGCCCAATATCTTCATGTCTGTGGAATTCCTTTATGACATCCTTGGGTATATGGACTCTGCTTTCTGCAGGCACAGATGGTGCGCTGCCACCAGAGGGATTCAGTTCTAAACATTTTGCCTTGAGCTCTAACTCCCTCTACATTCTCTCATGTTCCAACCTCATTCTCTCTCTCTCCAAGGACAACCTGCTATTCTCTAGGTCCCTCTGACCCTCCATTTTGAGCCTGGCCATCTCCAGCTTGTGCACCCTGTCTCTTTCCCTGTCTTCCAGCTCTCCTGGGGACGGGCCTTTGGAAGAGACGCTACTGCCAGGCGGGGACGGTACCCCTTCCCTGGCGGGAATCAGTGGTACATTCTGCTGCCCCTCTGCATCCCCCACTGGCTCCACCACCAGATCAGGGGTATTTCTTGCTTCCACCCAGGCCCTCAGCGCCTTTTGGTATTCATCCTTTTTGGCAATGCCTGGGGTAGCAATTTTAAATTTTTTGCAAAAGCGCTTTAGCTGTTTCACAATCTAGGTTTCCAACCTCTCTTCCTCAAAATCTAGATCCATAGATGCAACAGATTCTGGTCGGCTCATGGTAGTAAGAATTGGCAGTTCTCAGAAAAAATAACAGTCCAAGGAGAAAAAAAATTCTACCCAAAAAAAGTATGTGGTTGCGTTTGGTCTGCACTCACTAGTAGTGTACACCAATCACTGTATATGACTCACAAATGCAAGTCCAGAATCCTCACCGCTGACCACCAATGTTAGAACTGGGGGTCTCTAGTTGGCAATGGTATACACCTTTGTCCAAATAGGGACCCTTGCTTCTAAGTCAGGGAAAGGGGATTACACTACTGGATAACCCCTGCTCACCCCCTTGGTAGCTTGGCACGAGCAGACAGGCTTATCTCAGAGGCAGTGTGTTCAGCATTTGTGAACACATACAGTAATACAGTGAAAACACTACAGATGGACACCACACAGGTTTTATAAAAATAAGTATTCTTTATAGAGACTTAACACAAGACCACAAACGACAAAAATCCACAATACTGTACTCAAAATAGACTTAAAGATGGTAGAAGTAACTTAGTTCAAGATGATGATAAATGTGACATGTTTCTCACAAAAGCACCTTGGATGCGTAACGCAAAACAAACAAAGGGTCCGCAGGGAGGACGATGCGGCGAGCAGGCGCCTCGATGCGGTGCGACGATCCGGTGCGATGCGATGAGAGTGCACCCTTGATGCGATGCGACGATGTGAAGGGCATCGATGCGTGCATGCCCGATGGCCGTGCGGCGAACTCTGTACCTTTGGAGCCGCGACAGGCCCTGTGACACGCCTCTCCGGTGATGCGACGGCGACCCTTGCGGTGGCGACACGCTTCCCCGGTGATGCGACGGCAGGCAGTTGTGACGAAGACACGCTTCTCCGGTGATGCAACGGCGACCCTTGCGGTGGCGACACGCTTCCCCGGTGATGCGACGGCAGGCAGTTGCGACGAAGACACGCTTCTCTGGTGATGCGGTGGCGGCCTCTGCAGCGGCGACCCGCTTCTCTGGCGATGCGATGGCAACAGCTGCGACAGCGACACGCTTCTTCTCGTTGAGTCGCGCTCCCAGCGACACGCAGGCTTCTGCAGACAGAATCCCCAGCAAGGGAATTCAGGAGGGAGCTGGTGGTGAAGTCTTGTAGCCCTGAGACTTCAGCAGGAGGCAAGCTCTAGTTCAAGCCCTTGGACAAATATACTGCAAGATGATGAAAGTTCTTTGAAAGTTCCTTCTCCTTTCCTTGGCAATGAAGACCACTGCAGGCCAACCCAGCAAACAGCACACTGGCAGAGGGGCAGTCCAAACTCCTGCAGCTTCCTTGGTTCTTCTCCTTGGCAAAGGTTTGTCTTGTTGTTCCAGAAATGATCTAAAGTCTTGGGGTCAGGGCCCCAATATTTATACTAGCAAATCCTTTGTCCTCTGAAAGGCAGAGGGTCCTGTACCCAGTCCAAACCAGTTCTGGGTGCATTCTGCCAGTGCACACCTTCTTCCTTTGTCAGTGTGGGCCAGGGACATCAGACGCACCACAGGAGGTGGAGCCAGCATTGTGGAAGGCAGGCACAGCCCTATTCAGACCCAGGTGCTACTCCTCCCACCACTCTACATGCAGATAGGTCTATTCATCCTAGTGCTGACTTACCCTGTCTCCTGGAGCCCCCCAGCCCTTGTCACTCACAAAACCAGACATACAATACACAAGCTAGCAGAGGCAGGCTGGATGGTTAGGCAAGAAAATATCTACTTTCTAAAAGTGCTATTTTCAAACACAGAATGTTAAAACCAACTTCACTAAAATATTTATTTTATCATTCTGAGTTCAGGCATACTAAACTCGAATTTCTACCATGTTCCCTGGGTCAGTTAGGATTATAAGATGTTATAATCAAGCTTCCCATTCTGGCCTATGGGGACAGGTAGCCTTGCAATAGTGAAACACGAAATTGGCTGTAATTCACTATCAGGACATGCTACACACACCAGGGCATGTCCTACCTTTTACTTACAATGCACCCTGCCCTTGGGCCTACCTTAGGGATGACTAATATGTAGAAAAGGGAAGGTTTAGGGACTGGCAAGTGGGTGCACTTGCCAAGTCGACATGGCAGTCACAGACTGCACACAGGCTCTGCAATGGCAGGCCTGAGACACACTTTACAAGCTGCTTCTGTGGGTGGCACAATCAGTGCTGCAAGCCCACCAGCAGCATTTGGTTTACAGGCCCTGGGCACCCCTGGTGCACTATACTAGGGTCTGACTAGTAAATCAAATAATCCAATCATGGAGTCACTAATCAATATATCAATTTAACATAGGGAGCACTTGCGCTGTGGCACTGAATAGCAGTGGCACAGTGCCCAAAGCATCTAAACCAGCAACACATCAAAAACAGAGGAGGCAATCAGAAAAAATGGAAGGGAGACTCACGCCAATGGTACCAGGTCTAACATTCAGCAATTCCATATGCTTTGCAAATGACATTTTTTAAAGAAATAGAAGGTCTATTTTCATCTTTTATATGGGCTAATAGAATTCCTAGATTGGCACTAGTCACTTTAGATAAACTAGCTAGGGAAGGTGGCATGTCGCCTCCCAATTTAAGGGAATATTACTATGCAAACTTTGTACATAATACATATAGATTCCTTAGTGGTCCCGGCTCATCCAGTATAGACAATTTTTTATTACAACATTTTTGAAAGAATATAAAATCTTAGATCTGTTAAGGCTTGTAAAAATTCCTAAAAAAGTATGCTACAAGGTACTGCAGTGATTATTAAGAGACAGCGGTCCCTTACAAGGTGAGTCAATATAGGTAGCCACAAAATTACAATCACGTTTGGGTTTGTTTGTGTCTAAATAGACAGGTTACAACTTTAATAGGCATATAATTAAGGCAAAACAATCCATAACAATTAAGTAAGCAGGACGTGAGGGGGTATTGGGAAATCAGCCGATTTCCTTACCACAGGCGGGTGACTTAAAAGTGACTCGTACGTTGAAGATGAAAATAAGTTGAAGTCACAGTTACAAAAACATCTTGTACTCTTATCGCATCGCAGTATCATGGAACCCGTCAAAGAGCCTTGTTCCCCGCATCCCATCTTCCGGCATCATGCTCCCGCTGACCCCCCCAGCTTAACCAAGGTTGATTTACCCTCTGGGCACACCATTTCAGCCCTTATCGACACAGGACAGTTACTATTAATTAACCGCAGGAATTGCGCTGCTTCTTCCCCCGCCTGAGGATTACCTCAGACCTTCCGTACGCCCGACCCAATCCCGGCCCATTGAACTCTTCCGGCTGCCAATTTATCTTCACTGCTGCAAGCCCGTGACCTCACGGTGTTTTGCGGTTATACAGGACCGACCACCCCAAGCCTCATTAGAGCAACTTCCCAGGCATTTGTTTTACCGCTCAGTCCTGATGATGATTCCATAACCAAGTTGGGGATCAAAACGTCGTCGCCATTTGCATCTTAAACTCTAAACTGTAAATTGTGTATTTTGTGGAGTACAAGATGTTTTTGTAATTGTGACTTCAGCTTATTTTTATCTTCAACGTACGAGTCACTTTTAAGTCACCTGCCTGTGGTAAGGAAATCGGCTGATTTCCCAATACCCCCTCACGTTCTACTCACTTAATTGTTATGGATTGTTTTGCCTTAATTATATGCTTATTAAAACTGTAACCTGTCTATTTAGACACAAACAGACCCAAACTTGATTGTAATTTTGTGGCTACCTATATTGACTCACCTTGTAAGGGACCGCTGTCTCTTAATAATTACTATTACCCTTGGTCCCTTTTGACTATAGGGGTTACCTTGTTCCTTTTTTTGTTACAAGGTACTGCAGTGGCTTTTAAAAAAAAACACACATTTTTAAGTATTATAATATACCCCTGATCAACGGGTCTACACGCTTATTAGATATGTACATGGGGGAACAGCGACTGGTGGAATTTAATATTTTATATAAATGTGAAAAGAATGTGTACTCTACTGTGGCAGATTTTATCAATGTAGATGCCTGGAAAAACTGGAAAGAGATTGAATGCGGTCTTAGCTGCTTTAAAGACATACTTCAATGGTCTTTCCTTCAAATCAGAAACTTTTTGAAAAATATAGATCCCATTTTACTCTCTGCAAAGCTGGACCTCATTGAGGGCCTGATTGAATCAACCATACAAAGAGCAGCCGGTTATTAATTCTTAGAGAGAAAAATGATAACAAAGTGTATGAAAAGGCTCGGGATGAATGGCAAACTAAAGAGGGCCTTCAGATATCAAGGGCAGTATGGAATGGAATTAATACGTTTAATGCTACCTTATTAAGAGGTGCTAATTTTAGGGAAATGCAATTCTATACCAAATGTCTATTATACAGGACCCCAGCCTTTTTTACACAGTATATTCCCCCAGATACAAGATAAATGCTTTCGAGGTACAATGGGAGGTGGGAGCAAGTGTACCCATATTGTGTGGGAGTGACCAAGGATTAAACAACTATGGGGCGTGTAGGAAGCTGGAATCTGACTATATGGTTGCCCCCACTTTTTTTATGGTGTTTTGCTGGTTTATGACTTAGTTGGACTGGGATCCTGCTGTTCAGGGCCCCAGTCTATCTGCTTTCTCTGTAAAAGGTTTCCATGTGCCTTAGGCACATCTCTGATTGGAATCTGGAGTGCCCTTATAAGTCCCTAGTATATGGTATACTATGTACCAAGGGCATAGGTACCTCAGAGGCCTGCCAGGGGCTGCAGCATGTATTATGCCACCCCTGGAAGGCCATCCAAACTGACACCACAGGTCTGCTACTGCAGCCTGGGTAAGGTGGTGCATGCACCCCTTACTGTGATATAGGTTACCTATATCACTAAATACATACACACATATAAACCTATAAGTCACTCCTAAGGCAGGCCTTATCAATCCTAAAGGCAGAGTGCATGGTTCCTATGTGAGAGGGTGTCCCTGCATGAGCAGGGCCCCTCTGCAGCGTTCGGAGACCATCTCTGATGCTGTTTGTAGTGCAGCCTGACCATATACTCTTAAGCGCATTATATCCTCGCGGTAAAATGCTAACTTTGGAATGGCTGCACCTAAACATGTCGTGTTTGGTGTCAAACATCTTGGAATACTACCCCCCACCAATCCTGGCGGCGGGGGTAGCATTCCACCCTTCTAGAGGGAAAGGCATGTTAACTCTGGACGAGTCCGGTAACTTCTTTCCAGAGCCCTGGCATCACAAAATGGATGCTGCTGCCACAGACACGAGTCTGGCCTCCTGCTGCTGGACGAAACTCCGGCAGGGGAGGCCTGGACAATAGGTTTCTGTCCCAGGGAGGTGTGACCACCTCCCCAGACAGGACAATGTGTATTGGGGCTGGGCGGGAGCACTTTCGGGTGCTTTGAAGTCCTGCACTGGGGGCACATTTGGTGTCCCTGTGCATACCCCAGTTCAAACCGGATCAGGGGCTCGCAGCCCCTGCTTTGGCGTGAACTGGACAAAGGGAAAGGGGTGTAGCCACCCCTCTGCCCTGACCCACCCATAGGTGGGGCCACGGAGTAGTCCATCCCCTATTTTTAGAATAAAGGTAGGAACCCAGTCCTTAGGACTTTAGATTATACCTGGACGAAACTCTGACACAGAATCCTGGACCTTCGACGCTCTACGACAAGATTAGAGGACTGAAGAATCTCCCTTGGGGTCAAGGAGTGACTCCCCTGCTTGGCAGGCACCAAAGAAGCATCTGTCTGGTTCGCATTACTGAAGCTCCCGTCGGACACCGAAGTCATCGCATCACCAGAGGTGGATTCTCAGACTTCCCCGAGGCTACCCTGAGTCCCCAGCAAAGCTGAGGCCCGTGGCTATCGTGGGTGACTTGAGACCGTGACCCCTGGACACCAAGCACACTTGCAAGTGCACCATCTTCTGGGTCTCCCAAGAAGTCGTGCTTTGGGCTCCGAGTAGCCCTAGCCTCCAGCACCACCTGCACCGAAGATCACTGGCCCCCACTCCACGAGTGTCCTGTAAGCCAGCTCCACGTGCGGCGTCACGAGGCTCCTTCGCGGTCGCTAGCCCGTTGGCTAGTAGCCCTTAACGAAGGCCAATCTTTTCTTTACTTGGCATCCTGGTTGCTCCAGGCCTGCCCTCACTTACCCTCGCTGGGTGAGTTCCCCAGATCTTGCTGGTCTGCATCATCGACGATCTACATCTTACTCGAGACTTGCCGTTGCCAAGGCTTGTTGGGTCCAATCCGGTCGCCGACACCTCAGCACTCGACAGACATTGAGCAACAGCCCGAATCCTGCTCCTGGTCGCCGACAACGTCTCCCGGACCTCGTGGCTGAAGAGTCAAGACGACCGTCACCGCACCTGAAGCACTCGACATCGGTGGGCATCTGTCCATCGCCTTCCTGGTCACTGGCTAGTGACCCAGACTCTGTCCCCTCTGCTTTCAGGTTCTTCAGAACTCCGATCCACTCTTGGATCCACCCGGACACTTTTCTCCTGGTCGCCAGCAGCACTTTGCAGCAGATCGCCATACGAAACGACGACGAAACCCGACCCCGAAAGGCACCTATGCACCCGGCTTCCCTGGGTGAGGTAACACGAGTACTCCGGTGCTCCCGTGGGTAGAGACTCTTCAAAGTCCTAGATCTCAAAGGGTTTTGTCCTAGTCCTCTTTTAAGTGTCCCTTTCCTCTATTTTCCCGATCCCGACTTTCTCCATAGAAGTTAACGGCGTATCGCGGTTGTGTATTTACACTGCACGCGTCTCCCGTGGGTCCCCTGTGTCACTACCTTGGGTGGTTCCTTGTGGTCCAAGCACTTCTAGAGGCTCTAGGCCTAGTGTCTAGTTCAGTCGTGGTTCGCATACCACTTTATTGGTATATGGTTTGGTACGCCCCTAGGGCCCAAACGTGTATTTGTGCTATTACTGTGATTTAAGATCTTATAACCTATGTATTTCGAACTCTAGCCTCATAAAGAGACTAGAGGGGTGTGTTTAGTAATAAATACATATATTTTGAATATATACCTGGTGTGGTGCTCTTTCATTTGGTCACTCAAGAGATTATAGACTGGTAAAACAAGCTGCTTTACATTCCTTCAAGACTTAGCCTGAAGGCTGCTCTCCATAGCTACCACTAGGATAGCTTTCAATAAGGTTGTCTTTAACCTACCTACCATAAGAGTCGATTTGGACTGGTGCAAGGTGCCCACTATAATTAGTGGACAGCATATGCCAGGCCAACTTCTCACATTGGTGTGCAGCGTGTGGGATTCCAGCTTGCTATTGTTTTACTAGATAATCTCAATTGAATTGATCAACTGAAAACCACTAAAAGGTACCTAAGGTACATATAATTTAAGCTTAGAATAACAGTAAGTTCTACTGAACTTAGAGTTGTGTGTTAAGGGATAGCACAACCCTTTCTACAACTCAAGAGAGTTTAGTAGGCCACACTAGAGTAGGTAGTGCATACACCACACCACACTAGTAATGTCTTTAAGGGCAGGATCCAAAGAATCCTTGCAGGAAGCCATTGAGCTTCCACCCTCCAAGTATGATACACTCCCATTCTTGGAATTGAGAGCTTTATGTAACTTGGAGAAAATAAGGACAGGCCAAAGCCCCACCACCCAACACCTCAAGGAGTTGTTGGTGGCTTATGACCTTAGTAAGGCCTGTAGGGACTGAAAGGGTAGGAGCTGAGGGTGGGGCAGAAGAAGAGGAGGAGGCCAGGGGTACCAATACCCCCAGCCCCCCTCTGAAACTGGCCAGGAGGGTGACAATGACCCTGACCTGGAAAACCCAATCCCTCCTGTGGATGATGATGAGGATGATCAGAATGATGCCCTCTTTGTCCCCCCAGGAAGGATTAAGAGTGTGCCCAGAAGGTCTAGGTCTCCTTCTCAGGAGTCTAACCCCTCTGGCACCTCTATAGGGAGCTCTGTCTCATCTCATAGGAGAGAATCCTCTCATGAGAGAAGAAAGAGACTGGTCCAGTATGAGGAAACTCAGCTGGAAATCAGAAAAAAGCAATTGGCTTTAGATAGGGAATCCCTAGATCTCCTTAGAGAGAGAAGAAAGTTGGGACTAGAGTCCCATGGTGGCAGCAATATCCCTAGAGATAGGGACAGGTCTTATGACCATAGAAACCTAAACAAGATTGTCCCTCCCTACCAGAGTGGGGATGACATCCACAAATGGATAACTGCACTGGAGAGGGCCTGTAAAGTTCAGAAGGTCCCCCAGAGGCAGTGGGCAGCAATCTTGTGGCTCTCCTTTGCAGACAAAGGTAGAGACAAGCTCCTCACTGTAAGAGAAGAGGATGCTGACAATTACACAGTCTTGAAGAGTGCTCTGATAGATGGGTTTGGCCTAACCACTGAACAGTATAGGTTGAAGTTCAGAGACACCCAAAAGCTCAGACTCAAGACTGGGTTGATTTTGTAGATTGTGCTACAAAGGCTCTGGAAGGTTGGATACATGGCAACAAAGTGCATGACTTTTAGGATTGTACAATTTGATTATGAGGGAGCAGATCCTTAATAATTGTCAAAACCAGCTTTTGCACCAGTATCTGGTGGACTCTGATCTGACCTCTCCCCAAGAATTGGGAAAGAAGGCAGACAAATGGGTCAGAACCAGAGTAAAAACTAGAAATCAGGGTGGTGACCAGAAGAAAGATTCTACTAAGTCCCAAGAGAAAGGTGGGGATAAATCTAAGGATAAGTCCCCTACAGGGCCCCAAAATTCCTCTTCTGGGGGTGGGTCCCAAACTCCTTCCTCTCCTGAAAAGAAACCCTATTGCCATGTCTGTAAAAGCCTGGGCACTGGAAAACTGATCCCAGTTGCCCCAGGATTGGCAATAAAGAAAATGTTCCTCCCACAACTACTACCACCCCTCCTGGTACTACCAGTAGTAATCCTCCAGTTGGGAGTAGTGCACCCAAAAAGTTAGGTGCTTTTGCAAGAGGAACAGAGGTGGGCCCTAGTTTAGACAGGGACCCCTCAACAGACTCCTCTGACTCTGATGGTGGTATAGGATTTGCCACCTTTACCATGGGTCCCATAGCATTGGGCAGGTACAGATTGGAGCCAATAATTAATGGTCAGAAAGCTGTGGCATTTAGGGACACAGGGGCTAGTGTCACCATGGTGGCAGGGAAACTAGTCCCCCTCACCAGCTTTTACCTGAGTTTAAATACCAGGTGACCAACATTGATGGTGTCAGAACAGATCACCCCATGGCCATAGTCAATCTCAGCTGGGAGGGGGTCACAGGCCCAAAGAGAGTGGCAGTGTCCCCCACCTTACCTGTAGATTGCCTGATGGGCAATGATCTGGAGATTTCAGCCTCGGCTGAAGTTGAACACCAAACCCATCTCAGGATGCTGGGCGTCCCTGTAAGGCTAGTGGGGCTGTGATGGCCACAGCCCCAGCCCAAGATTTTGGAGAGATGGAGCCTGGAAGAATGGCCCACTCTCCCCCAAAAGAGAGCACAAGGGTTGAAGAAAAGTCTTCTTCCCTCCAGACAGTAGGTAAGGGTCAGCCTCCTCAGGGAACTGACCCTACCCCTAGTGAAGGAACTGCCCCAGAGGTAGTCAGGCCTGGCCTGGCCACACCCCTGATGGCAGAGGACCCTTCCAAGGTGGTACCCAGTCTGGAGCAGGTAACCTGCCCCTCTCTACCCTGCCTCAGCCAGCCCAGGGCTGCAGAGGTCAGGGAGGTCAGTGGACCCCCAGGGCCCCCTGTCCAGAGGAACCCCCCATCAGCAGATTAGGGGCACCCAGTCTAGTAGCCCTATCCAGGTGAAAACTCCTCTACACACTGAGGGATCCCCCATGCCTTTATGTAGGGACCTCCCCCAGAAGGACTCTGGTAGGCAAGGGCAAACCTGGGACCTGAAGGTTCCAAACCTGCCCTGTCCCTCCAGTAGTCCATCCAAAGGGACCCAACCCCCAGCTGTAGGCAGCCAAAGGTTGACCCTTAGAGCAAAGTGCAACTCAGTCATGGAAAGACAGGCATACATGGTGACCAGTGATCTGAGGAAGCTGAGGCCAACATTCCTAGGGCCTCACTTCCCTACTCAGACACCTCACCAGCCTTGTACTTTACCTAAGCACACCAGAGGTAGTGATTCCCCATGGTGGAGACCCTCTCATACCCTTAGGGTGAGGGATTGCTTAGTGGACCATAACATAGGGGGCAACCATGCTAGTGCAGGTGCTTCCTTATATGGCCACTTAGTCAATATAGGCTCAACTGGCCAAGGTTAGCCTTATCTCCTTTCGTTTGGGGGGTTATGTAGGAAGGTGGAATCTGACTATATGGTTGCCCCCACTTTTTTTATGGTGTTTTGCTGGTTTATGACTTAGTTGGACTGGGATCCTGCTATTCAGGGCCCCAGTCTATCTGCTTTCTCTGTAAAAGGTTTCCATGTGCCTTAGGCACATCTCTGATTGGAATCTGGAGTGCCCTTATAAGTCCCTAGTATATGGTATACTATGTACCAAGGGCATAGGTACCTCAGAGGCCTGCCAGGGGCTGCAGCATGTATTATGCCACCCCTGGAAGGCCATCCAAACTGACACCACAGGTCTGCTACTGCAGCCTGGGTAAGGTGGTGCATGCACTCTTACTGTGATATAGGTTACCTATATCACTAAATACATACACACATATAAACCTATAAGTCACTCCTAAGGCAGGCCTTATCAATCCTAAAGGCAGAGTGCATGGTTCCTATGTGAGAGGGTGTCCCTGCATGAGCAGGGCCCTCTGCAGCGTTCGGAGACCATCTCTGATGCTGTTTGTAGTGCAGCCTGACCATATACTCTTAAGCGCATTATATCCTCGCGGTAAAATGCTAACTTTGGAATGGCTGCACCTAAACATGTCGTGTTTGGTGTCAAACATCTTGGAATACTACCCCCCGCCAATCCTGGCGGCGGGGGTAGCATTCCACCCTTCTAGAGGGAAAGGCATGTTAACTCTGACGAGTCCGGTAACTTCTTTCCAGAGCCCTGGCATCACAAAATGGATGCTGCTGCCACAGACACGAGTCTGGCCTCCTGCTGCTGGACGAAACTCCGGCAGGGGAGGCCTGGACAATAGGTTTCTGTCCCAGGGAGGTGTGACCACCTCCCCAGACAGGACAATGTGTATTGGGGCTGGGCGGGAGCACTTTCGGGTGCTTTGAAGTCCTGCACTGGGGGCACATTTGGTGTCCCTAGTGCATACCCCAGTTCAAACCGGATCAGGGGCTCGCAGCCCCTGCTTTGGTGCGAACTGGACAAAGGGAAAGGGGTGTAGCCACCCTCTGCCCTGACCCACCCATAGGTGGGGCCACAGAGTAGTCCATCCCCTATTTTTAGAATAAAGGTAGGAACCCAGTCCTTAGGACTTTAGATTATACCTGGACGAAACTCTGACACGGAATCCTGGACCTTCGACGCTCTATGACAAGATTAGAGGACTGAAGAATCTCCCTTGGGGTCAAGGAGTGACTCCCCTGCTTGGCAGGCACCAAAGAAGCATCTGTCCGGTTCGCATTACTGAAGCTCCTGCCGGACGCCGAAGTCATCGCATCACCAGAGGTGGATTCTCAGACTTCCCCGAGGCTACCCTGAGTCCCCAGCAAAGCTGAGGCCCGTGGCTATCGTGGGTGACTTGAGACCGTGACCCCTGGACACCAAGCACACTTGCAAGTGCACCATCTTCTGGGTCTCCCAAGAAGTCGTGCTTTGGGCTCCGAGTAGCCCTAGCCTCCAGCACCACCTGCACCGAAGATCACTGGCCCCCACTCCACGAGTGTCCTGTAAGCCAGCTCCACGTGCGGCGTCACGAGGCTCCTTCGCGGTCGCTAGCCCGTTGGCTAGTAGCCCTTAACAAAGGCCAATCTTTTCTTTACTTGGCATCCTGGTTGCTCCAGGCCTGCCCTCACTTACCCTCGCTGGGTGAGTTCCCCAGACCTTGCTGGTCTGCATCATCGACGATCTACATCTTACTCGAGACTTACCGTTGCCAAGGCTTGTTGGGTCCAATCCGGTCGCCGACACCTCAGCACTCGACAGACATCGAGCAACAGCCCGAATCCTGCTCCTGGTCGCTGACAACGCCTCCCGGATCTCGTGGCTGAAGAGTCAAGACGACCGTCACCGCACCTGAAGCACTCGACATCGGTGGGCATCTGTCCATCGCCTTCCTGGTCACTGGCTAGTGACCCAGACTCTGTCCCCTCTGCTTTCAGGTTCTTCAGAACTCCGATCCACTCTTGGATCCACCCGGACACTTTTCTCCTGGTCGCCAGCAGCACTTTGCAGCAGATCGCCATACGAAACGACGACGAAACCCGACCCCGAAAGGCACCTATGCACCCGGCTTCCTGGGTGAGGTAACACGAGTACTCCGGTGCTCCCATGGGTAGAGACTCTTCAAAGTCCTAGATCTCAAAGGGTTTTGTCCTAGTCCTCTTTTAAGTGTCCCTTTCCTCTATTTTTCCGATCCCGACTTTCTCCATAGAAGTTAACGGCGTATCGCGGTTGTGTATTTACACTGCACGCGTCTCCCGTGGGTCCCCTGTGTCACTACCTTGGGTGGTTCCTTGTGGTCCAAGCACTTCTAGAGGCTCTAGGTCTAGTGTCTAGTTCAGTCGTGGTTCGCATACCACTTTATTGGTATATGGTTTGGTACGCCCCTAGGGCCCAAACGTGTATTTGTGCTATTACTGTGATTTAAGATCTTATAACCTATGTATTTCGAACTCTAGCCTCATAAAGAGACTAGAGGGGTGTGTTTAGTAATAAATACATATATTTTGAATATATACCTGGTGTGGTGCTCTTTCATTTGGTCACTCAAGAGATTATAGACTGGTAAAACAAGCTGCTTTACATTCCTTCAAGACTTAGCCTGAAGGCTGCTCTCCATAGCTACCACTAGGATAGCTTTCAATAAGGTTGTCTTTAACCTACCTACCATAAGAGTCGATTTGGACTGGTGCAAGGTGCCCACTATAATTAGTGGACAGCATATGCCAGGCCAACTTCTCACAGGGCGAAATTGAGAAATGCTGTAAGCACAATTTAGGACGGGGTAGTTATAGATATCTATATCGCAACGTTAGGATATTCTCCGAATTCTATAACTAGTACTTTACAGGAGGAATGTTTATTTATTGCGGCCTTAGTAGCCAGATCATTAATACTTCAGACTTGGCGAAGAGCAAATATCCCAACATTCCAGCAATGGCTGAGGAAAATGGGTAGAATTTGAGATCTGGAAAAAAGATACGCTTTAAGGTCTTACTCTTATGCTAACTTTAAAGCACTGTGGAAATCTCTGTGACGTATGTGGAGATATAAAGGAGTCTAAATGTAAAATGGGTATCCTTGAAAACTGGAGGTCCTTCGGGGAAATGTGCAATAGTATATTTTAATTAATTATTTGGTAAAATTATTTTACCAATGTATATACAATGTATTTATTCCCTCGTCTTTTTGTGCCGCTTATGCTGTTATGTATAGTGACAGTCATGACATGAATATATATATATTATATATATATTATATATATATTGCATATTGTATATGTGTTATCCTTTAATGAACTCTCCAAAATACAAATATATATAAAAAGAAAGTCTGGCCCATTCCACTGCCCACAGAAAGAAAGTGCAACTTCAGGCCAACTCAGCAAAGCAACACACAGCAAAGGGGCAGTGCTGCTCCTGGCAGATCTTCAGCTCTTCTTCTTCACAGGGTCCTCTAAGTCCATAAGTAATCTAAAAGTCTGGGAGTTTAGGTCTAATACTTATACCCCTTATTCCCTTTGAAGTCTTTGTAAGAAAGCCTCTCTTGCTCAGTAAAGCCAATTCTGTCCTCCCTGGTTCAACCGCACTACATGGGGTGAAAACTGCATTGTGCAAGCCAGCCACAGCCTATTCAGGTGTTAGTGATATCTCCTCCCACCACTCTAGCCCAGGATGACTATTAGCATGTGCATGGCACACCCCAGCTCTCTTTGTGTGAGTGTCTGGAGTGAATGCACAAACAAGCCCCTATCAGTCTAAACCAGATGTTGATTCCACAGGCAGGCACAGGCACAGGATGGTTAAACAAGAAAATGCCCACTTTAAGTGCCATTTTCAAACACAAGATTTAAAAACCACCTTTACTAAAAGAAGTGTTATTAAATTCTGAGCTCAGGGAGCCCAAACTCCAAATCTCTAGCTGTTCCTAATTTAAAGGTACACTTGTAAAATGTTACAAGGTAGCTCCAATGATAACCTATGGGAAAGCTAGCCCTTGCAATAGCGAAAAACGAAATTGGCAGTATTCACTATCAGGACATGTAAAACACACCAGTACATGGCTTACCTTTCACAGGGGGTACCATGGGCCTATCTTAGAGGTGACTTACATGTAAGAAAAGGGAAGGTTAGGGCCTGGCAAGTGGGTGCACTTACCAGGTCGACATGACAGTTAAAAACTGTGCATGCAGACACTGCAGGGGCAGCTCTGAGACATATTTGGAAGGCTACTTGTGTGGGTGATGAAATCAGTGCTGCAGGCTCACTAGCAGAATTTGATTTACACGCCTCAGGCACCTACAGTGCACTTTACTAGTAACTTACAAGTAAATCAAATATACCAATCATGGATAACCAATCATAATCTCAATTTATACAGTGAGCACTTGCACTTTGGCACTGATCAGCAGCGGCAAAGTGCCCAGAGTACCTAAACTAGCAAAAACGAAATCCAGCACACAGTCAAAAATACAGGAGGTAGAGGCAAAAAGACAGGGGACTCCATGCCAAGGATGCCAGGTCTACCATGTGTCCCCTCCAGCTGAAAAGTGGGGAGAACAAACCATACTCCTGGGAGTTCTCATCACTAAGGCAGAAGAATCTGGACAGACCATCAGCATTAGCATGTTCTGTACCAGGGTGATGTTCTATCATAAAGTCCATCCCCTGTAGGGAAATTGACCATCTCAATAGTTTTGGGTTCTCGCTCCTCATCTGCATCGACCATCTGAGGGTCTGTGATCTGTTTGAATCCAGAAGTGAGTCCCAAACAAGTAGGGTTTTAGCTTCTTTAGTGCCCAGGCCACAGCAAAAGCTTCTCCGGCTAATCCAGGTTGGTCCAGACCCTAATCATTCAGTTGTGAGAGCACCACCTGCACACCATGCTCTGAAGCATCTGTCTGCACAACAAATTCTTGGTAGAAATTGGGTGCCTTGAGCACAGGCTCCATGCACATGGCAAATTTCAGGACATCAAAAGCGGTCTTACAGGCATCAGTCCGGTCACTTTCCTTGGTTGCTTCCTGGAAGTCAGCTCAGTCAAGGGTGCAACAATGGTACCATATACCTTGATAAATATCCTGTAATATCCAGTGAGGCCTCAAAAGGTTCTTACCTCAGTCTGGGTCTTGGGGGGCTCACACGTCAGAATGGTGTCAATCTTAGGTTGTAGGGGCGCCACTGGACCACTTCCTACCTGGTGCCTTAAGTACACCATAGATCCCTGCCCTAACTGACACTTACTGGCCTTGTTAGTGAGGCTTGCCTTCTGCAGAGGTTTCAACACTTCCCGGAAATGGTGAAAGTGCTCCTCCCAGCTAGAACTGAACACTGCGATGTCATCCAGGTAGGAGGCAATGAAATCCTCCAGTCCAGCCAACACCTGGTTGACCAACCTCTGAAAGGTGACAGGGGCATTCTTCAACCCAAAGCGCATCACCCTGAACTGGTAGTGCCCCTCTGGTGTTGAGAACACAGACCTCTCCTTGTCCCCATCAGTCAAGGCAATCTGGCAGTACCCAGATGTTAAGTCAAACATACATGAGGAACTTGGCAGCTCCCAGCCGATCTATGAGCCCATCAGCTGTGGGGATGGGGTGCGTGTCAGACCTGATGATGGCATTGAACCCACGGTAGTCCGCACAGAACCACAGTTTAGGTGTGGCACCGGGTGCCACAGCCTTTGGGACCAAGACCACTAGGCTGGCCCAAGGACTGTTGGAGGGCTCTATCACCCCAAACGCCAACATCTTAGAAACTTCTTATTTGATGCTGGCTTTGACCCTTTCAGTCAAATTGTAAATGTTATGCTTTACAGGACTGTCCCCAGTGTCCCCATCATTGGTACACCCATGGGTGACACCTGGGGTCAAGAAAAACAGAGTGGCAAACTGTTCCAACAGCTGCCAACAGTCACTCTTGTTCTGGGGTCAATGCAGGGGAGAGGTTCACACCTTCCACTGACCCATCTTGCCCCTTGGCAAACAAGAGTTCATGGAGAGGTTCTGTCTCCTCTTCCACCCCATCATCTGTCGTCAAGAGAATGTTCACTTCAGACCTCCTAAAGTGAGGTTTGAGGCGGTTCTCTTGCAACGTTTGTCAAGGGAAGATAGTCAGTGAACTATGCTGGCCTGTGGCGGGTGAGGTCAATACTGGGGGGACACTTCAGGCCCTTTACGGTATCCTTTTTTATACCAAATTTAACATCTTCATCCCTGGACCCTCCAAGGGGTGCTGCCACTAGGTCGAAAGGAGGTGGCAGGGGCGCAGGGGGTTCTGTGTGGTCGCTGGCATGCGGTCCTTACTTATCAACCACTTGTGCAGGCGCTTTTGGGTACAACCTAGCACTTGCCCTTAGGGGATGAGGAACCTGGGTGTAGGGGATGCCCCCTGCACAAGAACGTCCGAGGTGGGAGACCTCCCAGTATGGAGGGGAGAGGGAAGGTGGGGCCTTCCCATAAGGAGGGTGTAGGAGGCTGGCTTAGTATATGGTGCTCACTTATTTAAGTGGAGCACCTTGCACTAATCCAGACAACCCTTATGGTGATTTTATTGGTCTTAGATAACCTTATAAAGCTCTCTAAGTGGTAGCTGTGGAGAGCAGCCTTCAGGCTTAGTCCAGAAGGAGTGTGAAGCATCTTGTTTTACCAGTACTAATCATATAGTGTAGGTTAAGTGAAAAAGAACCACACAGTGTAGTTATAAAAATATGTATTTATTATAAACAAATTGCAATATCTCCTCGGAGATATAATCACAATACACACAATACTTCAGTAATAGAACAGGTAAGTAGCACAAATACACAGTGGTCTCCAGTGGAGACCAAACCATATACTAATAAAGTGGAATGCGAACCACGACCTAAGTGGAGACCGGACCCAGAAGACTTTGAAGAGCTGGGGACCCAAGGAATCACATAAGTTAAGTACCCAGGAACCCCATGGAGGCCATGTGCAGAGTGGAAACACGACCGCGTTCTCAATAAAAGTCAACGGGGAAGTCGCGGTTGCAGTTTTCAAGAAGAAGGACCCTTCTCAGAAGACCCTGAATAAAGCCCGTGGAAGATGGAAGGTTGGAGAGTCACCCAACCTGTGGATACCCTGGGAACCAGGATACCTACACCAGGGAAGCTGGGTACATTGGTGCGAAGTGACGTCGGAAACCGCCGTAGACCACAGTGGAGGACTTCAGCAATGATGCCACTGGCAAAGAAGGTGAAACAGTCTGGTAGAACCCAAGGGTGGATTCAGGAAGAGAGGTACCTGTAAGCAGAGGGGACAGGGTCTATGACACTCAGGAGTGACCCGGAGGCACGGAAGACGAATGCCCACCGATGTCAGAAGATGCAGGAGAGTTGACGGTGACCTTGGAGTTGTAGCTGTGAAGACCAGGCGATGCTGTGGAAGACCAGGAGCCATTCACGAGCTGTCCCATGTTGGATGTCAAGAGCCAGGGGGGCGGTGTCCAGCGGGAGCATCAACAAGCCTTGGCAGCGGCAACAAACGTGCTAGACAAAAAAGGGACAATGTCGGGACCAGCAGGGTCCAAGTGACTCACCAAGTGCAGGTAAGTCAGAGTAGGCCCCAAGCTAACAGGGGAGCCCACAAGAACCAAAGAAGACCCTCAAGAGGACACAAGGGCCGAAGGCACAGGAGTCGCAAGAGGACCTCGAGCCGCTCACCAATGATGCATTCCCATGGTGCAGAGATTCTGGTGCGGATGAAGATCTTGGTAGCAAGAGATGCTGGAAGCTGGAGCTTCTTGGAGCCTGAAGAACTCTGGAGGAGAGAGTCAAAAATCCTTGGCAATGGCAAGTCGAATTGGTGCACAGGGGTCCTGCTCCAGCGGTTCCGACAAGGGATACTGACTTCAAACTTGCTGTGAAACATGGCAAGCCTCGAGGGAGTTGCAGAACCACCACCTGTGTTTCTGAACCTTGCAGAGTCAGATGGAGCTCAGGAACAGCAGACTGTTCAGCTTCGTTGTGGTGCCTGCAGATGCAGGGGATTGACTCCTTCACTTCAAGGGAGATTCCTACAGGTGACTTTGATGCCCACAGGCCTGGAGAAGAACCTGTATCGAGCACAGGAACAGACGACGCAGAAGACTAGCAGGACAACGAGACCAGGAGCAGCAGGAGTCATCCCGGTGCAGTCTCGGTTCCCAAAGCGAAGTCTAAAGAGGTCCAAAGTGCCCAGACGGTTGAAGATGTAGTGGTTTCGGATCTGAATACTGACCCATGACGAATCGTAAGAAGCACCCACAGGTAAGCCCTTAAGTACCCTAAAGAAAGGGTTGGGATGATTCAGGGGTCCCTTCCAGAGGAGGAGATGGACAGTGGGGAGGATACTCCCATGTCCTTTGCTCAGTTTCGTGCCAGAGCGGGAGCCAACGGCTCGCAGAGCTGGTTCCAACTGGAGTATGCAAGGAGGGCACCAAATGTGCCCTTCAAAGCGGTCTATTGGCGCTGGCAAGCGCTCTCACCCTGGCCCAATACACTATGTCCTGTCCGGGAGGTGGTCACACCTCCTTGTGACAGGAAACCTATTGTCCTACCTTCCCCTGCTTGAGCTTGGCTCAGCACAAGGCGAGCAGAATCGTGTCTGTGGTCGACAGCAGCCATAGCCTGCTGTCAGACTCTGGAAGAGTGGTACCAGGAGCACAGAGGGCTTCTCGGAGGAGCCCCACAGTGCATGTAATCATACCTCCAACACCGTTTATGGTGTTGGGGTATGATTCCAACATGTTTGATACCAAACATGGCAGAGTTTGTTACAGCCAGTTTAGAGTTAGCCATCGCATGATGACACATGGTCTCTATGTATCATAATTGCTGATGCACTTACAACACCTGGAGAATGGACTTCGGCATTTGAGGGGTGTCCTGCTCATGCAGTGGCACCCTAACACTTATAACTGAGCACCCTGCCTTCAGGATTGAAAGGCCTGCCTTAGGGGGTGACTTATAGGTTCTCACTGTAGTGACCTCAGATATAAGAAACTTATATCTGTCGTAAGCGGTGCTAGCACCAGCTTACACAGGCTGCAATGGCAGGCCCGCAGTCACAATTTGAGTGGTCTCCCATAGGTGGCATAATACATGCTTTAGCCCATGGGGGACCCCTGGTGTACCTATGCCCTGGGTACCTTAGTACCATATAGTAGGGACTTATAAGGGTACACCAGTAGCCAATGTGGGGGGTACCTAAGTACTCACCATGGTCCAATTTAGGGAGGAAGCACAGAGACTGGAGTCCTGATTAGCAGGATCCCGTCAGACTAGTCAGAAAACAGAATTACACCATCAAAAAGTGGGGGTAACCATGACTTTCTTACAGAGGGGCCCCGTCTTTTTGGACAGAAGAAGGGGTGAAAATAAGGGGCACAGAGCCAGTCTTGATCTCACTCGGAACGGTTATGGAATATTCTGTTGGTTGCACAGGAACAGGCTAGTTATGGTTAGGTGATTCCCATGTTCTAGAGTCTCTGTTAAGGCAAGGTCTCACTTGTAAGCAAGATGTAAATAATGTGGTTATTGTGTAAAAATGTTATGATAAAATGTTTTTATTGTGTGAAAATAATAATAAATACGGCCAGGGGTCTAACGACCCCTAACCCAAAGAAATAAGAAATGGGCTCATTGCATTGTTGTGACATTGGGGTGTTTAGGTAATGGTAAGTATTCATGGGACATCGGCGTCTTCCTGGCCATGCCACTTTGTGTCCTAACAGACTTTCATACCACCTCCTTTATGCAAGCATTTTTTTGACAGAAGCTAAAAAATACAATAAAAAATCGTGTCCTAAGTTCCCTTCATAGTGTAAATAATAGTCTTGTTGGTACCAAGGCTACATAAACTACTTTAGAGCAGTGCTAAATAAAGCAAGGGCTCAGAACTGCAAGACCCTACCCAGCACTTCACTGTGTCAGCACATCCTGCAAGCTGTAAAACACCTATCCATCCGCATTTGTTCGTGATCATAAGGCAGAGTCCGAGCTCAAACATGTGTCATGCAGTATGCAAATACGGCAGCCAAATGCACAATCCTTCAGATCCGGCATTACAGTTTTACAAGGCTCTGTTAACATGACAGGTTCATTGATTTTACACAAATAACATTATTTTCTGACCACAATTAGATCTTACTTTGTAGTGGATGCTAGTAAAATATTAAACTATCCAATATGGATTTCAGAAAGATCACAGCACTCAATGACAGCCCTGGCATCATTTTTGTGTAGCTGAGAGATTCTGGGAAACACCACACTGTACGCACACTTTAAATATAGAGATCAGTAAACGCCTTCTCATCGATACACAAACCAATATGACATACTTATGAAAACTGTCACCGAAGCAAAGAGACAAGCAGCAGAAGAACAAACTAAATTTCCAAACCAATACTGTTAGACTTGGCTTTTTCAGCGGGTTTACCCCCAGAGTTTTTGCTTTTTGGCCTCCTGTTTTTGACCCTGTTTTTGTTGGTTTTAGGACTCTGGGCACTTTACCACTGCTAATCAGTGCTAAAGTGCATATGCTCTCGGTGTAAATTGTGTCATGGATCGGTGTTTCCATGATTGGCCTATTTGATTTATGTGTCAGTCCCTAGTAAAGTGCACTGCTAGTGCCAGGGCCTATAAATCAAATGCTGTTGGTGGGCTGCAGCACTGGATTGTGCCACCCACGCAAACAGCCCGTAAAGTGGAACTCTGGCCTGCCATTGCAGGGCCTGTGTGCATCCTGGGGCTGCCATGTCGACTTGGCAAGTGCACACACTTGCCAGTCCCTAAACCTTCCCTTTTCTACATGTTAGTCACCCCTAAGGTAGGCCCAAGGTACCCCTGTGGGCAGGGTGCATTGTATGTGAAAGGTAGGACATGCCCTGGTGTGTGTGGCATGTCCTGATAGTGAAATACAGCCTACTTCGTTTTTCACTATTCCAAGGCTACCTGTTCCCCATAGGCCAGAATGGGCAGTTTGATTATTACATCCTATGATCCTAACTGACCCAGGGAACATGGTAGAAATTCGAGTTTAGTATGCTTGAACTCAGAATGATAAAATGCATCTTTTAGTGAAGTTGGTTTTAACATTCTGTGTTTGAAAATACCACTTTTAGAAAGTAGGTATTTTCTTGTCTAACCATCCAAGCCTGCCTCTGCTAGGTTGTGTATTCCTTGTCTGGAGTGTGAGTGACAGGGGCTGGGGGATTCCAGGAGACAGGGTGAGTCAGCACAGGGCTGAATAGCAAGATCTACATGTAGATGGGTGGAAGGAGTTGCACCTGGGACCTGAATAGGGCTGTGCCTTCCCTCCACAATGCTGGCTCCACCTCCTGTGGTGTGTCTGATGTCCCTGGCCTACACTGCAAAAGGAAAGAAGGAGACTTGTCAACCAAGTGCTCCAGGACTGACCAGAACTGGTTTGGACTAGGCAAAGGCCTCTCTGCCTTCAGAGAACAAAGAGAAATTGAGAATAAAAAGGGGGACCCAAACCCCAGAATTTTAGATTTCTTCTGAACTAAGGAACCTGCCAGGAAGAAGGACCGGGAAAGCTGGAGGAGGAGTACTGCCCCTATGCTGCGTTTTGTGGGGTTGGCCTGCAGTGGTTGCTTCTGTCTTGGGTAGGGAAAGGACTGGACTGTGCTTTCATCATCCTGCTGTTAGAGTTTTCTCCAAGGGCTTGAAGTAGAACTTGCCTCCTGTTGGAAGTCTCAGGGATAGAAAAGACTTCAGAGAACTCTTTTGGACCAAGAAGACTGCCAAGAAGAAGAGCTGGAGAAGCTGTGAGAAGGAACTACCACTTTGCTGTGTGCTTTGCTGTGTTGGCCTGCAGTGGCTGCTTCTGCCTTGGGCAGTGAAAGGACTGGACTGAACTTTCTGCAATCTACTTTGTGAGTTTCTCCAAGGGCTTGAGGTAGAGCTTGCCCCCTGTTCAAGAAGTCTCAGGAACAGCAAAGACTTCAAGCCCGACGCCGTCTACGACGCCGCTGCCGACTCCGTGTCCCGAAGGCACCGCAGAGGGCACCGCCGCAACGCCGCACCGCAACCTTGGTCTCACCGACGACGCCTGTCGACGCCGCCACCGAGCCGCTGCTTGCACCGCGACCTGTGGGCACCGCACTCCGCACCATCTCGCTTCACGCCGAAGCTTTGGCACCGCAGAGGGCACCGCCGCAACGCCGCACCGCGACCCTGGTCTCACCGACGACGCCTGCTGACGCCGCCACCGCGCCGCTGCTCGCACCGTGACCTGTGGGCACCGTACTCCGCACCGCCTCGCTTCACGACGACGCCTTGGTATCCCCGACGACGCCGCTCCACGCCGGACTCGATGCCGCTGCTTGCACCGTGGTTCGAGGGCACCGCTCGTACAGTTACATGACGCACCGCCCTCATCCCGCACCGCAGCCTTGGCCTACCGACGCCGGTGCCATCGACTCCAGTTCGTCAGCCGACTACAGCGCTTCAGCAATGACGACGCCGCTGCTGCACCGTGACCTGCCAGCACCGTGACGAGCACCGCCTTCCTCTCACACCGCGACCCTGGTCTCACCGACGACGCCATCCGACGCCGCCATCGAGCCGCTGCTCGCACCGCGACCTGAGGGCACCGCACGCTGCACCGCGGCACTTCGCACCGCAGCACCCGATGCCGGCCGACGCCAGCGCTCCTGATTTCAACAGAGAGGAGATCGATCTGCAACGCGTGTGACTTCGAGGGCCCGACGACGCCTGCACCGACCTCCGGAACCGACGCCTGCGGACGCCGTGTTTTCGGAAGCTCACCGCGAGGTCATCGACGCCCTGCATTTCTGAAAGGTACTGTTTGCGGGTCTTCCCGACACCGTAGCTGACCCGCGACGCCGTGGTCAGCCAGAACTGTTTGGATTTGTTTGTTCACGACGCCGCAATAGCCCCGGACGGAGCTATCGACATCAAGGAACTGTTTTTAAGGACACTGTGATAACTGAAGATTTTTAAAGTACTGTACTGTGGATTTTTATCGTATTGGTCTTGTTTAAAGTATATAAAAATATTGGATATTTTTCTAAACTGGTGTGGTGTCCGTTTGTAGTGCTTACACTGTATTACTGTTGGTTATGTGCAAATGCTTTACACACTGCCTCTAAGATAAGCCTGACTGCTCGTGCTAAGCTACCAAGGGGGTGAGCAGGGGTTATTTTAGGAGTGTAACTCCCTTATCCTGACTAGGAAGAAGGGTCCCTACTTGGACAAAGGTGCAAGCCCTTGCCAACTAGAGACCCCCATTTCTAACATTGGTTGTCAGCGGTGGGGATAGGACTTGTGTTTGCACTTGACTTACAGTGATTGGTGTGCACTACTACCATATCGCAGACCATTACGTACCACATACAGGTTCTTTTTCTTTTTGGCCTATTTTTGATCTTGCCAATTTGAACTTGCTACTTCAACATACCTGAATCTATAGTATCATCAATTGCATCAGTAGAAATTGCCTTTGAGGAGGATCGGTTGGAAGCCTACAATGTCAAGGAGTTAAAATCGATTTGCAAGAACCCGAAAGTCCAGGCCAGAGGCCTCACCAGGAAGGATGAGCTACAAAAGGCGCTGAGGGCCTGGGTAGCAGCCAGACATGCCAGTGGGCAATCTGGTGATCTCAGTGGAGAGGTGGAGGAGCCTGTTCCTAGGGTGGATGTGCTTTTGGGAGGAGGGGAGCCCTCCAGGCAAGGCAGTGGTGGCTTGTCCCCAGAGGAGCTGGTGGACAGGCGGGAAGCAAGGAAGTTCGAATTAGAGAAACTCAGGATTGAAAGTGAGAGGGAAGACAAAAGAATAGCCATGGAGGAAAAGAAGATGATCTTGGATCATGAGCTTAAAATGAGAGAGCTGGAGCTGGATTGGGAAGCCGGTAGGGCTTTGTCCAGCCCCGATGGTGGCAGCAAAAATATAGTGTTTAGTACTGAGAAGGAGGTACACGCACACACAGATTTGGGGCCCTGCTTCAAGGAGGGGGTTGACATATGCCAGGGGGTTCAGGATTGTGAGGTTACTCCCGTGGTACGCAGTGTCCCTGAGGTGGATTGGGGAACTGGCACAGGGGATCATATTCCTGGTAGTGGGATTGACACTCTACTGACTCTAGATGAGAGGTGCAGGGAGAGGGGTTCCCCCATGATAGAAGCCCTGGTAAGTGAGTATGGAGACCAGCCAGAAGAGTATGGGTTGAGAGACAGCAACAGTCAGACACTGTCTCACCAGTCTTGTGAGAATGATGTGGGGTACTTTTCTGAGGCACTGGATGGTTGGGTGAAGGGTAGTTTGGTTAACACCTGTGTGGGGCTGTGTGATTCAATTGTTGGAGAGCATATTTTAAGTCCCTGTTTTCCAGAGCTAGGCCAACACCTGGTGGAGTGTGAGTTCTCTGACCCCAGGGAGCTTGCACTGGAGGCAGACCTTGTGGTGGATTCCAGAGGGTCTGGAGAAGCATCTGGGGGTGACCCGGAAGGAAGTGGCTTAGGTATTTCCCAACCAAGGGTGGTGGCAAAGGTTCGTGGTAGCCCAGATAGGTCCCGGTGTCGTGGGAAAGGTGTAGGGACTCCCGTCCTGTCTCCGCGGAGAAGGAGTGGGACGGGGCTGAGGCCCAAGGTGCCCGAAACCCGGTCCCAGAGCCTGGGTGGTTCCATGAGGGAACACCAGGTGGGGAGCCTAGGCTGTACTGGAAGCCACTCATTCAGGGGGATCCCCTAGTGTCTGGGGAACTGGGGGGGACTGCTGTAACAAGCATCTGACCGGTTCTGGTGTCTGGCAACACCGCTCCAGTTGGGAGGGTGCAGAAGTCCAGATGGAGGGGTGAGAGGGGGATGCGTTCCCCAGTGGGAGAACCAGTGGGTCAGGGGCCGGCCAGAAGGGCTGAGCCTCCTAGCAGTGACCATGGTGACACCACTTCTGTCCTGGGGGATCTTCGCGCACTGACAGATGGACAGAGGTCAGGAGATCTGCGCCAGGCAGACTGTCACACAACGCATGAGTCATGTGTTACCCTCAGGGGGGGCATGCGTGCTCCCAAGGAAGTCCTGGTGCGCCGGGCAGGTGCTCAGCTGCAGGGTTTAGTCCCTGGGTTGGGAAGCCAGATTCAGGTCCTGCCTGACCTGGAGAGAAGGACGACTGTAAGCAGTGTCCTGACCGGTTTGTCTTCTAGGGGTACCACTCCAGGTGGGAGGGTGCAGAACTCTGGAAGGGGGTGCAGAGTGAGGGATTCCTCGCCTCTGACCCCGGTTCAACTTGAGGGTTTAGACCCTAGGTTGGGAGACCAGTTGCTGGAGGGAGCCCCTGAACTGGTGGGTGAATTGTGCAGAACGCCTGCCATAGGTGGCCTGACAATTCTGGAGTTGAGGGGGACTGCTCCCGGTGGGGGGATGCAGTGCCCCAGGGAGGAGGACAGGGTGTGGGAGAGGCCACCCCAGTCCTGTGTCCAGCCTCAGGGTACAGACCCTAGGCTGGTGTACCAGTTGCAGGATAGCACCCCTGAACTGGTGGGCGAATTGTGCAAGGCACCTGCCACATGTGCCCTGACAATTCTGGAAGGGGGTACCGCTCCAGGTGGGAGGGTACGGAGCCCCTGGGAGGAAGACCGGGGGTGGGAAAGCCTACCCCAGTCTCCTGTCCAGCTGCCGGGTACAGACCCTAGGCTGGTGGGTCAGTGCCAGGATGTCATCCCTGGCCTACAAGAGGGAGAGTGGACAAAGGGTGCCAGGCACCTGGGGCTACCGCCCCCCACTCTCTGATGCCACAGAGGTTAGAGAGCCCTGAGAGGCATAAGGCCTGGGTCTCCCCACTGACAACTGTCGGTAGCCACTGTGGCTTACTGTCCTGGTGGACAGAGTTGCCCCTGGGAGGGGGACAGGAGTCACACCCCGGGGGTGGACTGGGCCACACCACTGTGTTGGCCATGTGGGCACTGTCGGCCTGTTGGGAAACATCTGTGAGCAAAGTAAGTTTAGGCGCTGCACAGATGGGGTTCACAGGTGAGGAGAAGGGTACCCCATGGGTCAGCTTAGTGGGCCCTGAGAGTATGGATAGAGGGATCCAACTGGGTTTGAAAAGGCGTAGAACCAGAACGTGCCCCCGCTGTTGTGGGCCAGGTCTATGTTCTATCGCCCCAAGCAGGGAAGTCCATCAAGGGATTGATTAGTCTACCCTGGCTTTAGGCTGGGAGGGGGTTATGTTAGACTTGGCTTTTTCAGCGGGTTTACCCCCAGACTTTTTGCTTTTTGGCCTCCTGTTTTTGACCCTGTTTTTGTTGGTTTTAGGATTCTGGGCACTTTACCACTGCTAATCAGTGCTAAAGTGCATATGCTCGGTGTAAATTGTGTCATGGATCGGTGTTTCCATGATTGGCCTATTTGATTTATGTGTCAGTCCCTAGTAAAGTGCACTGCTAGTGCCAGGGCCTATAAATCAAATGCTGTTGGTGGGCTGCAGCACTGGATTGTGCCACCCACGCAAACAGCCCGTAAAGTGGAACTCTGGCCTGCCATTGCAGGGCCTGTGTGCAGCCTGCGGCTGCCATGTCGACTTGGCAAGTGCACACACTTGCCAGTCCCTAAACCTTCCCTTTTCTACATGTTAGTCACCCCTAAGGTAGGCCCCAGGTACCCCTGTGGGCAGGGTGCATTGTATGTGAAAGGTAGGACATGCCCTGGTGTGTGTGGCATGTCCTGATAGTGAAATACAGCCTACTTCGTTTTTCACTATTCCAAGGCTACCTGTTCCCCATAGGCCAGAATGGGCAGTTTGATTATTACATCCTATGATCCTAACTGACCCAGGGAACATGGTAGAAATTCGAGTTTAGTATGCTTGAACTCAGAATGATAAAATGCATCTTTTAGTGAAGTTGGTTTTAACATTCTGTGTTTGAAAATACCACTTTTAGAAAGTAGGTATTTTCTTGTCTAACCATCCAAGCCTGCCTCTGCTAGGTTGTGTATTCCTTGTCTGGAGTGTGAGTGACAGGGGCTGGGGGATTCCAGGAGACAGGGTGAGTCAGCACAGGGCTGAATAGCAAGATCTACATGTAGATGGGTGGAAGGAGTTGCACCTGGGACCTGAATAGGGCTGTGCCTTCCCTCCACAATGCTGGCTCCACCTCCTGTGGTGTGTCTGATGTCCCTGGCCTACACTGCAAAAGGAAAGAAGGAGACTTGTCAACCAAGTGCTCCAGGACTGACCAGAACTGGTTTGGACTAGGCAAAGGCCTCTCTGCCTTCAGAGAACAAAGAGAAATTGAGAATAAAAAGGGGGACCCAAACCCCAGAATTTTAGATTTCTTCTGAACTAAGGAACCTGCCAGGAAGAAGGACCGGGAAAGCTGGAGGAGGAGTACTGCCCCTATGCTGCGTTTTGTGGGGTTGGCCTGCAGTGGTTGCTTCTGTCTTGGGTAGGGAAAGGACTGGACTGTGCTTTCATCATCCTGCTGTTAGAGTTTTCTCCAAGGGCTTGAAGTAGAACTTGCCTCCTGTTGGAAGTCTCAGGGATAGAAAAGACTTCAGAGAACTCTTTTGGACCAAGAAGACTGCCAAGAAGAAGAGCTGGAGAAGCTGTGAGAAGGAACTACCACTTTGCTGTGTGCTTTGCTGTGTTGGCCTGCAGTGGCTGCTTCTGCCTTGGGCAGTGAAAGGACTGGACTGAACTTTCTGCAATCTACTTTGTGAGTTTCTCCAAGGGCTTGAGGTAGAGCTTGCCCCCTGTTCAAGAAGTCTCAGGAACAGCAAAGACTTCAAGCCCGACGCCGTCTACGACGCCGCTGCCGACTCCGTGTCCCGAAGGCACCGCAGAGGGCACCGCCGCAACGCCGCACCGCAACCTTGGTCTCACCGACGACGCCTGTCGACGCCGCCACCGAGCCGCTGCTTGCACCGCGACCTGTGGGCACCGCACTCCGCACCTCCTCGCTTCACGCCGAAGCTTTGGCACCGCAGAGGGCACCGCCGCAACGCCGCACCACGACCCTGGTCTCACCGATGATGCCTGCTGACGCCGCCACTGCGCCGCTGCTCGCACCGCGACCTGTGGGCACCGTACTCCGCACCGCCTCGCTTCACGACGACGCCTTGGTATCCCCGACGATGCCGCTCCACGCCAGACTCGATGCCGCTGCTTGCACCGTGGTTTGAGGGCACCGCTCGTACAGTTACATGACGCACCGCCCTCATCCCGCACCGCAGCCTTGGCCTACCGACGCCGGTGCCATCGACTCCAGTTCGTCAGCCGACTACAGCGCTTCAGCAACGACGACGCCGCTGCTGCACCGTGACCTGCCAGCACCGTGACGAGCACCGCCTTCCTCTCACACCGCGACCCTGGTCTCACCGACGACGCCATCCGACGCCGCCATCGAGCCGCTGCTCGCACCGCGACCTGAGGGCACCGCACGCTGCACCGCTGCACTTCGCACCGCAGCACCCGATGCCGGCCGACGCCAGCGCTCCTGATTTCAACAGAGAGGAGATCGATCTGCAACGCATGTGACTTCGAGGGCCCGACGACGCCTGCACCGACCTCCGGAACCGACACCTGCGGACGCCGTGTTTTCGGAAGCTCACCGCGAGGTCATCGACGCCCTGCATTTCTGAAAGGTACTGTTTGCGGGTCTTCCCGACACCGTAGCTGACCCGCGACGCCGTGGTCAGCCAGAACTGTTTGGATTTGTTTGTTCACGACGCCGCAATAGCCCCGGACGGAGCTATCGACATCAAGGAACTGTTTTTAAGGACACTGTGATAACTGAAGATTTTTAAAGTACTGTACTGTGGATTTTTATCGTATTGGTCTTGTTTAAAGTATATAAAAATATTGGATATTTTTCTAAACTGGTGTGGTGTCCGTTTGTAGTGCTTACACTGTATTACTGTTGGTTATGTGCAAATGCTTTACACACTGCCTCTAAGATAAGCCTGACTGCTCGTGCTAAGCTACCAAGGGGGTGAGCAGGGGTTATTTTAGGAGTGTAACTCCCTTATCCTGACTAGGAAGAAGGGTCCCTACTTGGACAAAGGTGCAAGCCCTTGCCAACTAGAGACCCCCATTTCTAACAAATACTTAAATTAAAAAATCAGACAAACCTTGGGAACTGTCAAGCCACAAAGCCTATGGAAATGTGCGGAGCACGAAATACAACATTTTACTGTTGTTGTGTGGACATCCAGCTGCCACTTATATACTTCATGGAAGCAACTTGCATTGACCTCTACAGGGCCAGGCCAGGCACGATTGTTAATAGGCTTGATTACAAAATGAGGCTTGTCCCCAAAAGACGTCATGACGATGCAGCTGTTCACAATCAGGTCTCAACAATTATTTTAACATAGACATATCTGAAAGGTGACAGTATGTGTTATTCAAAAATGCAATGAGAGGCACTATGTTTGAATGTGGGAATGCTAGAGCATTTAAAAACAAGCATTGGCATAGCCAATAGGTCTCGCCTTTGGGACCTTATAAGTGTTTAGCCATGCAACAGTTAATGTTGTTGCAGTAAGGATATTGTGCTGCATAACTAAATACTTATAAGGTCCCAAAGGCGAGACCTATTGGCTATGCCAATGCTTGTTTTTTAAATCTCAGTGAAACCATGTCTCTTTTAGAGAACCTCCCTCCCTCTTTCTTTTTATAACATTGAAGCAGTGTTTTGCGAAATAGCGGAATCCACAGATGTGATCCACTTAAACAAATATATATATTAAGGGTGCCCGGACCGATTTTTGATCCGAATCCAACCCTGCATGCAAAAGACCCTCCCTTTTGAAAATGCCGGCTGAAGACCTGCCCCTTGCGTGACTGTGAGGAGACAAGGGCCTCGGGTCTAGCGGGTTGGCGCGCAGGCAGCCGCTCCCTCGTTGAATGACAGACGGCAGGGCTTATAAAATGTACTTTCTCCCACCCAGCCGACTGCTGCACTTCTCACCACGCCTGTGACACATTCCTCTCTGCTCTTACACTGGATTCTTTAAAGACAAGCCTCAACGCTTCTTGCCACAGGGACATTTGCTGATAAGTGAAGAAATGGTTTCGGTGGTAACTTGAACTGGGCCTCCCCGCGTGCCTCGACCGGTCCCAAACCTCTGCTTTCACAGAAGCCCTAATGCTGCTATTGTAATTGGGCCAGGCTGAGGCATTTAAACTAGGTTCACCAGTTTCCTATTTCTAGTCACAAAGTATCTATCCGTATTATCTTAAAAAAGCAGACGTACAAGTTTAGTGGCGGTATCATTTTATGAAGGAAAAGAAAATCTCGGTGATATACAGTAATTGGATGGGACTGCGGCGTTTTCCCTGCTCAAAGATAACTGAACAAGGGTGCGCGATGCCCTATAAACTTTCTGATTTCTTTTGCTAGTAACGCTGCACGTGCGCCCTCTAGTGGCTAATCTGAGATTTTCAGGCGTTTCTGAGAAACTGCGGGGGCAAAGCAGAAAAACAAGTGGGAGGGGTGGGGGGAGTGCGGCTGAGAGCAGGGACACACAGCGTTTACCTTGCGGGAGCGAGCGCGATAATTGCTAACAGATGTCGCCAAAGCTCGCTCCCGCAAGGGAAACGCCAAACGTGCACGCGTTGCAATTGAAAGCAATGCAAAGCGTGCACGTTTTTGGGCAAAAGAGCTGATCGATTCCATGAGGTCCCCTCCTATGCAGCGCATGCGCGCTGTGTAGGCGAGACCTAAAAATGGCATATTTGTTGCACCAAACTGCGGAGCACGTCAGCAGATTTCCAATTAAAGGTGTTTCCAAAAAACATTTTCACAAAATCGGTACAACCAGGAAGTACGGTGGAGGCCATGGGATATGTATGATTTAGGAGCTCTACCTCTCCTGCTAATGGAATTGTTCTTGAAGGAGTTGTCGAATCTCAAACAAGAGCCAAGCACGTTTGTATGAGGGTTAATGCGAACATCACGATCTACAGAATGTCTAAATAGAGGTTCTATTGATAAGTAACTGTGCCTGCAAGGGATTTCTTTCAATGTACTTAGTAAGTAAGTATGTAAGTAGAGGTTCATCAGGAACAGTTTCAAGAAGTTGCTTTAACAAAGTTTCTTGCCTCTACAATAAGGTAAAAACAGTCTTAATATTCACATTGTCACTATACATCAAAGGTGGAATAAGTTAGTGTTTTCTTTAGAAGCAGTCAAAAAAGAAAGCACTGTCATTATAAAAACTAGATAACATTTTTTATTTTTAAAAATGCGGATTAAACGTAAAGAAGCTTGAATGAAAAACAAAATACTTAATACGTACGTAAAGATGCAGTCAGCATTGCAAACAGTTGTTTACTTGCACAAACAAGGGAGTACCTAAGAAAAGAGAACTCGAATACCAAAGGTACCCACACCACGTATTTACAAAGTGTATTTACAACATTGTCATCCACTTGCACTTACCTGAAACTGGTCCGGCATCGGCTGCCTTGCACCGCCTGGAGCTGGAAATAGAAGAAACAAACAAAGGACTACAGAATGATGCACACGGACGCTGCGCTGCAGAGCCAATTAAGAAAAATTAAACGAGCCCCATGGCCGCGTCGTTAACAAAAGACAGGAACTAAAGCACAGCGCCAGTCACGGTGAGTAATTAAAATGTAACATGTGGTCACGAGGCCACTATGGTTAGCGCTGCAGAGTCAATTAAGAAAAATTAAACGAGCCTCACAGCCCTGCCATGAACAAAAGAAGGACACTAAAGCACAGCGCCACTCACGCTGAGTAATTAAAATGTAACATGTGGGAACACGGCCGCTATAGTTAAAGATGAAGCGGGCACCGCACTAATGAAGAGGAACATGTCTGAAGAGCTCTGAACAGCTGTTCAAAATTACAAACAAACTTGGACAGCGTGAATAATTGAAATACTACTCCTATTGTGTGCGATGGCCGGCCAGGAGGAACAGAGGAGGAGGGGCCATTGCAAGCTGTGCCAGGAGTGTGAACACATTGCGATGGACAACCAAATTGAACAATGAGTGAAATCGCCTGGGAGGGAACCAAAAGCCCAGAGGAAGGACAATGAACCAATAAAGAGGCAGCATTTCCGATTGCCACAACAAAGAACCAATGCCAATCAATGGGCTTGGTTAAACCAGGCTGCCTTTTCCTGGTTGTTGAGCTGAGTTAGAGCTCGCCAGGGATTTCTTAAATTTTAAAAAACTGCTTTTAATTATTTTTACTGTTTTTTAATACTACTATAAGGATCTTGCACTGGGTACTGGTATCGTTATTTGCACCACTTACCACTTGCTTGCTGTGCACGCCATACTCCCCCGATAAGAAGGGAAGGGAATCGGGTGGAGGGAAACGGGGCCGCCATCTTGGGTTAGCGGGCTAGTTGTTTATGCCACACGCTAATAAATGGGCGCGCTGACGCGACCGCGCAGCACTACCTTTTCCTGGTTGTTGAGCTGAGTTAGAGCTTGCCAGGGATTTCTTCAATTTGAAAAAACTGCTTTTAATTATTTTTACTGTTTTTTAATACTACTATAAGGATCTTGCACTGGGTACTGGTATCGTTATTTGCACCACTTACCACTTGTTTGCTGTGCACGCCATACTCCCCCGATCAGAAGGGAAGGGAATCGGGTGGAGGGAAACGGGGCCGCCATCTTGGGTTAGCGGGCTAGTTGTTTATGCCACACGCTAATAAATGGGCGCGCTGACGCGACCGCGCAGCACTACCTTTTCCTGGTTGTTGAGCTGAGTTAGAGCTCGCCAGGGATTTCTTCAATTTGAAAAAACTGCTTTTAATTATTTTTACTGTTTTTTAATACTACTATAAGGATCTTGCACTGGGTACTGGTATCGTTATTTGCACCACTTACCACTTGTTTGCTGTGCACGCCATACTCCCCCGATCAGAAGGGAAGGGAATCGGGTGGAGGGAAACGGGGCCGCCATCTTGGGTTAGCAAGCTAGTTGTTTATGCCACACTGTTGGACTTGGCCCTTTTTGGCAGGTTCACCCCTAAACTTTTTGCCTTGTCTGTAACCTGGTGTTGGTGATTTTAGGCCTCTGGGCACTTTCGCACTGTGGTCCAGTGGAAAGTGCGTGCGCTCTTTGTGTTACATTGGTGAGCTTGGCCTGCCCTCCCATAGGAATGCATGGGGGATTCCCTGATCAGTGTGTGTCAGTGGTAATTCCTGTTATGAGAGGAGCAGTATGGTCAAGTCTGGTATGTATGAAATTGTGTAAATAAATGCTGCGCAATGGTGTGCGCAGATTTATTGTGGTTATTTTAGAAATGCCACTTTTAGAAGTTGGCATTTCTGTGTGCTATGTGTCTGCCTGAATGATGTGAATTGCATGTCTGGCTTGTGAGTGACAGGGGCTGAGAGGTGTGTGTGGCTCCAGGAGGGGCAGGGTGAGTCAGCGCTGGGCTGAATAGGACCTCTGGGCTAAGAGTAGTGGGAGGGATAATCCCCTGACTCTGAATAGGATGGTGCTTGCCCTAGTGAATGCTGGCTCCGCCCCCTGTGGTGTGTCTGATCACTGAGCCCCCACCTGACAAAGGGGAAGAGGAGCTTCGAAAACAAACTGCTCCAAATCCCCCCCAAGCTTTGTGCTGTGACACAAAAGGAAATGCTAGTATAAATATAGGGGTTGTGACCCCATGAAGGGGTTCAGTTCTTGTTCTGGTGTGCTGTTCCTGACAGGGGGGGCGTGCTGCTGCTGGGGCCCAGGAGGAACCGCCATGGGGGCTTGCCTCCCTGCTGGAGGGCCCTGTGTGCTGGCCTCCCTGGGCCCAGCTATGCCCACCTAAAACCTTAAGGACTTATTTCTGCCTGCTGGATTCCTTGAGGGACATCAAGCGCCTCGTGAGCGCTATATTTAAATTACATGCAGGGAGAAGAGGAGCATGTTTGCCTTGACCTTGCAGCGCTGAGCTGCAGCTTGTTGGGAGGGAATCCCCAGCGCGAGGGATTCCCCCGTGATGCTGCTGGGAGCAGGTGCCCACCCCGCATTTGTGTATACCGAGCGGGAGCCCACCCCGCTTATTGATCTTAATTGCGGGTGCCCACCCCACATTATGGAGCCCGTGGTAGCGGGAGCCCACCCCGCTTTACATTTTAAGCTGCGAGGGAGCCTACCCCTCATTGCCGCCGAGGGAAGAAACCGCGATCTGCGGCCCGTCTGGTTGTGGGCGGGGCCTCGCGGATATAAGCGGAAGGGCCGTGCGGCCGGAAACGAAGCGCCACGTCCAGAGACCCAGGCGGGAGCCCACCCCGCACTGGGACGTGCCGTGGAGGAAGTCTGGAGCCTGGCGGGCTCCACATCCAAGTCCCGGGTCCCAGGAGGGGACCCGGGTGAAGAAGTGAAGCGGCCGAGGCCGCCGATGGCCGCGCAGGGCTCCCGTGAGCGAAGGGAAGCCCCGCGGGCCGCAAAGAGAAGAGCAGAGTCTCCCCCTCTGAGAGGAGACCCGCGGCAGGAGCACCGGCGACGAAGAGAGCCGGTGAGTTAAGATGGCCTGGAGGGGAGGCGAGATCGAGGCACAAGTGCCGGTGCCTACCTCCTGAGTGGCCCCACATGACAGAGGGCCGCTCCATCATGGGCATTGTTTTGTTTTAAGAGCCAGTGCGCTCCAACACTTGGGGGCAGTTTATTTCATGAATAAAAGAGCCCCAGAGGGCCCCAGTGTCTTAGGGGCAGATCGAGGCACATTGTCGGTGCCTGGGCGGTCCCGCCAGAGAGCGGGCCGCCCCAACAATGGGGGCATGTGTTTAGTGCCACGTGGGGGGTCCAGAGGGCACAGAGGTGCCGGGCCCCCTTTATGAGAAGTGCCACAGCTGCGCCGCACCAGCGCGGGCAGCTGCCGCGAATTGGGCACAGTGGATGGAGAGTCCCTGCGTGGGACAGGAGGCACCGTGGTGCCAGGGCCTTCCTTTGCTATACAACTGCGCAGCACTTAGTGCCAGCTGCTACGTTTAGGCCACAGTTCTTTGGGGGCATATTTTGAGAGAGGAGTGAGATGCACTCCTTTGCCCTAGCGCAATGGCGCACTTTTGATTCCGCTGCATAGGCAGCAGCCCTGACATTCTGGACACAGGGCGTTTGAGCCCCTTGAGAAGGCAAGTTGGCCAGGGGATCAGTGATTTACATGATGTTAGGAAATGTGATGCTTTACTGTGATTCATGCCTCTAAATACGTTTAGGGATGAGATTATGTGCGTAATGTGTTTATGCCAGTGACATTATGTCCTACTGTGAGTATACCCCTAATGTGAGTGATACTTAGGAGGTTAGGGTCTAATATGTTAGACTGATGAGGTTGGCGTACAATGTGTTTGGCGCCTAATGTGATACTGTGCATAATGTGGTTTATGTTACAGGATGATGCTGAGTACAGTGGTTACCAGTAATTACTAGTTGTACGTTTATGATATGCCTTACTTTTACTAAGTTCACTTTGTGATGGTTCTGACAGTGGTCCAGTGGGCCCTGTCAGGTGTACATAATCCGTTGTAGATATGACCTAGTGCCAGGTGGCACCATGTATATTATGTGAGTACTATTCTAATGTGTTATGAGAATACAAAGGCTATTTTTGATATAACCTTGTGTGGAGTTCCTTTTGTAGTGTGCCTGGTGTGTTGTTGCTGTGTGCGTGCGCAAACGCTTTACACATTGCCTCCGGGATAAGCCTGACTGCTTGTGCCAAGCTACCAAGGGGGTGAGCAGGGGTTATCTTCGGCGTGTAACTCCCTCGCCCTGATTAGAGTTGTGGTCTCTGCCTGGCTTTGGCGCAAGCCTTAGCCAACCAGAGATCCCATTTCTAACATTGGTTGTCAGCGGTGGGGATAGGACTTGCGTTTGCACAGTACCACAGCGACAACTGGTTGCACTACAAGCTCTGCATTTTAGATAGTCAAATGGAAAGGGATTATTATGTCTGAGTTTGTTTTAAGAGTCATTTCTTTGAAATGTGTTTTATTGCACTATGAGTTGGGGGTCCTGCCAAGGACAGAAACCAGAGAATCTGGAGGAGGTTCTGCCCTTGTGCAGACTGCTATTTCTTGGGTTGGCCTGAAGCTGAAGGAGTGAGTGCCCCTGTGCTGTCTGCTGGTTCTAGGGTTGGCCTACAGTGGTAACTTAATTGGCATGGAGTAACTGGCTCTGGAGGGTAGATTATCCCCTAAGTGCAGTGTGAGTTTTCTGGAATCCCCAGTAAGGGTGGGATCCAGTGGTGGCAGCAAGATGAAGTCCAGTGCAGGAAGTCCCATTCCCAGTTCCCAGAGTATGGTACCTGGTTCCGTTTAAGAGGGGGACAGGTTGAGATTCAGGGGCAGTGAGGAGCTGTCTCACCAGTCTGGAGGGGGCGTATGTGGATGAGTGGTGTGTTGCACTGGACGATTGGGTGTGAGTTCTTTGATTTGATTGCAGGGAACTTGCATGGGGGAGTGACCCTGAAGGAATGGTGCAGGTGTCTCCCAACCCGCGTGGCGGAGATGGTTCAGAGGAACCCAACTAGGTACCATTATAGTGAGGAGGTTGCAAGGCCTCACATCATGTCCTGCGAGGAAGGTGAGAGACTGGGCCGTGATCCGTGCCTCAACCTCAGTCTCCAGTACTGGATGGTTCTTAGAGGGAACACCAGGAAAGGAACCTAGTCTGTCCTGTTGGACTGTTCTGTGTGGGGGACCTCCCCGTGTTAGAGGATCTGAAGAGGCATTGGGGAGTGATTCCAACAAGAGTGGCTCGGGTATCTTCCGGTCCTGTGTGGTGGAAGAGGTTCAGTGTAGCCCAGCTAGGCCCCAGTGTAGTGGGAGGGGTGTAGGGGCTCACGTCCTGTCTCAGAGGAGAAGGAGTGAGTGTGGGCTGTGTCCCAAGGTGCCCGAAACCCAGTCCCAGGGCCTGGATGGTTTCTTCAGGGAACACCAGGTCGGGGGCCTAGGCTGTACTTGTAGGCCATTTGAGGAGGATCTCCCAGTGTCTAGAGGACGTGGAGTGTCTGTAACCAGAGCTCCAGCGGTCCGGGTGTCTAGCAGTACCGCTCCAGTTGGGAGGGTGCAGAAGTCCAGAGTGAGGGGTGAGAGGGGGAAAGAGTCCCCAGTGGAAGAACCAGTGGGTCAGAAGGGGACATGGTGACACCACTTCTGTCCTGGGGGATCTGCACGCACTGTCAGATGGACAGGAGGTCGTGAGATCTGCACCAGGCAGACTGTCACACGACACATTAGTTATGTGTCACCCTCAGGGGGGGCATGCGTGCTCCCCATGAAGTCCAGGTTCGCCGGGCATCTGACCAAAGGGTACCGTCCCTGGGTTGGGGAGCCAGGAGCAGGTGTTTCCTGACCTGGACGGCAGGGCGGCTGTAATCAGTGTCCTGGCCGGTTTTGCCTTCTAAGAGTACCCCTGTGAACACAGGTGGGGCCCATCTTAAAGGAAAGGGACCCTGTGTTTCCCAGAAGGGGTGGTGCAGGCCTAGCCGGGATCTTTAGGGTCCCTGGCTGAGTGTGGTTGTACTACCGTGAGAGCAGGTGGGGCCCATCTTAACTAAAGGGACCCTGCTCTACAGTAGGAGGGTGCAGAACTCTGGAAGGGGGTGCAGAGGGAGGGAGTCCTCGCCTGTGACCTCGGTGCAGCCGGTGAATTTGGATCCCAGGTGGTAGACCAGTTGATGGAGAAAGGTCCTGAACTGGTGGGAGAGTTGTGTTCTGGTGGGTGCTTCCCCTGGGAGGGTGCGTAACCCCAGAAGTAGAGGTAGGGTGAGGAGATGCTTTGCCCGTGACCTCTGGTCAGCCTGAAGGTGCGGACCCTAGGTTGGAGGATCAGTGGTAGTTTGGACCTACACTGAGAGGAAGAGTGGAGAATGGCTATTATGTGCCAGGGGTTACTGCCCCCCACTCTGTGGATTGGCAAGGACCAGTGACGTCTGGGTGGCCTAGGGCCTGGTCCTGGCCGTGGACAACTAAGGAGTACCAGTGGGGTAGCCTAGTTGGTCCTGAGAGATTTTTTTAGAGGGAACCACATGGGTTCAGAGTGGCGTAGAACCGGAGGGTGTCCCTGCAGTGAGGGCCCGCGTCCGTGTTCTATCGCCCGAAGCAGGGAAGCCCATCAAGGTAGTGATTGGTCTACCCTGCATTTTGGCTGGAAGGGGGTTGTGTTGGACTTGGCCCTTTTTGGCAGGTTCACCCCTAAACTTTTTGCCTTGTCTGTAACCTGGTGTTGGTGATTTTAGGCCTCTGGGCACTTTCGCACTGTGGTCCAGTGGAAAGTGCGTGCGCTCTCTGTGTTACATTGGTGAACTTGGCCTGCCCTCCCATAGGAATGCATGGGGGGTTCCCTGATCAGTGTGTGTCAGTGGTAATTCCTGTTATGAGAGGAGCAGTATAGTCAAGTCTGGTATGTATGAAATTGTGTGAATAAATGCTGCGCAATGGTGTGCGCAGATTTATTGTGGTTATTTTAGAAATGCCACTTTTAGAAGTTGGCATTTCCGTGTGCTATGTGTCTGCCTGCCTGATGTGAATTGCATGTCTGGCTTGTGAGTGACAGGGGCTGAGAGGTGTGTGTGGCTCCAGGAGGGGCAGGGTGAGTCAGCGCTGGGCTGAATAGGACTTCTGGGCTAAGAGTAGTGGGAGGGGTAATCCCCTGACTCTGAATAGGATGGTGCCTGCCCTAGTGAATGCTGGCTCCGCCCCCTGTGGTGTGTCTGATCACTGAGCCCCCACCTGACAAAGGGGAAGAGGAGCTTCAAAAACAAAGTGCTCCAAATCCCCCCCAAGCCCTGTGCTGTGACACAAAGGGAAATGCTAGTATAAATATAGGGGCTGTGACCCCATGAAGGGGTTCAGTTCTTGTTCTGGTGTGCTGGTCCTGACAGGGGGGGGTGTGCTGCTGCTGGGGCCCAGGAGGAACCGCCATGGGGGCTTGCCTCCCTGCTGGAGGGCCCTGTGTGATGGCCTCCCTGGGCCCAGCTATGCCCCCCTAAAACCTTAAGGACTTATTTCTGCCTGCTGGATTCCTTGAGGGACATCAAGCGCCTCGTGAGCGCTATATTTAAATTAAATACAGGGAGAAGAGGAGCATGTTTGCCTTGACCTTGCAGCGCTGAGCTGCAGCTTGTTGGGAGGGAATCCCCAACGCGAGGGATTCCCCCGTGATGCTGCCGGGAGCGGGTGCCCACCCCGCATTTGTGTATACCGAGCGGGAGCCCACCCCGCTTATTGATCTTAATTGCGGGTGCCCACCCCGCATTATGGAGCCCGTGGTAGCGGGAGCCCACCCCGCTTTACATTTTAAGCTGCGAGGGAGCCTACCCCTCATTGCCGCCGAGGGAAGAAACAACGATCCGCGGCCAGTCTGGTTGTGGGCGGGGCCTCGCGGACGGAAGCGGAAGGGCCGTGCGGCCGGAAATTAAGCGCCGCGTCCAGAGACCCAGGCGGGAGCCCACCCCACACTGGGACATGCCGCGGAGGAAGCCTGGAGCCTGGCGGGCTCCACATCCAAGTCCCGGGTCCCAGGAGGGGACCCGGGTGAAGAAGTGAAGCGGCCGAGGCCACCGATGGCAGCGCGGGGCTCCCGTGAGCGAAGGGAAGCCCCGCGGGCCGCAAAGAGAAGAGCAGAGTCTCCCCCCTCTGAGAGGAGACCCACGGCAGGAGCATCGGCGACGAAGAGAGCCGGTGAGTTAAGATAGCCTGGGGGGGAGGCGAGATCGAGGCACAAGTGCCGGTGCCTACCTCCTGAGCGGCCCCACATGACAGAGGGCCGCTCCATCGTGGGCATGGTTTTGTTTTAAGAGCCAGTGCGCTCCGACCCTTGGGGGCAGTTTCATTCATGAATAAAAGAGCCCCAGAGGGCCCCAGTGTCTTAGGGGCAGATCAAGGCACATTGTCGGTGCCTGGGCGGTCCCGCCAGAGAGCGGGCCGCCCCAACGATGGGGGCATGTGTTTAGTGCCACGTGGGGGGTCCAGAGGGCACAGAGGTGCCGGGCCCCCTTTATGAGAAGTGCCACAGCTGCGCCGCACCAGTGCGGGCAGCTGCCGCGAATTGGGCACAGTGGATAGAGAGTCCCTGCGTGGGACAGGAGGCACAGTGGTGCCAGGGCCTTCCTTTGCTATACAGCTGCGCAGCACTTAGTGCCAGCTGCTACGTTTAGGCCACAGTTCTTTGGGGGCATATTTTGAGAGAGGAGTGAGATGCACTCCTTTGCCCTAGCGCAATGGCGCACTTTTGATTCCGCTGCATCGCATTCGCAATCACGACAAGCCACAGGCGGGAATTTCCCTCCACTCAATATAGAGGCTATTCACCGCTCATAAGAAAATGTTTACCGGCACTTCGCCGAAGTCCCAATAAAGTCCCTTGACGAAGGGCTAAGCCCAAAATGCATTGGGTAGAACATGTAAATTGCATACAAGAAATTCGAACGTTACTGCTGGAAGTAACATTGTATGAATAACAAACAAAGTATGTGAATTAAAAATAATTGATGAAGAACAATAATAAACAAAGAAACTTGAAAAATTTCCATGAGTGAACTTTATTGAACATTCAATACAGAGTGCGATTTGGAGACGCTTCCCCAACTGGGGACAGCGCTAGTTACTGCAATTTATCTTATCCTCACACACAGGAGGATTCACCAAACAGCACCAACGAAAATATTAAACTCAGGACGACCCAGGTGACAGATATTACACCTCAGGTGTACGAAGGTCCGATTCCCATTTGGAAGAACAACATTATTCGTATTCTGTTAAGAACTGGGCATATGGGGCCATGTCCACCAGGAAATCATTGACATGCTGTTGATGGTTAGCCAGAGAACCGCATTGTTATGTTAAAGAAGCAAAAACAGCTTCTAATCGAGTGGCCCCCTTTGGAGGCATTTGTTCTCCCAACCTCCAGGGTACAGGCGCTCTTAGTAATAGCAGTGCCTGCAGTGTAGTCCTTGGGTTTAGACGTAAAATGGCAATATTTGCAGCTGTCTTCATAAATCAGGGGACTGATCAATGTCCGGCATGCCTCAAGGCAGGCTGGATGCAGTGCTCTTAATTGGTCCATTGAGAAAACCTTTCAGTGCATGCAGGGTGAGTGCAAGTACTGGGTGTATGTGTACCTGCGAGGAGTGTCAAATTAGACACAGCATGTAGCACTTTATTCCGGGGCTCACTCGTACTTTTGGCCACTGTTTCTCAGCTCCCCGGTCTGCTGCTGGTTTGCTGTTTGTGCAGAGGGAGCTGGAACGCGTCATTCTGCCATTTTCTGGCTGATGGAAAAGGTTTGCATGCACTGCACAGTCCAAGTTTTGCATGCACTGCAGCCAGTGCATGCACTGTGTGAGAAGTTGGCCTGGCATATGCTGTCCACTAATTATAGTGGGCACCTTGCACCAGTCCAAATCGACTCTTATGGTAGGTAGGTTAAAGACAACCTTATTGAAAGCTATCCTAGTGGTAGCTATGGAGAGCAGCCTTCAGGCTAAGTCTTGAAGGAATGTAAAGCAGCTTGTTTTACCAGTCTATAATCTCTTGAGTGACCAAATGAAAGAGCACCACACCAGGTATATATTCAAAATATATGTATTTATTACTAAACACACCCCTCTAGTCTCTTTATGAGGCTAGAGTTCGAAGTACATAGGTTATAAGATCTTAAATCACAGTAATAGCACAAATACACGTTTGGGCCCTAGGGGCGTACCAAACCATATACCAATAAAGTGGTATGCGAACCACGACTGAACTAGACACTAGGCCTAGAGCCTCTAGAAGTGCTTGGACCACAAGGAACCACCCAAGGTAGTGACACAGGGGACCCACGGGAGACGCGTGCAGTGTAAATACACAACCGCGATACGCCGTTAACTTCTATGGAGAAAGTCGGGATCGGGAAAATAGAGGAAAGGGACACTTAAAAGAGGACTAGGACAAAACCCTTTGAGATCTAGGACTTTGAAGAGTCTCTACCCACGGGAGCACCGGAGTACTCGTGTTACCTCACCCAGGGAAGCCGGGTGCATAGGTGCCTTTCGGGGTCGGGTTTCGTCGTCGGTTCTTATGGTGATCTGCTGCAAAGTGCTGCTGGCGACCAGGAGAAAAGTGTCCGGGTGGATCCAAGAGTGGATCGGAGTTCTGAAGAACCTGAAAGCAGAGGGGACAGAGTCTGGGTCACTAGCCAGTGACCAGGGAGGCGATGGACAGATGCCCACCGATGTCGAGTGCTTCAGATTCGATGACGGTCGTCTTGACTCTTCAGCCACGAGGTCCGGGAGGCGTTGTCGGCGACCAGGAGCAGGATTCGGGCTGCTGCTCGATGTCTGTCGAGTGCAGAGGTGTCGGCGACCAGATTGGACCCAACAAGCCTTGGCAACGGCAAGTCTTGAGTAAGATGTAGATCGTCGATGATGCAGACCAGCAAGGTCTGGGGAACTCACCCAGCGAGGGTAAGTGAGGGCAGGCCTGGAGCAACCAGACTGCCAAGTAAAGAAAAGATTGGCCTTCGTTAAGGGCTACTAGCCAACGGGCTAGCGACCGCGAAGGAGCCTCGTGACGCCGCACGTGGAGCTGGCTTACAGGACACTCGTGGAGTGGGGGCCAGTGATCTTCGGTGCAGGTGGTGCTGGAGGCTAGGGCTACTCGGAGCCCAAAGCACGACTTCTTGGGAGACCCAGAAGATGGTGCACTTGCAAATGTGCTCGGTGTCCAGGGGTCACGGTCTCACGTCACCCACGATAGCCACGGGCCTCAGCTTTGCTGGGGACTCAGGGTAGCCTCGGGGAAGTCTGAGAATCCACCTCTGGTGATGCGATGACTTCGGCGTCCGACGGGAGCTTCAGTGATGCGAACCGGACAGATGCTTCTTTGGTGCCTGCCAAGCAGGGGAGTCACTCCTTGACCCCAAGGGAGATTCTTCAGTCCTCTAATCGTGAGTAGAGCGTCGAAGGTCCAGGATTCTGTTTCAGAGTTTCGTCCAGGTATAATCTAACCTTGCTGTGGCAAGGGTTCCCCATTTTATCCAGTAAAACAGGGAGGGACTAACTCTATGACCCCACCTATGGGAGGGTCAAGGGAGGGGTGGCTACACCCACTTCCCTTTGTCCAGTTTCGCGCCAGAGCAGGGGCAGGTAGCCCCTGAGCTGGTTTGAACTGGCATATGCACAGAGGAGCCTTTTGCTCCCCCAGTGCAGGACTTCAAAGCACTCTAAGAGTGCACCCACCCAGCCCCAATACACATTATCCTGTCTGGGGAGGTGGTCACACCTCCCTGTGACAGGAAACCTATTGTCCAGGCCTCCCCTGCCGGAGTTTCGTCCAGCAGCAGGAGGCCAGACTTGTGTCTGTGGCAGCAGCATCCATTTTGTGATGCCAGGGCTTCAGAAGGAAGTTACCGGGTTAGTCAGAGTTAACATGTCTTTCCCTCTAGAAGGGTGGAATGCTACCCCCGCCGCCAGGATTGGCGGGGGGGTAGTATTCCAAGATGTTTGACACCAAACACGACATGTTTAGGTGCAGCCATTCCAAAGTTAGCATTTTACCGCGAGGATATAATGCGCTTAAGAGTATATGGTCAGGCTGCACTACAAACAGCATCAGAGATGGTCTCCGAACGCTGCAGAGGGGCCCTGCTCATGCAGGGGCACCCTCTCACATAGGAACCATGCACTCTGCCTTTAGGATTGATAAGGCCTGCCTTAGGAGTGACTTATAGGTTTATATGTGTGTATGTATTTAGTGATATAGGTAACCTATATCACAGTAAGGGGTGCATGCACCACCTTACCCAGGCTGCAGTAGCAGACCTGTGGTGTCAGTTTGGATGGCCTTCCAGGGGTGGCACAATACGTGCTGCAGCCCCTGGTAGGCCTCTGAGGTACCTATGCCCTTGGTACATAGTATACCATATACTAGGGACTTATAAGGGCACTCCAGATTCCAATCAGAGATGTGCCTAAGGCACATGGAAACTATTTTACAGAGAAAGCAGATAGACTGGGGCCCTGAATAGCAGGATCCCAGTCCAACTAAGTCATAAACCAGCAAAACACCATAAAAAAAAGTGGGGGCAACCATATAGTCAGATTCCACCTTCCTACATAACCCCCCCAAACGAAAGGAGATAAGGCTAACCTTGGCCAGTTGAGCCTATATTGACTAAGTGGCCATATAAGGAAGCACCTGCACTAGCATGGTTGCCCCCTATGTTATGGTCCACTAAGCAATCCCTCACCCTAAGGGTATGAGAGGGTCTCCACCATGGGGAATCACTACCTCTGGTGTGCTTAGGTAAAATACAAGGCTGGTGAGGTGTCTGAGTAGGGAAGTGAGGCCCTAGGAATGTTGGCCTCAGCTTCCTCAGTTCACTGGTCACCATGTATGCCTGTCTTTCCATGACTGAGTTGCACTTTGCTCTAAGGGTCAACCTTTGGCTGCCTACAGCTGGGGGTTGGGTCCCTTTGGATGGAACACTGGAGGGACATGGCAGGTTTGGAACCTTCTGGTCCCAGGTTTGCCCTTGCCTACCAGAGTCCTTCTGGGGGAGGTCCCTACATAAAGGTATGGGGGATCCCTCAGTGTGTAGAGGAATTTTCACCTGGCTAGGGCTACTAGACTGGGTGCCCCTAATCTGCTGATGGGGGGTTCCTCTGGACAGGGGGCCCTGGGGGTCCACTGACCTCCCTGACCTCTGCCGCCCTGGGCTGGCTGAGGCAGGGTAGAGAGGGGCAGGTTACCTGCTCCAGACTGGGTACCGCCTTGGAAGGGTCCTCTGCCATCAGGGGTGTGGCCAGGCCAGGCCTGACTACCTCTGGGGCAGTTCCTTCACTAGGGGTAGGGTCAGTTCCCTGAGGAGGCTGACCCTTACCTACTGTCTGGAGGGAAGAAGACTTTTCTTCAACCCTTGTGCTCTCTTTTGGGGGAGAGTGGGCCATTCTTTCAGGCTCCATCTCTCCAAATTCTTGGGCTGGGGCTGTGGCCATCACAGCCCCACTAACCTTTACAGGGACGCCCAACATCCTAAGATGGGTTTGGTGTTCAACTTCAGCCCAGGCTGAAATTTCCAAATCATTGCCCATCAGGCAATCTACAGGTAAGGTGGGGGACACTGCCACTCTCTTTGGGCCTGTGACCCCCTCCCAGCTGAGATTGACTATGGCCATGGGGTGATCTGTTCTGACACCATCAATGTTGGTCACCTGGTATTTAAACTCAGGTAAAAGCTGGTGAGGGGGACTAGTTTCCCTGCCACCATGGTGACACTAGCCCCTGTGTCCCTAAATGCCACAGCTTTCTGACCATTAATTATTGGCTCCAATCTGTACCTGCCCAATGCTATGGGACCCATGGTAAAGGTGGCAAATCCTATACCACCATCAGAGTCAGAGGAGTCTGTTGAGGGGTCCCTGTCTAAACTAGGGCCCACCTCTGTTCCTCTTGCAAAAGCACCCAACTTTTTGGGTGCACTACTCCCAACTGGAGGATTACTACTGGTAGTACCAGGAGGGGTGGTAGTAGTTGTGGGAGGAACATTTTCTTTATTGCCAATCCTGGGGCAACTGGGATCAGTTTTCCAGTGCCCAGGCTTTTTACAGACATGGCAATATGGTTTCTTTTCAGGAGAGGAAGGAGTTTGGGACCCACCCCCAGAAGAGGAATTTTGGGGCCCTGTAGGGGACTTATCCTTAGATTTATCCCCACCTTTCTCTTGGGACTTAGTAGAATCTTTCTTCTGGTCACCACCCTGATTTCTAGTTTTTACTCTGGTTCTGACCCATTTGTCTGCCTTCTTTCCCAATTCTTGGGGAGAGGTCAGATCAGAGTCCACCAGATACTGGTGCAAAAGCTGGTTTTGACAATTATTAAGGATCTGCTCCCTCATAATCAAATTGTACAATCCTAAAAAGTCATGCACTTTGTTGCCATGTATCCAACCTTCCAGAGCCTTTGTAGCACAATCTACAAAATCAACCCAGTCTTGAGTCTGTGCTTTTGGGTGTCTCTGAACTTCAACCTGTACTGTTCAGTGGTTAGGCCAAACCCATCAATAAGAGCACTCTTCAAGACCTTGTAATTATCAGCATCCTCCTCTCTAACAGTGAGGAGCTTATCTCTACCTTTGTCAGCAAAGGAGAGCCACAAGATTGCTGCCCACTGCTCTTGAGGGACCCTCTGTACTTTACAGGCCCTCTCTAAAGCAGTTATCCATTTGTGGATGTCATCCCCACTCTGGTAGGGAGGGACAATCTTGTTTAGGTTTCTATGGTCATAAGACCTTTCCCTATCTCTAGGGATATTGCTGCCACCATGGGACTCTAGTCCCAACTTTCTTCTCTCTCTAAGGAGATCTAGGGATTCCCTATCTAAAGCCAATTGCTTTTTCTGATTTCCAGCTGAGTTTCCTCATACTGGACCAGTCTCTTTCTTCTCTCATGAGAGGATTCCCTCCTGTGAGAAGAAACAGAGCTCCCTATTGAGGTGCCAGAGTGGTTAGACTCCTGAGAAGGAGACCTAGACTTTCTGAGCACACTCATAATCCTTCCTGGGGGGACAAAGGTGTGGTTCTCTAGATCCTCATCTTCATCTTCCCCAGAAGGGATTGGGTTCTCCAGGTCAGGGTCATTGTCACCCTCCTGGTCAGTTTCAGAGGGGGCTGGGGGTAGTGGTACCCCTGGCCCCTTCCTCATCTGCTGGCCCACCCTCTGCTCCTACCCCTTCAGTCTCTGAGAACTTACTAAGATCATAAGCCACCAACAACTCCTGGAGGTGTTGGGTGGTGGGACTTTGGCCTGTCCTTAATTTCCTCACGTTACACAAAGCTCTCAATTCCAAGAATGGGAGTGTGTCATACTTGGAGGGTGGAAGCTCAATGGCTTCCTGCAGGGCATCTTTGGATCCTGCTTTTAAAGACATTACTAGTGTGGTGTGGTGTATGCACTACCTACTCTAGTGTGGCCTACTAAACTCTCTTGAGTTGTAGAAAGGGTTGTGCTATCCCTTAACACACAACTCTAAGTTCAGTAGAACTTACTGATATTCTAAGCTTAAATTATATGTACCTTAGGTACCTTTAGTGGTTTTCAGTTGATCAATTCAATTGAGATTATCTGGTAAAACAATAGCAAGCTGGAATCCCACACGCTGCACACCAATGTGAGAAGTTGGCCTGGCATATGCTGTCCACTAATTATAGTGGGCACCTTGCACCAGTCCAAATCGACTCTTATGGTAGGTAGGTTAAAGACAACCTTATTGAAAGCTATCCTAGTGGTAGCTATGGAGAGCAGCCTTCAGGCTAAGTCTTGAAGGAATGTAAAGCAGCTTGTTTTACCAGTCTATAATCTCTTGAGTGACCAAATGAAAGAGCACCACACCAGGTATATATTCAAAATATATGTATTTATTACTAAACACACCCCTCTAGTCTCTTTATGAGGCTAGAGTTCGAAGTACATAGGTTATAAGATCTTAAATCACAGTAATAGCACAAATACACGTTTGGGCCCTAGGGGCGTACCAAACCATATACCAATAAAGTGGTATGCGAACCACGACTGAACTAGACACTAGGCCTAGAGCCTCTAGAAGTGCTTGGACCACAAGGAACCACCCAAGGTAGTGACACAGGGGACCCACGGGAGACGCGTGCAGTGTAAATACACAACCGCGATACGCCGTTAACTTCTATGGAGAAAGTCGGGATCGGGAAAATAGAGGAAAGGGACACTTAAAAGAGGACTAGGACAAAACCCTTTGAGATCTAGGACTTTGAAGAGTCTCTACCCACGGGAGCACCGGAGTACTCGTGTTACCTCACCCAGGGAAGCCGGGTGCATAGGTGCCTTTCGGGGTCGGGTTTCGTCGTCGGTTCTTATGGCGATCTGCTGCAAAGTGCTGCTGGCGACCAGGAGAAAAGTGTCCGGGTGGATCCAAGAGTGGATCGGAGTTCTGAAGAACCTGAAAGCAGAGGGGACAGAGTCTGGGTCACTAGCCAGTGACCAGGGAGGCGATGGACAGATGCCCACCGATGTCGAGTGCTTCAGATTCGATGACGGTCGTCTTGACTCTTCAGCCACGAGGTCCGGGAGGCGTTGTCGGTGACCAGGAGCAGGATTCGGGCTGTTGCTCGATGTCTGTCGAGTGCAGAGGTGTCGGCGACCAGATTGGACCCAACAAGCCTTGGCAACGGCAAGTCTCGAGTAAGATGTAGATCGTCGATGATGCAGACCAGCAAGGTCTGGGGAACTCACCCAGCAAGGGTAAGTGAGGGCAGGCCTGGAGCAACCAGACTGCCAAGTAAAGAAAAGATTGGCCTTCGTTAAGGGCTACTAGCCAACGGGCTAGCGACCGCGAAGGAGCCTCGTGACGCCGCACGTGGAGCTGGCTTACAGGACACTCGTGGAGTGGGGGCCAGTGATCTTCGGTGCAGGTGGTGCTGGAGGCTAGGGCTACTCGGAGCCCAAAGCACGACTTCTTGGGAGACCTAGAAGATGGTGCACTTGCAAATGTGCTCGGTGTCCAGGGGTCACGGTCTCACGTCACCCACGATAGCCACGGGCCTCAGCTTTGCTGGGGACTCAGGGTAGCCTCGGGGAAGTCTGAGAATCTACCTCTGGTGATGCGATGACTTCGGCGTCCGACGGGAACTTCAGTGATGCGAACCGGACAGATGCTTCTTTGGTGCCTGCCAAGCAGGGGAGTCACTCCTTGACCCCAAGGGAGATTCTTCAGTCCTCTAATCGTGAGTAGAGCGTCGAAGGTCCAGGATTCTGTTTCAGAGTTTCGTCCAGGTATAATCTAACCTTGCTGTGGCAAGGGTTCCCCATTTTATCCAGTAAAACAGGGAGGGACTAACTCTATGACCCCACCTATGGGAGGGTCAAGGGAGGGGGTGGCTACACCCACTTCCCTTTGTCCAGTTTCGCGCCAGAGCAGGGGCAGGTAGCCCCTGAGCTGGTTTGAACTGGCATATGCACAGAGGAGCCTTTTGCTCCCCCAGTGCAGGACTTCAAAGCACTCTAAGAGTGCACCCACCCAGCCCCAATACACATTATCCTGTCTGGGGAGGTGGTCACACCTCCCTGTGACAGGAAACCTATTGTCCAGGCCTCCCCTGCCGGAGTTTCGTCCAGCAGCAGGAGGCCAGACTTGTGTCTGTGGCAGCAGCATCCATTTTGTGATGCCAGGGCTTCAGAAGGAAGTTACCGGGTTAGTCAGAGTTAACATGTCTTTCCCTCTAGAAGGGTGGAATGCTACCCCCGCCGCCAGGATTGGCGGGGGGTAGTATTCCAAGATGTTTGACACCAAACACGACATGTTTAGGTGCAGCCATTCCAAAGTTAGCATTTTACCGCGAGGATATAATGCGCTTAAGAGTATATGGTCAGGCTGCACTACAAACAGCATCAGAGATGGTCTCCGAACGCTGCAGAGGGGCCCTGCTCATGCAGGGGCACCCTCTCACATAGGAACCATGCACTCTGCCTTTAGGATTGATAAGGCCTGCCTTAGGAGTGACTTATAGGTTTATATGTGTGTATGTATTTAGTGATATAGGTAACCTATATCACAGTAAGGGGTGCATGCACCACCTTACCCAGGCTGCAGTAGCAGACCTGTGGTGTCAGTTTGGATGGCCTTCCAGGGGTGGCACAATACGTGCTGCAGCCCCTGGTAGGCCTCTGAGGTACCTATGCCCTTGGTACATAGTATACCATATACTAGGGACTTATAAGGGCACTCCAGATTCCAATCAGAGATGTGCCTAAGGCACATGGAAACTATTTTACAGAGAAAGCAGATAGACTGGGGCCCTGAATAGCAGGATCCCAGTCCAACTAAGTCATAAACCAGCAAAACACCATAAAAAAAAGTGGGGGCAACCATATAGTCAGATTCCACCTTCCTACATAACCCCCCCAAACGAAAGGAGATAAGGCTAACCTTGGCCAGTTGAGCCTATATTGACTAAGTGGCCATATAAGGAAGCACCTGCACTAGCATGGTTGCCCCCTATGTTATGGTCCACTAAGCAATCCCTCACCCTAAGGGTATGAGAGGGTCTCCACCATGGGGAATCACTACCTCTGGTGTGCTTAGGTAAAATACAAGGCTGGTGAGGTGTCTGAGTAGGGAAGTGAGGCCCTAGGAATGTTGGCCTCAGCTTCCTCAGTTCACTGGTCACCATGTATGCCTGTCTTTCCATGACTGAGTTGCACTTTGCTCTAAGGGTCAACCTTTGGCTGCCTACAGCTGGGGGTTGGGTCCCTTTGGATGGAACACTGGAGGGACATGGCAGGTTTGGAACCTTCTGGTCCCAGGTTTGCCCTTGCCTACCAGAGTCCTTCTGGGGGAGGTCCCTACATAAAGGTATGGGGGATCCCTCAGTGTGTAGAGGAATTTTCACCTGGCTAGGGCTACTAGACTGGGTGCCCCTAATCTGCTGATGGGGGGTTCCTCTGGACAGGGGGCCCTGGGGGTCCACTGACCTCCCTGACCTCTGCCGCCCTGGGCTGGCTGAGGCAGGGTAGAGAGGGGCAGGTTACCTGCTCCAGACTGGGTACCGCCTTGGAAGGGTCCTCTGCCATCAGGGGTGTGGCCAGGCCAGGCCTGACTACCTCTGGGGCAGTTCCTTCACTAGGGGTAGGGTCAGTTCCCTGAGGAGGCTGACCCTTACCTACTGTCTGGAGGGAAGAAGACTTTTCTTCAACCCTTGTGCTCTCTTTTGGGGGAGAGTGGGCCATTCTTTCAGGCTCCATCTCTCCAAATTCTTGGGCTGGGGCTGTGGCCATCACAGCCCCACTAACCTTTACAGGGACGCCCAACATCCTAAGATGGGTTTGGTGTTCAACTTCAGCCCAGGCTGAAATTTCCAAATCATTGCCCATCAGGCAATCTACAGGTAAGGTGGGGGACACTGCCACTCTCTTTGGGCCTGTGACCCCCTCCCAGCTGAGATTGACTATGGCCATGGGGTGATCTGTTCTGACACCATCAATGTTGGTCACCTGGTATTTAAACTCAGGTAAAAGCTGGTGAGGGGGGACTAGTTTCCCTGCCACCATGGTGACACTAGCCCCTGTGTCCCTAAATGCCACAGCTTTCTGACCATTAATTATTGGCTCCAATCTGTACCTGCCCAATGCTATGGGACCCATGGTAAAGGTGGCAAATCCTATACCACCATCAGAGTCAGAGGAGTCTGTTGAGGGGTCCCTGTCTAAACTAGGGCCCACCTCTGTTCCTCTTGCAAAAGCACCCAACTTTTGGGTGCACTACTCCCAACTGGAGGATTACTACTGGTAGTACCAGGAGGGGTGGTAGTAGTTGTGGGAGGAACATTTTCTTTATTGCCAATCCTGGGGCAACTGGGATCAGTTTTCCAGTGCCCAGGCTTTTTACAGACATGGCAATATGGTTTCTTTTCAGGAGAGGAAGGAGTTTGGGACCCACCCCCAGAAGAGGAATTTTGGGGCCCTGTAGGGGACTTATCCTTAGATTTATCCCCACCTTTCTCTTGGGACTTAGTAGAATCTTTCTTCTGGTCACCACCCTGATTTCTAGTTTTTACTCTGGTTCTGACCCATTTGTCTGCCTTCTTTCCCAATTCTTGGGGAGAGGTCAGATCAGAGTCCACCAGATACTGGTGCAAAAGCTGGTTTTGACAATTATTAAGGATCTGCTCCCTCATAATCAAATTGTACAATCCTAAAAAGTCATGCACTTTGTTGCCATGTATCCAACCTTCCAGAGCCTTTGTAGCACAATCTACAAAATCAACCCAGTCTTGAGTCTGTGCTTTTTGGGTGTCTCTGAACTTCAACCTGTACTGTTCAGTGGTTAGGCCAAACCCATCAATAAGAGCACTCTTCAAGACCTTGTAATTATCAGCATCCTCCTCTCTAACAGTGAGGAGCTTATCTCTACCTTTGTCAGCAAAGGAGAGCCACAAGATTGCTGCCCACTGCTCTTGAGGGACCCTCTGTACTTTACAGGCCCTCTCTAAAGCAGTTATCCATTTGTGGATGTCATCCCCACTCTGGTAGGGAGGGACAATCTTGTTTAGGTTTCTATGGTCATAAGACCTTTCCCTATCTCTAGGGATATTGCTGCCACCATGGGACTCTAGTCCCAACTTTCTTCTCTCTCTAAGGAGATCTAGGGATTCCCTATCTAAAGCCAATTGCTTTTTTCTGATTTCCAGCTGAGTTTCCTCATACTGGACCAGTCTCTTTCTTCTCTCATGAGAGGATTCCCTCCTGTGAGAAGAAACAGAGCTCCCTATTGAGGTGCCAGAGTGGTTAGACTCCTGAGAAGGAGACCTAGACTTTCTGAGCACACTCATAATCCTTCCTGGGGGGACAAAGGTGTGGTTCTCTAGATCCTCATCTTCATCTTCCCCAGAAGGGATTGGGTTCTCCAGGTCAGGGTCATTGTCACCCTCCTGGTCAGTTTCAGAGGGGGGCTGGGGGTAGTGGTACCCCTGGCCCCTTCCTCATCTGCTGGCCCACCCTCTGCTCCTACCCCTTCAGTCTCTGAGAACTTACTAAGATCATAAGCCACCAACAACTCCTGGAGGTGTTGGGTGGTGGGACTTTGGCCTGTCCTTAATTTCCTCACGTTACACAAAGCTCTCAATTCCAAGAATGGGAGTGTGTCATACTTGGAGGGTGGAAGCTCAATGGCTTCCTGCAGGGCATCTTTGGATCCTGCTTTTAAAGACATTACTAGTGTGGTGTGGTGTATGCACTACCTACTCTAGTGTGGCCTACTAAACTCTCTTGAGTTGTAGAAAGGGTTGTGCTATCCCTTAACACACAACTCTAAGTTCAGTAGAACTTACTGATATTCTAAGCTTAAATTATATGTACCTTAGGTACCTTTAGTGGTTTTCAGTTGATCAATTCAATTGAGATTATCTGGTAAAACAATAGCAAGCTGGAATCCCACACGCTGCACACCAATGTGAGAAGTTGGCCTGGCATATGCTGTCCACTAATTATAGTGGGCACCTTGCACCAGTCCAAATCGACTCTTATGGTAGGTAGGTTAAAGACAACCTTATTGAAAGCTATCCTAGTGGTAGCTATGGAGAGCAGCCTTCAGGCTAAGTCTTGAAGGAATGTAAAGCAGCTTGTTTTACCAGTCTATAATCTCTTGAGTGACCAAATGAAAGAGCACCACACCAGGTATATATTCAAAATATATGTATTTATTACTAAACACACCCCTCTAGTCTCTTTATGAGGCTAGAGTTCGAAGTACATAGGTTATAAGATCTTAAATCACAGTAATAGCACAAATACACGTTTGGGCCCTAGGGGCGTACCAAACCATATACCAATAAAGTGGTATGCGAACCACGACTGAACTAGACACTAGGCCTAGAGCCTCTAGAAGTGCTTGGACCACAAGGAACCACCCAAGGTAGTGACACAGGGGACCCACGGGAGACGCGTGCAGTGTAAATACACAACCGCGATACGCCGTTAACTTCTATGGAGAAAGTCGGGATCGGGAAAATAGAGGAAAGGGACACTTAAAAGAGGACTAGGACAAAACCCTTTGAGATCTAGGACTTTGAAGAGTCTCTACCCACGGGAGCACCGGAGTACTCGTGTTACCTCACCCAGGGAAGCCGGGTGCATAGGTGCCTTTCGGGGTCGGGTTTCGTCGTCGGTTCTTATGGCGATCTGCTGCAAAGTGCTGCTGGCGACCAGGAGAAAAGTGTCCGGGTGGATCCAAGAGTGGATCGGAGTTCTGAAGAACCTGAAAGCAGAGGGGACAGAGTCTGGGTCACTAGCCAGTGACCAGGGAGGCGATGGACAGATGCCCACCGATGTCGAGTGCTTCAGATTCGATGACGGTCGTCTTGACTCTTCAGCCACGAGGTCCGGGAGGCGTTGTCGGTGACCAGGAGCAGGATTCGGGCTGTTGCTCGATGTCTGTCGAGTGCAGAGGTGTTGGCGACCAGATTGGACCCAACAAGCCTTGGCAACGGCAAGTCTCGAGTAAGATGTAGATCGTCGATGATGCAGACCAGCAAGGTCTGGGGAACTCACCCAGCAAGGGTAAGTGAGGGCAGGCCTGGAGCAACCAGACTGCCAAGTAAAGAAAAGATTGGCCTTCGTTAAGGGCTACTAGCCAACGGGCTAGCGACCGCGAAGGAGCCTCGTGACGCCGCACGTGGAGCTGGCTTACAGGACACTCGTGGAGTGGGGGCCAGTGATCTTCGGTGCAGGTGGTGCTGGAGGCTAGGGCTACTCGGAGCCCAAAGCACGACTTCTTGGGAGACCTAGAAGATGGTGCACTTGCAAATGTGCTCGGTGTCCAGGGGTCACGGTCTCACGTCACCCACGATAGCCACGGGCCTCAGCTTTGCTGGGGACTCAGGGTAGCCTCGGGGAAGTCTGAGAATCCACCTCTGGTGATGCGATGACTTCGGCGTCCGACGGGAACTTCAGTGATGCGAACCGGACAGATGCTTCTTTGGTGCCTGCCAAGCAGGGGAGTCACTCCTTGACCCCAAGGGAGATTCTTCAGTCCTCTAATCGTGAGTAGAGCGTCGAAGGTCCAGGATTCTGTTTCAGAGTTTCGTCCAGGTATAATCTAACCTTGCTGTGGCAAGGGTTCCCCATTTTATCCAGTAAAACAGGGAGGGACTAACTCTATGACCCCACCTATGGGAGGGTCAAGGGAGGGGGTGGCTACACCCACTTCCCTTTGTCCAGTTTCGCGCCAGAGCAGGGGCAGGTAGCCCCTGAGCTGGTTTGAACTGGCATATGCACAGAGGAGCCTTTTGCTCCCCCAGTGCAGGACTTCAAAGCACTCTAAGAGTGCACCCACCCAGCCCCAATACACATTATCCTGTCTGGGGAGGTGGTCACACCTCCCTGTGACAGGAAACCTATTGTCCAGGCCTCCCCTGCCGGAGTTTCGTCCAGCAGCAGGAGGCCAGACTTGTGTCTGTGGCAGCAGCATCCATTTTGTGATGCCAGGGCTTCAGAAGGAAGTTACCGGGTTAGTCAGAGTTAACATGTCTTTCCCTCTAGAAGGGTGGAATGCTACCCCCGCCGCCAGTATTGGCGGGGGGTAGTATTCCAAGATGTTTGACACCAAACACGACATGTTTAGGTGCAGCCATTCCAAAGTTAGCATTTTACCGCGAGGATATAATGCGCTTAAGAGTATATGGTCAGGCTGCACTACAAACAGCATCAGAGATGGTCTCCGAACGCTGCAGAGGGGCCCTGCTCATGCAGGGGCACCCTCTCACATAGGAACCATGCACTCTGCCTTTAGGATTGATAAGGCCTGCCTTAGGAGTGACTTATAGGTTTATATGTGTGTATGTATTTAGTGATATAGGTAACCTATATCACAGTAAGGGGTGCATGCACCACCTTACCCAGGCTGCAGTAGCAGACCTGTGGTGTCAGTTTGGATGGCCTTCCAGGGGTGGCACAATACGTGCTGCAGCCCCTGGTAGGCCTCTGAGGTACCTATGCCCTTGGTACATAGTATACCATATACTAGGGACTTATAAGGGCACTCCAGATTCCAATCAGAGATGTGCCTAAGGCACATGGAAACCATTTTACAGAGAAAGCAGATAGACTGGGGCCCTGAATAGCAGGATCCCAGTCCAACTAAGTCATAAACCAGCAAAACACCATAAAAAAAAGTGGGGGCAACCATATAGTCAGATTCCACCTTCCTACACACTGCACTGGTTGTATGTGTGCCTTCACTGCACTGGTTGTATGTGTGCCTTCCTAGGCACACATACAACCAGTGCAGAGTCACCACTCCTGCTCTGTACAGCACTTCACATCTAATTGATGTAGGGTGAGGGTGAGTTAAGTACATAACAGTGGAACTTTAAAAAGTGAAATAGCCTGTAGGCCTCACTCCAGTGACACAAGTTAAAAAGGTCTTGTTCAATCCTACTGATCACTACACAGTATGCTTCCACCACTGTGCTCGTGCTGCTTAAATCCTGGTGAAGGCAGTAAGCTCCCACCACTATGAAGATAGCACTTTGAGCATCCTTCCGGTACAAAAAGACCACAATCCATGAGACAGGACCATGTCATGGTGCACATGCATGATCCGTGTTCATCTATGACAACAAAAAGTCAGCACTAGCAATCCAGACATCAGTTCAGTTGGGCACTAAGGGAAAGGGTACACGCCCATTACCATGAAGAGGACTTTCCATCCCAAAACACCCCTTACACTTCCCTACATTGTTGGATGAGGACAGGGCTTTACCAACGGAGGATTGCAAGGAGAAGGTGGTAGCGGAGGCAATCTCGAGGCTCCCCACGTGCAAATCTCCAGGGGAAGATGGATTCCCATGGGAATTTTAAAAGACAGGCAAGATTCTGTTAGTCCCTACTCTCACTCAGGCCACCAAGGAGGCTTGACTGATTTTGACTATAGAATTCCTACAGGAGGGCGGACCAACACTGCCTGCCTTTTAAATCTCAGGTAGGAGCTCATAGTCAGTGTGCGATTGCAAGGGATTGCAGAGGGGAGAAAGAAAAAAATGCAAGAAACAGTTAAACAACAAACCTTGTATCCAAACCAAGTACGACAATTTAAGGCTCTCAAATCGTCAAACAACGATCAAAAGCAAGAAATAAGCAAACAAAATAGGAAACCAGGGGGCATATTCTCAAGGACTTATCGCCGATTTATCGGCACTTTAGCGCCGCAAAAGTGGCGATAGATTTATCGCCCTATTCTCAAGCTGGTGCAAACTGCCGACATCGCCAGTTTACCAGCGATAGCTGCCGCAAAAAACATCGCCACGGATGAGTGCGACAACTAACGCTAATGGTATGCAGAGTAGGCGTTCCCATGCAAAAACACACGAAAACACCACTTCGCGAAATTCTCAACGACCAGCCAGATCTGCGATGTGAATCAAGAACAGACGATAAGGCGTGTTAGCAGCAGGGATTTAACACCTGCCTTTTGCTGGTGTTAAGCAGGACGCCTACCTGCAGTATGAAAGGGAGCCCAGCCCAGAGCCACATCTGAAGACCAACAGATGCCATGGAGCCAATGATCATGCAGCTCGGAGAACCAAGAGGGCCACAACACCCATCGCCACCTCTCCCAGGCACCCCCCCCGGATTACCACCTAGGCAGTGCAGGACAGCGGATGACCCTAAAACGCACTTGCCCCAGAGACTCAACACCAGAGGAAGCCATTTGCCAACACAGGCTCAAAAGGACAACCATCCACCGCATCCTGACCCACATTGCCCACAGGCTGACGGTACCAACACAGCGGACAACCTACATCCCCCCGCAGACAAAGCTGCTGGCTGTGCTGCACCTGTTGGCCCCTGGTACCTTCCAACCAACAACTGCCGGAGTCGGAGGAGTCTCACAGCCAGCCCCATCAGACTCCCTCACATATGTCATGGATGCTTGTCCACAAAAGCAACGACGGGCCCCTGTATCCGCACCACACGATAGTTCCAACTCGTAGTGCACCTGCGCAACCAACCCCAACGCCAGCCGTGCTAGACGCCTCCGTGCCCCAGACCCAAGATCGTAGTAACCGAAATGTGGGTGCGCCAGGTCATGAAGTCCAGTAATCAACAGTAATGTAAAAATAGAACATTATTACAAATACATAAACAAACAAAATGAAAAGCTCAGCCAACGAGTTCCATTCCCAACAGGGAACTTCAACAGGGCAATGTGTCTTCAGAAACCTGTGGGAGAAATGGTGACAATGGTCAAACTTCCGTATAGTCACATGCCTAATCTGGTACAGTGTACTGCACTTGGACAAACCGGAATGCTCACAGGCATACAAACCATGCATGAGAAGACCGTAACAGAAGTTTGTGTGACCATAACCGTCGTAGGAATGAAGAGGAAGGTAATGACTGTAGGAGAGTAGGATCTGCTTCACATGGGTACCACCACTTTTTGCTGATGCTTCACTGTTTTCGACCTTAGTCTGGCTGGGGCCCTGCTAATCAGAACCCCAGCCTAGCTGCTTCCTCTCTAAAATGGTTTCCATGTGCCTTAGGCACATCTCTGATTGGAATCTGGAGTGCCCTTATAAGTCCCTAGTATATGGTATACTATGTACCCAGGGCATAGGTACCTCAGAGGCCTACCAGGGGCTGCAGCATGTATTGTGCCACCCCTGGAAGGCCATCCAAACTGACACCACAGGTCTGCTACTGCAGCCTGGGTAAGGTGGTGCATGCACTCCTTACTGTGATATAGGCTACCTATATCACTACATACATACACACATATAAACCTATAAGTCACTCCTATGGCAGGCCTTGTCAATCCTGAAGGCAGAGTGCGTGGTTCCTATGTGAGAGGGTGCCCCTGCATGAGCTGGACCCCTCTGCAGCGTTCGGAGACCCTTCTCTGATGCTGTTTGTAGTGCAGCCCGACCATATACTCTTAAGCGCATTATAACCTCGCGTTAAATGCTAACTTTGGGATGGCTGCACGGAAACATGTCGTGTTTGGTGTCAAACATCTTGGAATACTACCCCCCCGCCAGTTCTGGCGGCGGGGGTAGCATTCCACCCTTCTAGAGGGAGAGACATGTACACACCGGTATACCCGGTACTGACTTTCCAGAGCCCTGGCAACACAAAATGGATGCCGCTGCCACAGACACGAGTCTGGCCTCATGCTGCTGACCGAAACTCCGGCAGGGGAGGCCTGGACAATAGGTTTCCTGTCCCAGGGAGGTGTAACCACCTCCCCAGACAGGATAGTGTGTATTGGGGCTGGGCGGGAGCACTCTCTGGTGCTTTGAAGTCCTGCACTGGGGGCACATTTGGTGTCCCTGTGCATACCCCAGTTCAAACCGGCTCAGGGGCTTCCAGCCCCTGCTCTGGCGTGAAACTGGACAAAGGGAAAGGGGTGTAACCACCCCTCTGCCCTGACCCTCCCATAGGTGGGGCCACAGAGTATGTCCAACCCCCTACCTTAGTATAAGTATGGGGCCCCAGTCCTTAGGACTTTAGATTTACCTGGATGAAACTCTGACACAGAATACTGGACCTTCGACGCTCTACTTTAAGATTAGAGGACTGAAGAATCTCCCTTTGGGGCAAGGAGTGACTCCCCTGCTTGGCAGGCACCAACAAAGCAATTGTCCAGTCTGCATCGCTGAAGCTCCCGCCGGACGCCGAAGTCTTTGCATCACCAGAGGTGGATTTACAGACTTCCCCGAGGCTACCCTGAGTCCCCAGCAGAGCTGAGGCCCGTGGCTATCGTGGGTAACGTGGAACCGTGACCCCTGGACACCACGTACTTTTGTAAGTGCATCCTCTTCTGGGTCTCCCACGAAATTGTGCTTTGGGCTCCGAGTAGCCCCAGCCTCCCGCACCGACTGCACCGAAGATCACTGGCCTCCACTCCACGAGTGTCCTGTGAGCCAGCTCCACGTGCGTCGACTCGAGTTCCCTTCGCGGTCGCTAGTCCATTGGCTAGTAGGCCCTCCCGAAAGCCAATCTTCTTCTGCTTGGGCTCCCTGGTTGCTCCAGGCGTGCCCTGACTTACCTTTGCTGGGTGAGTCCTACAGACCTTGCTGGTCTGCAACATCGTCCTTCTTCCATTTCCACGAGACTTGCCATTGCCAAGGCTTGTTGGGTCCAATCCGGTCGCCAACACCCCTGCAATCGACAAACGTCATGGGACAGCTCGAATCCAGCTCCTGGTTGTCGTCGACGCCTCCTGGACCTCGTGGCTGAAGAGTCAAGATGACCGTCAACCTACCTGAAGCACTCGACATCGGTGGGCATCTGCTCATCGCCTTCCTGGTCACTGGCTAGTGACCCAGACTCTGTCCCCTCTGCTTTCAGGTTCTTCAGATCTTCGATCCACCTTTGGATCCACCCGAACGCTTTCGACTTGGCCGCCAGCAGCACTTTGCAGCAGATCGCCATTGAAAGCGACGACGAAACCCGACCCCGAAAGACACCTATGCACCCGGCTCCCCTGGGTGAGGTAACTCGAGTACTCCGGTGCTCCCGTGGGTATTGACACTAGAACAGCCTAGTTCTCAAAGGGTTTGCTCCAAGTCCTCCTCTAAGTGTCCCTTTTCTTTTAAATTCAAACCGCGACTTTCCCCATAGAAGTTAACGGCGATTCGCGGCTGTGTTCATACACTGCAAGCGTCCCCCGTGGGTCCCCTGTGTCACTACCTTGGGTGGTTCCTTGTGGTCCAAGCACTTCTACAGGCTCTAGGCCCTGTGTCTAGCTCAGTCGTGGTTCTTAAACCACTTTATTGGTATATGGTTTGGTACGCCCCTAGGGCTCAAACGTGTATTTGTGCTATTACTGTAGATAACTAACTTATAATTTATGTACTTCGAACTCTAGCCTCATAAAGAGACTAGAGGGGTGTGTTTAGTAATAAATACATATATTTTGAATATATACCTGGTGTGGTCCTCTTTCATTTGGTCACTCAAGAGATTATAGACTGGTAAAACAAGCTGCTTTACATTCCTTCAAGACTTAGCCTGAAGGCTGCTCTCAATAGCTACCACTAGGATAGCTTTCAATAAAGGTTGTCTTTAACCTATCTCCAATAAGGGGTTGTTTGGACTGGTGCAAGGTGCCCACTATAATTAGTGGACAGCATATGCCAGGCCAACTTCTCACATTGGTGTGCAGCATGTGGGATTCCAGCTTGCTATTGTTTTACCAGATAATCTCAATTGAATTGATCAACTGAAAACCACTAAGGGTACCTAAGGTACATATAAATCAAGCTTAGTAATACAGTAAGTTCTACTGAACTTAGAGTTGTGTGTTAAGGGATAGCACACCCTTTCTACAACTCAAGAGAGTTTAGTAGGCCACACTAGAGTAGGTAGTGCATACACCACACCTCACTAGTAATGTCTTCAAAGCCAGGACCCAGTGAGTCCTCGCCAGAAGCCAGTGGGCTTCTTCCCTCCAAGTATGATAAACTCCCATTCTTGGAATTGAGAGCGTTATGCAATACTAGGAAGTTGAAGGCAGGCAAAAGTGCCAGCACCCAACACCTCAGGGAGGTGTTACTAGCTGATGATATCAGCAGGCCCATGGGGTCTGAATGGGTAGGCAAAGAGGGTGGGGCAGAAGATGAGGAAGGGGCCAGGGGTGAAGAAACCCAGCCCCCCCCCTCTGAAACTGGCCAGGAAGGTGAAAATGACCTTGTCCTGGAAAACCCAATTCCTCCTGTGGAGGAGGAGGAGGAGGATCAGAATGACCTCCCCTTTGTCCCCCCAGGAAGAGTACTGAGTGTGCCCAGAAGGTCTAGGTCTCCTTCTCAGGAGTCCAACCACTCTGACACCTCAATAGGGACCTCTGTCTCCTCTCATAGGAGGGAATCCTCTCATGAAAGGAGAAAGAGACTGATTCAGTATGAGCAAGCCCAGCTTGAACTCAGAAAACAGCAATTGGCTATAGACAGGGAGTCCCTAGATCTCTATAGAGAGAGACAAAAGATGGGACTAGAGTCCCATGGTGGCAGCAGTTTCCCGAAAGATAGGGAAAGGTCTTATGACCATAGAAACCTGAGCAAGATTGTCCCTCCCTACCAGAGTGGGGATGACATCCACAAATGGATAACTGCTCTAGAGAGGGCCTGTAAAGTACAGAGGGTCCCTCAGGAGCAGTGGGCAGCAATCTTGTGGCTCTCTTTTGCAGACAAAGGTAGAGACAAGCTCCTCACTGTTAGAGAGGAGGATGCTGATAATTACAAAGTCTTGAAGAGTGCTCTAATTGATGGGTTTGGCCTAACCACTGAACAATACAGGTTAAAGTTCAGGGATACCCAAAAAGCACAGACTCAAGACTGGGTGGACTTTGTTGATTGTCTGCCAAGGCTCTGGAAGGTTGGTTATTGGGCAGTAAGGTGTGTGACTTCACAGGATTGTACAATCTGATCATGAGGGAGCAGATTCTTAATAACTGTCAAAATCAGCTGTTGCATCAGCACCTGGTGGACTCTGATCTGACCTCTCCCCAAGAATTGGGAAAGAAGGCAGACAAATGGGTCAGAACCAGGGTGAGGCAGAAGGTACAGAACCAAGGTGGTGACCCTAAGAAGCAAGATTCGAAAAACTCTGATAAGGGTGGGGAGAAGGGTAAAGATCAAAAGTCTTCACAAGGCCCCCAAAAATCTTCTTCAGGTGGGGATTCACAGTCTAACAAAGGGAAAGGCCAAAGGAAACCATGGTGCAAGGTCTGTAAGCAAAAGACCCACTGGACCAGTGATTGCACCAAGTCCAAAGACTCTATTCCAGCCCCCACCAATGCCCCTAAGGCACCTGCTCCCCCTAGTGCAGTTACAGTTGGTGGTGGGACTACACAAGCCAAGGGTTTAGTAGGGTTGACCCTGGGTAAGGAGATGAGCTCTGACCTAGTCAGCGAACTCACTCAGGCTGTCCTATTCTGTGATGGAGGCATGGATGTGACCTCCTCTGTGAGTCCCAGTAATCTGGGCAAGTACAGGCAACAGCCCTTAATCAATGGAAAAGAGGCTTTGGCATTTAGGGACACAGGGGCAAGTGTCACCATGGTGACACAAGACCTTGTGAATCCTGGGCAGATTATACTTGGTGAAATGTACCAAGTGACCAATGCTAGCAACGTCAGAACAGACCATACTCTGGCAGTTGTTAACTTCTCCTGGGGAGGGGTAACTGGCCTTAAGAAGGTTGTGGTAAGTGCAGACCTACCCGTTGAATGCTTGCTTGGCAATGACTTAGAAACTTCAGCTTGGGCAGAAGTGGAGCTCAGGACCCATGCAGAAATGCTGGGCATCCCTGCAGATGTGTTTGCTGTGACCAGGTCACAAGCCAAAATGTCTAACACTGAACAGGCCTTGGATTCTGGAATAATGGACCAAGTGCCCTCCAAGAAGAGGAGTAGTAGGGTAAAGGCAGTGCCTTCCCCTTGGCTCAGAAGGAAGATCAGTCTCTTGAGGGGGATGATCTCAGTCCTGAGGAAGGAACTGTCCCAGAGGAGCTTAAACCTGACCAGGTTGAGTTCTTGGGGGCAGGGGGCCCTTCCAGGGCAGATCTGAGCCAGGAGCAGCAGAGCTGCCCCTCTCTTGAACCCCTCAGACAGCAAGCTGCTGCTGAGGCTGCTGGGAAAGCTAGTGGTCCCCATACTGTGTATTGGGATGATGGACTCTTGTACTCAGAGTGTAGAGACCCCAAGCCTGGTGCCACCAGGAGGTTGGTTATACCTCTGAAGTTCAGGGGCTTCCTATTGACCCTAGCCCATGACATTCCCTTAGCAGGTCACCTGGGCCAGAACAAGACTTGGGACAGAATTGTCCCTCACTTTCACTGGCCCCACATGTCTGAAGACACCAAGGAGTTTTGTCGCTCCTGTGTAACCTGCCAGGCCAGTGGCAAGGCAGGTGGCACTACAAAGGCCCCCTGATACCACTACCGGTGGTGGGGGTTCCCTTTGAAAGGGTGGGGATTGACATTGTTGGTCCCATGGATCCCCAAACAGCATCTGGGCACAGGTTTATCCTGGTGGTAGTGGATCATGCCACCAGGTACCCAGAGGCTATTCCCCTTAGGACCACTACAGCACCTGTGATGGCAAGGGCCCTCCTGGGAATTTTCTCAAGAGTGGGCTTCCCTAAGGAGGTTGTATCAGACAGGGGTGCTAACTTTATGTCTGGATACTTAAAAGCAATGTGGAAGGAGTATGGAGTGACTTACAAGTTCACCACACCCTATCACCCACAATGCAATGGTTTAGTTGAGAGATTCAACAAAACCTTGAAGGGCATGATTAAAGGTCTCCCAGAAAAGCTTAGGCGAAGATGGGACATACTCTTGCCCTGCCTTTTATTTGCATACAGGGAGGTGCCTCAAAAGGGGGTTGGCTACAGCCCTTTTGAACTTTTGTTTGGTCACCCTGTCAGGGGTCCATTGTGCTTGGTGAAGGAAGGATGGGAGTTACCTCTCAAGCCCCCAAAGCAAGACATAGTGGACTATGTACTTGGTCTCCGCTCCCGGATGGCTGAGTATATGAAAAAGGCAACTAAAAACCTTGAGGCTAGCCAGGAACTTCAAAAGCCTGGCATGACCAAAGGCTGTACTGACTGTTTACCAGCCAGGACAGAAGGTGTGGGTGTTGGAGCCAGTGGCCCCAGCAGCTCTCCAAGACAAATGGAGTGGACCCCATACCATTGTTGAACAGAAGGGTGAGGTTACCTATTTGGTGGACCTAGGAACACCCAGGAGTCCCCACAGGGTTCTCCATGTCAACAGGTTAAAACCATATGTGGACAGGGCAGACATGGGCTTGCTCATGGCTACTGATGAGGGACAGGAGGAAGAGAGTGACCCACTCCCTGACCTGCTCTCACAGAACCCTGATGATGGGTCAGTGGATGGTGCAGCCTTGGCAGGCAGCCTCACTACCCAGCAACAGACTGATTGCAGACAGGTGCTCAATCAGTTCAGACACATATTCTCACTGACACCCAGTCAGACTACCTGGTGCACTCATGAAGTGGACACTGGGGACAGTCTGCCTATTAAAAATAAGATTTATAGGCAACCTGACCATGTCAGGGACTGTATCAGGACAGAAGTCCAGAAAATGTTGGATTTGGGAGTTATTGAACCCTCAGATAGCCCTTGGGCTAGTCCAGTGGTCCTTGTGCCAAAACCTCACACCAATGGTGGGAAAAGAGAGATGAGGTTTTGTGTGGACTACAGGGGTCTCAATGCAGTCACTAGGACTGATGCCCATCCAATACCTAGGGCAGATGAGCTAATAGACACTTTGGCCTCAGCCAAGTATCTAAGCACATTTGACCTGACAGCTGGCTACTGGCAGATCAGACTAGCTGATGATGCAAAGCCAAAGACAGCATTCTCAACACCTAGTGGGCATTATCAATTTGTGGTGATGCCCTTTGGTCTGAAGAATGCACCTGCCACTTTTCAGAGGTTGGTGAATACAGTCCTTACAGGTCTGGAAGCCTATAGTGCAGCATATCTAGATGATATTGCTGTCTTTAGCTCCACCTGGGAGGATCACCTGGTCCACCTCAGAAATGTTTTGCAGGCCCTGCAGAAAGCAGGCCTGACTATCAAGGCCACAAAGTGCCAGATAGGGCAGAGTCAGGTTGTGTACCTGGGCCACCTTGTGGGTGGAGGCCAGGTTCAACCACTGCAGAGCAAGATCCAGACCATCATGGACTGGACTGCTCCAACTACCCAGACTCAGGTGAGAGCCTTTTTAGGCCTGACTGGGTACTATAGGAGATTTGTCAAGGGGTATGGATCAATAGTGACACCCCTGAATGACTTAACTTCCAAGAAAATGCCCAAAAAGGTTCAGTGGACAGTTAGCTGTCAAAAGGCATTTGATGACCTGAAGCAGGCCATGTGCACTGCTCCCATTCTACAGAGTCCTGATTACTCCAAGAAGTTCATTGTCCAAACAGATGCATCTGAATTGGGGGTAGGGGCTGTACTGTCACAATTGAATGATGAAGGTCAGGATCAGCCAGTAGCTTTTATTAGCAGAAGGCTGACCCCTAGAGAGAAACGTTGGTCAGCCATTGAGAGGGAGGCCTTTGCTGTGGTCTGGACTCTGAAGAAGTTGAGGCCATACTTGTTTGGTACTCACTTCCTTGTTCAAACAGACCATAAGCCCCTCTTATGGCTAAAACAAATGAAGGGTGAAAACCCCAAACTGCTTAGGTGGTCCATTTCCCTACAGGGGATGGACTTCACAGTGGAACATAGACCTGGGAGTAACCATGCCAATGCAGATGGACTCTCTAGGTATTTCCACTTAGAACATGAAGACTTAACTGGGCAAGGTTAGTTTAATGTCCCTACGTTTGGGGGGTTGTGTAGGAGAGTAGGATCTGCTTCACATGGGTACCCCCACTTTTTGCTGATGCTTCACTGTTTTCGACCTTAGTCTGGCTGGGGCCCTGCTAATCAGAACCCCAGCCTAGCTGCTTCCTCTCTAAAATGGTTTCCATGTGCCTTAGGCACATCTCTGATTGGAATCTGGAGTGCCCTTATAAGTCCCTAGTATATGGTATACTATGTACCCAGGGCATAGGTACCTCAGAGGCCTACCAGGGGCTGCAGCATGTATTGTGCCACCCCTGGAAGGCCATCCAAACTGACACCACAGGTCTGCTACTGCAGCCTGGGTAAGGTGGTGCATGCACCCTTTACTGTGATATAGGCTACCTATATCACTACATACATACACACATATAAACCTATAAGTCACTCCTATGGCAGGCCTTGTCAAGCCTGAAGGCAGAGTGCGTGGTTCCTATGTGAGAGGGTGCCCCTGCATGAGCTGGGCCCTTCTGCAGCGTTCGGAGACCCTTCTCTGATGCTGTTTGTAGTGCAGCCCGACCATATACTCGTAAGCGCATTATAACCTCGCGTTAAATGCTAACTTTGGGATGGCTGCACGGAAACATGTCGTGTTTGGTGTCAAACATCTTGGAATACTACCCCCTGCCAGTTCTGGCGGCGGGGGTAGCATTCCACCCTTCTAGAGGGAGAGACATGTACACACCGGTATACCCGGTACTGACTTTCCAGAGCCCTGGCATCACAAAATGGATGCCGCTGCCACAGACACGAGTCTGGCCTCCTGCTGCTGACCAAAACTCCGGCAGGGGAGGCCTGGACAATAGGTTTCCTGTCCCAGGGAGGTGTAACCACCTCCCCAGACAGGATAGTGTGTATTGGGGCTGGGCGGGAGCACTCTCTGGTGCTTTGAAGTCCTGCACTGGGGGCACATTTGGTGTCCCTGTGCATACCCCAGTTCAAACCGGCTCAGGGGCTTCCAGCCCCTGCTCTGGCGCGAAACTGGACAAAGGGAAAGGGGTGTAACCACCCCTCTGCCCTGACCCTCCCATAGGTGGGGCCACAGAGTATGTCCAACCCCCTACCTTAGTATAAGTATGGGACCCCAGTCCTTAGGACTTTAGATTTACCTGGACGAAACTCTGACACAGAATCCTGGACCTTCGACGCTCTACTTTAAGATTAGAGGACTGAAGAATCTCCCTTGGGGTCAAGGAGTGACTCCCCTGCTTGGCAGGCACCAACGAAGCAATTGTCCGGTCTGCATCGCTGAAGCTCCCACCAGATGCCGAAGTCTTTGCATCACCAGAGGTGGATTTCCAGACTTCCCCAAGGCTACCCTGAGTCCCCAGCAGAGCTGAGGCCCGTGGCTATCGTGGGTAACGTGGAACTGTGACCCCTGGACACCGTGTACTTTTGTAAGTGCATCCTCTTCTGGGTATACCACAAAGTTGTGCTTTGGGCTCCGAGTAGCCCCAGCCTCCCGCACCGACTGCACCGAAGATCACTGGCCTCCACTCCACGAGTGTCCTGTGAGCCAGTTCCACGTGCATCGACTTGAGGCCCCTTTGTGGTAGCTAGTCCGTTGGCTAGTAGGCCCTCCCGAAGGCCAATCTTCTTTTGCTTGGGCTCCTTGGTTGCTCCAGGCGTGTCCTGACTTATCCTTGCTGGGTGAGTCCCATAGTCCTTGCTGGTCTGCAACATCGTCCTTCTTCCATTTCCATGAGACTTGCCGTTGCCAAGGCTTGTTGGGTCCAATCCGGTCGCTGACACCCCTGCAATCGACAAACATCGTGGGACAGCTCGAATCCAGCTCCTGGTTGTCGTCGACGCCTCCTGGACCTCGTGGCTGAAGAGTCAAGACAACCATCAACCTACCTGAAGCACTCAACATCGGTGGGCATCTGCTCATCGCCTTCCTGGTCACTGGCTAGTGACCCAGACTCTGTCCCCTCTGCTTTCAGGTTCTTCAGATCTTCGATCCACCTTTGGATCCACCCGAACACTTTTGACTTGGCCGCCAGCAGCACTTTGCAGCAGATCGCCATTGAAAGCGACGACGAAACCCGACCCCGAAAGACACCTATGCACCCGGCTCCCCTGGGTGAGGTAACTCGAGTACTCCGGTGCTCCCGTGGGTATTGACACTAGAACAGCCTAGTTCTCAAAGGGTTTGCTCCAAGTCCTCCTCTAAGTGTCCCTTTTCTTTTAAATTCAAACCGCGACTTTCCCCATAGAAGTTAACGGCGATTCACGGCTGTGTTCATACACTGCACGCGTCCTCCGTGGGTCCCCTGTGTCACTACCTTGGGTGGTTCCTTGTGGTCCAAGCACTTCTACAGGCTCTAGGCCCTGTGTCTAGCTCAGTCGTGGTTCTTATACCACTTTATTGGTATATGGTTTGGTACGCCCCTAGGGCTCAAACGTGTATTTGTGCTATTACTGTAGATAACTAACTTATAATTTATGTACTTCGAACTCTAGCCTCATAAAGAGACTAGAGGGGTGTGTTTAGTAATAAATACATATATTTTGAATATATACCTGGTGTGGCCCTTTTTCATTTGGTCACTCAAGAGATTATAGACTGGTAAAACAAGCTGCTTTACATTCCTTCAAGACTTAGCCTGAAGGCTGCTCTCCATAGCTACCACTAGGATAGCTTTCAATAAAGGTTGTCTTTAACCTATCTCCAATAAGGGGTTGTTTGGACTGGTGCAAGGTGCCCACTATAATTAGTGGACAGCATATGCCAGGCCAACTTCTCACAACGACCACACGAACTGCTGTTACGGTCACATCATGCAGGACTCATCATACCTGAAAGCATCACGGTGTGTGTCAGCTCGATACCCCTGCCCCTCACTCCCCCCACAAGTGGGCAATTCACAGCACACGTGTATGACTTGTGCCCCCTGCCGACACTGCACACAATCACCGCAACAGCAACCACACTCATGCCATCACTGTGCATACAAAAGTGGACCACCGTGGCCTGTCCACTAATGTTGTCGCACACTCCCCAGGCAGTGTGCATGATTCCCACATGTCCGCAAGTCCGCCACCAACCAGCGCTTTGAGGATGGCCCCCATGGAAATGCACTGCCCATTGGCAAGTACCAACTGAACACACCACACACCTCAACTCCACAATCCCCTAACTCACAACTGTGGGAAGGACACGTCACAAATCCACCACCAAAGTGACTACTGCGTGTGTCTCAGTCTCCTCCACAACCTGTCCATAGGCCTACACACATGTGGCCGACCACCTTTAACGGGCCCATTCACACTGGAGACGAGGTGGCTACGTCCCAAACCAACCAGCGCACATCACGATCATCGCATGCAGGGTCATGTCAGCAAGGGCGGCGCCCCCCACCCAGCCATGGGTCCGCCGCCATGACCGGTGGTGCCTGCGCGATCCTGTGCGCCTGCTGCACCCCAGCCCTGGTCCCCAGACCGGTCTGCCACCCAGCGATGACTGGCTGCCCCTGCGCACCCAGGCCTCAATGCTCACCTGCCGCCACCAACGTGTCTCCAAGAGGGCCCTCCACGTGCCGGTGCAACCTCCTCAGCCGGTCGCTGGTTTCCGCGCCACAGGCCCCCAGCGCACCCTGCGGCACCACACTGTGGAGTCATGTGTGTGCTGACTGCTGCCTGCACGTACACTGCGGTCCAGCAGGGCACACTGTTCAATTTCAGTCTTGAATCGCTGGACGCCGCATCGAAGCCAATGCATCATCGCAGGCTGCACACCCGCTCAGCTCTTCAGGTGCCACTAACCCTGTGCAACGCAAGTCATCGTCACGTGGCGGTAGGCCCCTGCCAGCCGCAGGGCAGCGGGTGCCACTAACCCTGTACACCGCAAGTCATCGTTACGTGGCGGTAGGCCCGTGCCGGCCGCAGTGCATCGGGTGCCACCAACTCAGTGCACCGCAAGTCATCGTCACGTGGCGGTAGGCCCCTGCCGGCCGCAGTGCATCGGGTGCCACTAACTCAGTGCACCGCAAGTCATTGTCACGTGGCGGTAGGCCCGTGCCGGCCGCAGTGCATCGGGTGCCACTAACCCAGTTCGCCACAAGTCATGGACCCTTTATGATTGGGTCTCGTGGTGCGGACGCCATCATGTCATCTCCGGCAGTGGGGAATGTGAAGTGCTAGGCCTCTTTTATTGGCAGGGTCACATGTCCTGTGACGCCTGTGCTGGATGGGTATGGTGTGGGTGTTAACCAGCCCTCAGGGAGTGGCTGTGGCATGCAGACAACTAGACCAGTGATCAGCAGATCACTACAGGGAAGACCTGGGACATGTAGCTTTGTCGTCGTCCCCTCTGAGCGTAAGCGGAGTGGACTGGCCTGGCGTATGGCAGGCCAGCGTAGGGGTGGGAACAATGAGCCCGGGGCTCTGGGCGTGCTTCAGTTCTGGGCTGGACAAGGAAGTAACTGATGCTTGTGTCTCTGTTGTAGTGTCTACGCCACCCGGACCGCAATTGGCAATGTTGCACCCTGTGACTCAAGTCCCACGACATGAGCAACATGGACGTAAGGGGGAATCACTGACCCTACATTCATCCATACTCTCATACTTGAATGATCAAAGACATGAAACATCTGTACGATTCTGAATGTTTAATTCACATCCAGTGGAGTGTTGCAGCTGGAGCAGTACAGGGCCATGCAAACCCCACTTCACATTATTGGCCCATGGAGGGCCAGCCAGAGTCCTTCAGGGAATGACAAGTAAATCGGAAGAGGTAGAGTTCAGTCCGCAGTCTGATCGCTGTGTCATTGGTAACCAAACAGAAAATGGCAGTCCATGTCGAGGTCCAAGGTGAGTGTCGTAGAGTGTATTGGGGGACAGTGGAAGGTGATGATGCAAAGGGCAGAACCAAGCAGAAACAGGCCATATGGCAGAGATCAATGCTACTGCCTCCTCCTTACCAGTAAGGTTGATTCACCCGCATCTTCGTCCTCTGATGTCACATGTGCCTCACACATGGGTGGTGGTGGATTGCCTGCCGCACTGTGTGCCACTGACACATCGGGGGCCGGAGGTGGATTGCCTGCCGCACTGTGAGGCACTAACACATCAGGGGGCGGAGATGTGGATGTAGAAGCAGCAGCAGCATTCATCTGCGCAAGGGCTTGAGGCAGCAATGCCATGACGATGTGCTGCAGGGCATGGAAGGTCCCAGCCACAACTCGCTGGTGTGCAGCCACGGCAGCCATTCTTTCCGCCATCATCCGCTCCATGTTCTCCATGAGCCCCCGCATATGTTCCACCTCCCAGCTGACATCGCTGGAGCCACTCTGACTGGACAGTTGTTCTTGTCTCAGTATCATGACTCCAGCGATGTTAGCCATGGATCATTGGAGAGCATGGAGCGGACTGTGGGTGTCCGTTAGGGACTGTAAGTGGTCCCTGATGGGAATCAGACACCCATGTATGGCATCAAGTTTGGCTGCCATGAGGTCGAACCCCACCTGCACCTGATCAGCCATCTTCTCCTGGACCTCTAACACACGGCGTTGGAAGGCCATGTGTTGTTCGTGGGGGTCCTGGGAGACAGTCGGGGTGGTAGGTGCTCCCTGCTGTGTGGTCTGTGCAGGGGGTGGGGTCTCCTCGATGCAGCTGGGCTGCCCTGCTCCTGGAGGTGGGGTGCATAAGCTGTCAATGAGGATTTGGAGGGCTTCGGTGTCGATGTTGGGGATGTCCTCATCGTCATCAGTGAAGAGTTGTTGGGGCTGCTCTGCAGGAGGTGTTGATGCTCCCTCTGCAATGTGAAGGGGAGATGCAGTGTTACATTGTGTTCACATGTATGTTGACGCATTGTACAAGTTCACATGCAGACTGCATGACAATGTACATTGTGACTGTTTAGGAGGAGCTGCCTATTTGATGCGGGACAGTGGGCATTTCGTCAAAATCACGGATATGTGTTTGTACTTGTACATTGACATCTCACATTTCCCTGCTATGCCAAATGTGCTTGGCCAGTTTCTACACACAAGCGGCACCTGTTGTGTCCTCAGTCCTGTTGTAAACGTGTTGCAGTTTGTACCACATTGTTGTCGATGCTGATGTGCTCTGAATGTTATGTGTGTGTGCTGCATTTTGGGAGAGTCACCCCTGCAGCTCTGATTTTGCTGCCCCTTGTCCCTTTCAGGCGGTGGCCCTTGACTTCTGTGCCCATACAGTACTGAGATGTTGCAGACTTGGGTGAATTTGGGTATTGGTGGGAGTTGGGAATCTGGGGCATGGTTTGTCCGCAGATGTGTTGTTGACATCAGGGGTTGTTTGTGCAGGTGGATGTGTCAGAGTGTGACCTGCTCCTATACGGATGTGGTCCACACACAGCCACCTCAGTGTGGTGGCGTGCACCACGTCATGATGATCGGACTGCAGCCATGCTAATCGTCATGCAGTGTCACTTGCATTGTCAGTGTGGCTCACAGACACGCCGCTTTGCTGGGTTTGGCACATGTGCATGGGTTGGTTGTGAGATTGGTGATGTGTGGGAAGGGCCCCCTCTGGGCACATAGTCGACGGGGGCCTACTTGATGTTTCTAGGTGTGCTGTAGTGTGCCAAGGGGATCAGGGACATGATCCAGAGTCATTGTGGGTGTGCACTGTGCTGTACTTAATTGTGCATGTGTGCCATTGTGCCCATCTCCCCCCGTCCCACCAGTCCCTGGTCGTTACTCACCCTGTTGCTGTTGTGTCAGGTCATGTTGAGCAGTGGCCGGTCCCCCAACTCCTGCCACCGTCTCCCCACTGATGACTGTGGTCACCATTTCCTCCATCTCATCCAGCTCCTCCTGTGGCGCTGGACTCCCACCTCCAGTCTGCATTGCTGCCTTCTGGTTGTTGGCGAATTTCTGCTTGGTCTTGCGCTTCACATCATTCCAGCGCCTCTTGAGCTCTTCCATTGTCCTCCTCAGCACTCCGACTGCATTCACCTTGTCCAGGATGGACTGCCATGTTGCATTTTTTGTTGCCAATGACACAGTGGAGGTGACGAACAGTTGTTGATGGTGTTCTATCACCTCCGTGATCAGGATCCTGTTTTCCTGCGGGCTGAACCGCGTCTTCCTCTTCTTCTTGTCCTTGCCCTTCCCTGTCCCCGAGGCCCCAGGCTGCTCCTCCGGGGGGCTTGTGGGGTTCTGGCCGTCCTCTGTACCTGCTCCGGCTGCCTCCATTGTTCTTCGCTGTAGTTTGGTTTTTGTTTGTGTTTTTTTTTTCTGCTTTTGTAGTGATTTTTCCCGCCTGACGTGTGTGATTTGCAGGCCTGGCGCTGCTTTCGCTGATTGTCTTATCGCGGTTGGGCCCATCGCAACTTTTTTCGCATTCGGGTTTGGATTTCCATCGCCGTCCCGGTAATGTTATCGCGGACATTTGACGCGTTATCGGGAGACTATCGCATGTTACCGCTGTGTTGAAAATACGACGTTAACATGGAGTTATTTTCCCACGATAGACGGCGATATGAAAACTTGCGTTAACCTATTTTGGCGATGTTTATCGCACGTTCTTGAGAATATCCCCCCAGGTACCTTCCTTGTTGCAAGGAAACTAGCAACTGGTAATGACATATTAAAGAAACATACATGTTTTTCATAAATAAACCATATAAAATTGAATTAATATCAGTGCATCAACATGTCTAAGTGGGTCAGCCTCATAGCTAAAACATGGGCACTTGTCTGCCATTTAAGAAAGAGTCAGTAGCTTCAGATCACTGGGAGGAGCCTTGACAAAAGACTTGAAGTGAAGGCGGAAATAAAATGACTGGAAAACGAGATAATTAACCAACAAAATAAACAGACCTAACCAAGCAGTGAAAGGAGAGACTTTCAAACAATCAAAAAAATCATCAATCGAAGGAAAATTGATGATGGATATCTTTCTTGTTAAATGGTAAATGATTAATGGTGACTGTAAACAAACAAATTAATCAGTCCTTTCAGAAAAAAAAACCATGCATCATTATGGCTAGATGCCGTCAGCATCCTGAGAATTGGCAGCGCATTTGACAGCACGGGCCAAGACTTGCACCGGTTGGTCATGCAAGGTTTCGATGAATTCATTCAGTTTAATGGATGCTCTCATTCTCTGCAACCCCCTCCTCTCTCTCCAGCCTGTCAGCTGCCTTCACCTTACATTCACCTAGACTAACACCAGGTGCGTTATAAGATTTTCCAATCTATTAGACGGTAGAGCAATTAACTCATTATTGAAAGCACTAAGCATGAAACGTATTCCATATCTGCTTTATGCATCTCCTGCATTAAACCACAAGGCTATAGCCAGTCTGGATAAAACATTTATGCAACATGTGTGTAATCTCCTCTGTCTCCGCACAGCTACACCACACTGTGTTATTAGACTCGAACTAAACCTAAAATCTTTAATGTCACTCCACCATAGAAGCACCCTGAATTACTCCTGCGAATGAGCAAGAGTGGATACATCAACTCAAAAGTTCTTAATCCATCAGGAACTCAGAAAAACAACATATAATGACCTGGAGCTGTATGCTCTATCCTCAAATATGGCTCCAGAAATACACAATTTACCAGATTTAGAGTCTCTGGCAAAGTTAAATCGACTGGTCTGGAAAAGTCTATCCCGTAGGACTTTAACTTGCAGACAGAGGGACACTGATTTGGCAACATCAAAACAATATAATCACATGGATTTCGTTTCTGACATTTTTTCCTCAAAAAGCCAAGAATCAGTGGTGGTTCTTCCATAGAAGCGGAGGAGCGCCCCCCCCCCCCTGCTGTGCAGGAAGCGTGAAAAATAAAATGGTAATAAAATGATTTTACTACCATTTTATTTTTTACTCTCTGCCGAATGGAGTGTGAGCATGAGGCGGGGACAGTCCATCACTGCTGCTGATTGGCAGCAATGAGGAGTGGCCACTTCAGTTTGAAGTGCGCATGTCGTTTTGGCCGGCTATATTGCTACGGCCAGCCCGACATGGCAATTCAAACCTCTCCAACCTAGCTGTGTGGGTTGAGAGCAGGCACAGGCCTCCAGCGCTTTTCCGAACGCTGAGCCAGCCTGCTCCAGCCAATCCAGAAGCTTCACTCATGCTGCTTAGAATTGTTAACAGCATGAGAGCTGCGTCTGGATTAGATGGACCTTGTGCTCCGAGGCATCTGGCTCCAGTAACATTGAGTTCGTGCTGCAGGCAGTGTGGTAAGTTAAACTTTTATTTACCTCTTGCTTGCACTGTAACTGTGCTGGGCGCTATAGCAGCATGTGTTCCTAACACAGGCACTTGTACCATAGCGCTTATCACCCTTGATCCCTGAAAGCGAACCACGAATTTAGGTAAAGGGGAAATGTTCAGAGAGGTTGGTGCATTGAGCGTAAGGCTGGAAACACTTCAAAACCTTGAGAGCTGCCAATTCATTGTATTATGAGCCCCTCCATTACTCAGTAATCAGTGGAAAGTGGCCTCCCACAGAGAGGTGTGTGGCCGTGTCCATCAATGGGGCAAGATGTGTGTTATGTCAATAATCTTTTGAGCAGACGTGTCCATTTTTCGTCTTGCAGTATGTTGTTTTAGCTTTTTTGTCTCAAATACAATTTCCCAGTTAAAGCTGTATTCAAACCACATGCGTAGAGAACACTGCGTAGGACACACGCCAGAGAAATAAACTGTTGTGTTTGCACAGCTTAGTCCGGAGATGGGTGGTGGTTTACAGAAATAAGGCTACAGAGGGTGCATAAGTGATAACCAGGAGATGGGCGGGCGCAGTGGTGAGAGAAGCGCCCAGCTGGGAACAAAGTGCACATTTAGGGCCTGATTCCGATGCGGTTAGGAAAGCATTCCCACCTAGGGCCTGATTCCGATGCGGTTAGGAAGGCCTCCTAATGGCATTTGCTCCTTCCCAATCGGATCGGGAACGTGTCTTCCCAAACGAGGGCCAGATTATGATGCGGTTAGGAACATAGGCTTCCCATAGAAGTCAATGGGAGTCCAACCAAATCGTATCTGGAAGCATCCGGATGCATCATACTCGGTCGGTAGGACTCTCCCGATCCGAGTTGGTAGGAAACCATTTCCAAACCGATTTGATCTGGAAGATTTCCTAACCGCATCAGAATCGGGCCTTTAGTGTGCATAGAAATGGTGACAGACAGGGAGCTGGGGTGGGGCTTGGGCAGCGGGGTGGCTTTCAGTTTGGTATCTTTGTGTACCTCCACTGTTTGCTACCAGAGCAGTGAGACAGGATTTCCCCCCCCCCCAAGATAATATTCCCACCACAAAACAGAAAGCCTACTTGAAAATGACTTTACAGGAATAATTAACAGGATCATTTGTAAATGGTATGGCACAGACAGCAGAGTAGTGTAGGTAATTGAATATAATTGGGCAACTGACAGCCAATAGAGAGGAGTATAATAAGAAGACCTAAAGTTTCCAAAAATCAGTTGGAGACTGAGAGGCCAGCAGGACGGACGTCTATAGGAAATGCTCTTCCCTTTCTCAAGTAAGTTCTAGAGTTAGACTAGGCTCCGCACTATATTTTTTGAAGGTATATTTAAAAAAATGGGAACCTTTTGGTAATTAAGTTATGTTTTGTTTCCTTAGTTTATGATCTGACAAGACTTAGATGAGACACCCCATTTTAAAAAAAGGGGGGAAAAAAGGGTGGTAAAGAGGAAAAGGCAAGAACCTTCTCCACGAAGGAAGGGGGGAAGGGAGGGGGAAGGGAGGGGGAAAGGGGGGAAGGGAGGGGGAGAGGGAGGGAAGGAAAAGGAATGGAGGAGGTATATAGATGACATTTTTGTCATCTGGCGAGGGGATGAGGTCACCATCAATCATTTTCATAACTGGCTAAACAGCAGAAACGCACATCTCCGTTTCACCTGCGAATACAGTAAGAAGAAACTGGCCTTCCTGGACCTTCAGATCTATCCAGCAGAGGGTGTCCTCGAGACAGAACTTTATCAAAAGCCTATGGCCCGCAATGCACTCCTCCAATATGAGACCTACCATCCTAAGTCATTGCGGGATAATTTACCATACGGACAGTTTTTGCGACTCCGTCGTAATTGCTCGACAACTGAGAATTACAACACACATGCTGCAAAACTCAGAAGCAACCTACTTGACAGGCATTACCCTGCTAAATTGGTAAAGAAATCAGCCAAAAAGGGCGCTTAATGCCAACCGTGAAGCCCTCCTGGAACAACCGTCTGCTAAACCTACATCTTCCAAACTGGTTTTTGTTAACACCTACAGCTCCCTGTCTAATGTAGTCAAAAAATCAATACTACACAATTGGGACATTTTGAACAAAGGACAATTGACCCTTGAAAAACCACTTTTTGCATTCAAAAGAGGACGCAATTTGAAAGAAACACTGATCCACACAAGACCAACTCCACCAGAAGCACCGAAACCTAACACGCTCTGGAACTTGCCAACTGTTCAAGGACATTATCCGTGCGGTTCCTGCACAGTGTGTGCCCAAACCAAAATGACCAAGAGCATTGATATAGGCACTTCTAGACCCTGGGTTTTAAAACAACACACCAACTGTAATAGTGAGCGGGTGGTCTACCTTATCACTTGCCCTTGTGGCTTGAGATATGTTGGTATGACCACCAGGAAAGTACGCACCAGGATTTTAGAACATAAGAGCACAATAAGGTGTGCCAAACAAATCACCAAAATGACAAAACATTTTTTAGACATGAAACACGGACAAGATTCCTTGAGCTGGACAGTTCTAGATAAACCCAACTTGAATGCAAATACCCCCAATCTCACGACTAAGCTTCTCAGACTTGAACAAAGATGGGTATACAGGTTGGGGACCTCTGAAGTGGGCCTCAACGACGAGATTCCTTGGTTGGCACTTTTATAAATAGCCCAGCTTAGCACGGTGTGCTTCTTGAGCTGCTCTTGGCTCACATAGGCCGTACCCATGGGCATGAGTACCCACCATTTTACCTGAGTTACATGAGCAATTTGCCCATGGTAACTCGCTTCACACAGTACATCACTTTGTATACCAATTAGAGGTACACCTCATTTGGAGTCCTCGATACCATCAACAAACCCTCCTTTTCCCCTCTCCCCTCCCACACCTCTTTCCCCTCCCTACCCACCCCTTCCCACACTCTGACCAGTAGCACTGGTTCCCCACTGCATGCTACCCTATGCAGTTTCAGACCCCTTGAGATTATGAGTTTTCCCACCCCTTCCCTTTTCCCACCTTTTCCTTCCCTCCCTCTCCCCCTCCCTTCCCCCCTCCCTTCCCCCTTTCTCTTTTTCTTTGGCCACAATTTTGATCGCGGGCTTATTTAGACTACCGGCGCCTGAATCAATTATAACCCCCATGGGCCGTTGACACCTGTTGCGGAAGTAAGCTGATCCGCATCCATTTTTCCTACCCATATTAATAGTATGGGCAGCCCGTTTTTTCGGTTAACTCCATGTAGTCACGGGCCCACGGCTACCATGAGCCTCGGCAGGGCCACTATTATATCTACGAGGAGTTGTAGACCATCGGTGTTCTCTAAACACTACAACTCCCATGATCCTTTGGTTCTTCCGGGCGCTCGCCGCGGAAGCCAGCTGTACCGCATTAAGTACATCCGCCCCCTGCCCCTCTTGGTATTAAAACCGGAGCCGCGAGGGCATCCATGTTTCCTGCCCCTGGACGTGTGCCGCCTTGAATACTCCATGAACCTGTGGTAAGTGCTGCTTCAGCATATCTCACTACCTATGTTCTACTCCCTTTCTTCGAGCGTTTGAGCTCGTCCCCCGTCTCCCTTCTTGCCATCCCTGACAGTAATAACCTTTTCCAATATGGACTCGGTTTCTTCGCTGGTTTTCCTTTCAGCGCTGCCTCTGCGTACGCCCCCCTTGACCTGCTGGCAGACAGCTGTGCCATGCTTGGCACTGGCGCACACGGCATTTTGAGGCTTCAATACCTTACTGAGTGCCTCCCCGCTGCCGAGTTATATGCATGCATGTCCCCTTATGAGTGAGCTTCGTTTTCAAGCTACGAGCTCACTCCCTTTGGCCGCGTCTTCCTCCTGTTGTCCCTAGCGCCACCGGTTATGATCTGCCAGTCAGATGGCCCTTAACCGGGTGCATTCACGCCCCTCCAGCCCCCCACATAAGTGGCTTCCTGTCCAGCCTTACATAGTTTTACCCTGCGCTGGCTGTCATTACCCAATGCCCCTCTTCTGTTCTTGTTCTGCAAGCCAGGCCTAGCAGAATCAGCGCCATTGGTCATGATTTTCCAGCTTAATGGCGACCATGCAGGCCTCTAATTAGGTACTTTCACGTCCCTTCTAGCCCCAACATTAGTGGCTCGCCGCCCAGTTTTTTATATAGTTCCTTTTCGTGCTTACTGTCATTATTTAAAAGCACCGTTTTCGTTAATTTTTTTTTAAGCCAAGCCCAACAGTCACCAGCAGAATCTTATTCGTTGATGGCATACGCCTGGGGTCCTCAGTTTGGATATGTGTCCTCGTGTACACACTAGCACTTCTCATTTGACAGCAAATTATCATCCATATCTTTTGCAGAGTCCTAATTTGTGCCATCTGACATCTTAGTCGTACTCACGCTCTTTCTTTGAATCCCTTTCTTGGGATTTTTTGTTTTTAATACCACATGCCTCCTTTTGGCAGGTTTTGGTGCACGTACCATATGGCTAACATGCCGGGACAGACGTGGTGAATTCAACAACCGATAGTGGTGAGTCACACGTCTTTCATGACTACACATTGATCTAATATGTATATGTGGTATAGAAATTTATAATTTATTATTTAGGAGGTTTCAAAACTGTATGCTTGATTCTGACTTTTGGTATACAATGTATGGAATCGGTGACAACATGCTTTTTTGTCTCCATTATAGGTTGTATGCAGTACATACTGAACAGTCAATTATACTGGTTCAGTATTATACTTCATTTATTCACGTGTTTTTTCACGTTTTTTTCACGTATTTGCACGTATTTATTGCAGTAGCTGAACAACTGACCCTGAAGAAGGCCGTGACACTATCTAGGTCTTTTGGCCGAAACATGTTGGTCGAGTGATTTACACAACTGTCTCTAATGCCGACACTTGTGTTATCAGCTTTTCACTGTTTTTAATCCTGACACCGGGTAGCCGAATAAATCTGCATATAGCTAACCCTGTAGCCAGTTTTAAATTATCACATCACAGCACTGCACTTTTTTACACACATGCCAGCTTTACATAGGGGTTTAGTATATCCCGCCTGACTCACTAAAAACATCCCTGAGCTCCTCCCTCGTAGAGAGGGGGTTGTAGCCCACGTGTAGACTAGGTCTATCACGTGAGGAGGCACCCCTATGATGAAGCATGACACCTCTGGTGTGTGAGGGGAACCGTCCTGAAAAGGGAAACCCCCTGTTTTTGCACGGCAGAGTAAATTCATACAGCTAGATTACCTCCTTATAGTCCGGACCCGTGGCCCCCTTGTTTGTGTAAAAGTAAAGCAGAACCTATCATCTTTAACATAAAATTATTTTCTGACCCAAATTTAAAAAGCTTTGGTTGGATCTCGGAATATTGAGCCTTAGTTTAAAACGGCACTTAAAACTATATGTTGCACCCACAGTGGATGATGAGTGATAAGAAATGCCACTGGCAGTATATGGATTCATCCAAGAATGTCAAGTACGAGACTGTATTTTTCGTATTCAATTTGATAATCTCTCACTTTTTGCCCTAAATCATTTCTTCTTCCCCGCTTTCCATTTACGTGAAAAATGTGGTCTTTTGTTCTCCTTCGCTTTTCAAGAGCATACATGAGGATAATCGATTTTTTGGACTAGCTTATTGACAGATTTAGTTGATCCTTGGAAAACAAGCCTATTCTATCCACTGTAGAATTAGAGTCAGAATAGTGTCTACCCATTGATCATGATTTGATGGCTTTATTGTCCATCTCAGTTCCCTGCTCCTGATCAACTGACTTTCCTCTCTATTCTTGTGGGTACCCTCTAGATGCATTTTAGTCTCACCGTATTTTGATTGGGTGAGTTGCATCCTTCCAGTGCTATTTTCCCTATCCTCACTAGCTTTGTTTTTCATTTATGTGAGGGCCCTGTAGCTGCACACTGCTAGAATCCATTCACGCTTGCTCGCCTTGCACACCCATCACCCTACCACTGTGCTTTTTTCATTAATTTTTTCAATTAATACCTTGAGCCAGACTCAGCAGCTGTACATTGCTATGGGGCCACACAATTATGTTACCTCATACTCTCACCTGTAACCCCAATGCATGTACTTTTTTTCCTTTTTTTAAATTAGATTTGCCAGGACCCAGACTACTGACCAACATTTGTGTGGCATTCTGCGCATCATTTATTTTTTAATTTCTGAGTCCGAAATGGTTGTCCTTCATCTTCGAATGGTAAATTAAACATAAAGAATGAAGAAGGCTGCTATGTATGGATGTGCACAAACAGTGGCCATGTATGTGACTGAGTATGGCAGTCCATGGTCAGCCAGGTTTGTGGGGACACGGCGGTGGCGGTCTCCCGACCGCCCTATTATAATTTTGGCAGTCAGACCGACACAGCCGCCAGGGAACCACCGCCCCCTGGTGGTGTTGCAGCAGTATTGAGGCATCAATATGCTTGCCGGGAACTCCGCGATCCTGCCAAGCATATTAGGAGTTTCCTCTCCGCCAGTGTTTCAAGAAGGTACCTCCTCCATGAAAACCTTGGCGGAGAGGAAACAAAGGTGTCTCTGCGCCATGCGGATGCACGCAGAGGGGCCCATAATGTGCCCCCTGTGTGCATGCACACCAGTTCCTGCAGGGCATTGACTTCTCAGTCCATGTTGTGTAGGAACTGTTTTTGGTGTTCCCATTGCAGTGCCTATTTTTAGAGGCATCGCCATTGGAAAGACAAAAAAAAGCCCGCAAAACAGGAGGAAACTCCTAACCTGGCAAGCGGGCGGCACGGCCACGGCTTTTGCGGTGTGGAGTCCGGGCAGACCCAGCGTTGCACCATCAAAGTCGTAATCGGCCCTCAGTGTCCAACGTACTTGCTGTGCACGCACTGCAGCCATCTTGAATTGCTTTTTAGGTCGAGCCTAGAGCAGCGCATGCGCTGCTTGCTCGACTTTTAGTAAGGGGCTTTTGAAAGTGCTACCAAGCCGGCCACCAGCTTGCTGTTATGCGCACAAGCGCGCGCGACGTGCACAGCTGCCATCTGGCATTCTGTCCATCAATTGTTCTTTTTGCATCTGGCTTTCTACAGCGCGTGAATCCCCTCCCCTACCCTCTCCCTTCTCCCACTCCCTCCTCGTCAGCTTCATGCGCTCTGAGCGCTGCTGCAGCTTCTCACCGTCCGAGGCTCCATCTAGCATGATAATTAAGCATTTCATGTTTTGGTCAGTTTACAGAATTATTTCTCTCCACTGTTTTCCCTCTACTTCTCCACAACATTCTCAACTGTTGTCCTCCGCTATTTCCACTCATCTCCTATTTCTCCCCAAATGCTCCCTTTATTTTTCCTGCTATCTCCCTCTATTTCTTCCTGTTTCTCTAATTTCTCTCGACTATTTACTGTTATTTCACGCCTCTATATGCGACTCCTATTCCTCTCAGTTTCCCACGATTTTCGACTCCTATCTCCCCTCCATTCAACTGGATATTTTTTTTATTTCTTCCCACCAATTCCCTTGTTCTCCTTGGCATTTTAACTCTTCTCACCCATTTGCCTCTTACTCCCCAATATATTTCCTCTATAACCTAGCACTATCCCCCCAACCCATAATACTTGTTTATCCCCACCACGACCTCCTATTGCTCCCCGTGACTCACCCGAGCCTTCACTTACTACCCCCCTGGTGTTCTCAGCGGTGCCCACAGGGCTGTACCCCAGGCTGCGGCTTCTCTTCACCGTAGTCAGTGAAGCCATAGTTCCAGGACTTACGGTTGTTGGTGCCTCTGTCCCTGGGGACCTCAGTCTTTGTGGTCACGTCCTCTGATCCCCTTTAGGATCTCAGCCCAAGTCCCTGATGGTCTGACTCTACGACTACCGGGATGTCAGCATCTGCCCGGCTTCCGTTGCCACCGCCGCCCGGGATGCCTTTCTGCCTGTGCATCTCTCCCGCTCTTGCTCAATCTCCCTGTGTTTTCCAAGGGAAGAATGTATATTTTTTTTTCTCCAAATTAATAGGGATAACGTGGAAATACAGGATTCTTGATTCTTTAGTAGGAAAAAAATAGCTGACTTGTTTTCTATGATTTCCTTTTCACTTATTGTCTTTAATACTTCTCAAACGTTTGCGAAAAGATTCCAAGATGGCTGCGCCATTTCCATTACCAATGCCAATAGCTCTCAAAAACACAAAGATATCCACACAGTTCCACACCACACAATTAGACTTCACACATTTCCATTCCAATCCACACCACATAATTCGACACAAACCACATATTACAACTCAACAGCACAATTACACAACATATCACATACATCAAATCCACACCACACAAATCCACATTGTGCCACAAAATTCAACAGCACACCACTTAATTAAACTCCACTGCATACTACTGCACAAGACAAAATATCATTTCACATAATTACACTCCATAACACACAAAATCCCACTCCACATAATTCCAGGACACTCAATACCACATAATTACTATCCACATATTTCCACTGCACACCATGCCACATAATTCCACAACACAAATCCACTCCACATCACACAATTACACGCCACAAAATTACACAACTAACCAATCCAACCCACATAATTCTACTACACACCACATACATACACTCCATAACACATAGGTAAAAGACATTGTCATTTACAATACCAATAGCTCTAACTTAAACAAAAGCGAGACCGATTGCATTTCAAATGCTTGTTCTTAACGGTAAAGAAAAATCATTCATAGATGGCTTCCTTGCTTGCACAGGCTATAGTGGTGGACAACTTTGAATTTCTTTCCTTTCCCTTTAAAAAAAAATCCGTACAAAATTGCCACTGCACCTGCATATACGGTAGGCATCTAAGAGAAAAAAATCCTTGCTAAAGACAATAGTTCTCATGCGCGAGACCTAGTGGCTTTGACAATGTTTGTTATTTTAATATATTTTCTCTTGTTTTCTGGACCTCTTTATGATACAGGCTGGCTGTGATGCAACAGTGGTGAAGGAGATGATTCTGTGCAGTTTATGCAAATAAAAACACACAAGCTCTTGTGCCAAAACGAGCACACTCCTTTCTCGCATGCACACTTTACATCCGCCACTCTGCTCTTATGCAGACGCCCATCATGTACATCTGGTGCCTGTCCCTATCAGAGAGGCCCAGTAACCCTGACAAGAAAGATTACGAGTACATCAGGGTGTTGGGTATGTAAACAGAGTTTTCACCTAACATGCATTTTACGTGTATAAACCTGTCAGGTCCCCATGCGCATCCCCAATGATCTGCATTCACCGACGAGGTCAAGAAAATGAGTAGTAATTTAAGGAGCAGGGGTCTACCGTAGCCGGAGTTTGCAGCTGTAAAATGTTGCAGAAGTGATAATTACTGAAAGATTTATCTCCGCCCCTCCGAAGTGGGTAAAACAAAGGCTGCCTTTCTGGCTTGATTGATGATAATTCCAGCATACAGGAAAAGATGTGTTTGTTCTGTGCCCGGGTACCATAAATTATGGCAGTGTGTCACGTCATCGCCAGGAGAAATGTGGCGGTTCGCCATGTGGGTCTGCGAGCCAGCCTCCCCACCTAACACCCTGGCTCCCCTCGCACGTTGTTAGCGGGTGTGTTAGCTTTGGGTCTGAGGCACCTCAAAAAACATGAAATTAACATAACTTTAAAGAAACCTTCTGCAACAGAGCAAGAACAAAAATGCAAACACATCCAAATTGAAGGAGAAACATAGGTGCAGTTTGGATTACGGGCGAAGTCAAAACCAGCAAAGGCAATGTTTTATTTTTTGTGAATTTGGAGCTCTGGGCACGATACGTCCTGAAACGTGTAACATATGCATGCCTTTGATATGTAATAATAAAAATGTCGAAATAATCTAATTTATTGCTTAAGTCCCTTCCAGTAAATGATAATTACACGCACCTGCAAGTATCACGGCGTTAAACCATTTGTAGGGAGTCTTTGCAAATGTTTAGATTTTTTGGGAGTTTGCAGAGCATGTAAGGACATTAAATTTGGGGAGTGGAAAAGGTAAAGAACGACGTCAACATGTTAGCAGATTGCACACGAATGTTATTTAAGTAACCCAGCAAGGATCATTAAACAATAAGGGGCAGATTTACAAGCCCCTTGCGCCACTTTTGCGCCGCTGTTGCGTCACTTTTGTGACGCAGCGGCGACGTAAACCATGCGCCACGTTGCGCATTATTTACAACGTGACGCATCTAGGGAGATGCGTCACGTTGTAAAGCCCTGCGCCACATGAAACCTGCGTCAGGTTTCATGTGGGCGTTCCTCCGCAGGGTGGGCGTTCCGTCGAAGGAAAGCCTCGTAAAGTGACGCAGTGAAATCTACAAGATTTCACTGAGTCACTTTTCCGACTGCGCTGCGACGAATCCTTACGCCTGCTTCAAGCAGGCGTAAGGAGTGGCGCACCACGTTAGGTATGGGCAGCCCACGAGCATTGCTGGAGTTGCGTCGCGCTTGCGACACGACTCCAGCAATGCGCCGCCCTTGCGCCACAGGATGCGACACGCATCGGCCTTTCCTTGCGCACGGTGCGCCGCATTGTAAATGCGGCGCATCCGTGGTGGCGCAAGGAGAGAATTGCGTGTCGCAACTATTCTGGCGCATCCCTGCTGATTTGCAGGGATGCGCCAGAAGTTGTAAATCTGCCCCTTAAGGTTTAGATATAACTAAGTCAGAGTTGAAGCAAAATGCAAATATGGAATCGTCAGGAAGAACATTCACGAGAAAATTAGGGCCTTATTTATGAGGCCTTGAGTCACTTTTATGTCGCCGGTGCGTCACTTTTTGTGACGCACAAGCGGAGTAAAAAATGCGCCATGTTGCGCCCTATTTACAAAGTGACTCATCTAGGCAGATGCGTCACTTTGTAAACCCCTGCGCCACAAAATACCTGCACCAGGTATAATGTATGCAGGGTGGGCATTCCCCCGCAAAAAGCCTCGTAGAAGTGGCGCCACTTCTAGGACGCCATTGCGTCAATATCGTACGCCTGCCTCACAGAAGGCCTTAGACTGACTCAGGCCCTTTTCTGAAAGGACACATTGCTGATTCCAGACACCCCAGCAATGCGTCACTTTTGCGCCTACAGATACGTCAGAAATACTGATGTATCTGTAACTCCTTGCGACATGATGCGTCATACAGTAAATATGACGCATCCATCATTTCGCAAGGAGGGTGCACTGAGAAGTGAGTGACGCATCACTGTTTTCACGCAGCGATGTGTCACTTCTCATAAATAAGGCCCTTAGGGGCAGATCTACAAGGAAGTGCCGCAGCGCGGCAACGCAAGCCCTTTGGCTGTGCCACGCTGCGGCACTTCCGAAGCACAGGAATGGGACCTATTTAGAATAATATGTCGCATTCCTGTGCTCTCCCCTGCACTGGCACACAAACTGCAGCCATGCGCCGGCGCAGGCACCCTTGCACCAGGATGCCTGCGTCGTGGGGAGATTGTTTTTGTGCAGGAAGGGGCACCTTCCTGCACAAAAACAATCACTACAGGCATTTTCCTCTTTCAATGCGTGCTATAGAATGCAGCACGCATTGAAAGAGGAAAAAACGAGGAGAAATGAAAACATTTCTCCTCGTTGCGCCTCGCTACGCCTCCAGTGACACGCATTTCCAGATTTACGATTCCTCGTAAATCTGGAAATGTGTCTCATTCCATGGGTGTTGCGTGGGAACACCCACAGCAACACCCTTGGAATGCCCTTTCCACGCAAAGTGCTGCATGTGAAGGGGCCATATTTACAAGGAGAGGAAAAGTCACGCAGGGTGGCTTTTCCTCTCCTTGTAAATATGGAGAAGTGAAATGCGCCTCCAGTACGTCACAAAAAGTGATGTACTGGTGGCGCATGGGGGTTGTAAATCTGCCCCTTAGTTTTTTACGTGTAAGTTAAAACAAATTCTAAGTTGAGCCAAGATGACTAGTCTAACAAAGACACTGCCTTCACCTGCCTAAATGAGAGTCTAATGCAACGATTACAAGTGCCCTGAATAATTCCAACGTGTGGTAACTTTTGTTATCGAACATATCAAAACAAAAAGTCTTGCAGCAAACACAGCATTTCCCAAAAATGTCCCCATGTAAATATCAGCAGGTCAAACCTGCCTACATTTATCCAAGGAAAAAGTCATGAAAATGCACCGATCTGCGAATACACGGAAAATGCACAGATGACTCTACATGTCATGCTCATCCAACAAATGGTCATCCCCAGAGTATCCTTATTTATCAAATATGATAAATAATCAATTTTTGGCGCATAATCAAGCCCTAGTGCTGCGCTCAGTAATCCATCTGCGTGACCACACCCAATGACCTAGGCTGCAATAAAACAAGGAAGAACTGCTTGCATCCTGCACTAACATGTAAATCTCAAGGCCATATTAGAGGTCATATCACATGCTCCTTTTAGACATCTCCAGTGGAACTGGTATGCCCCACCCAAGCTCTGCCTGATATGGGCAGGCATATGATGATGTGCCAATGCATGTAAATAATGGATCATAAATAATATGACTCCCTATTTGTGCAATCCATGGGTGCCATATATCACGGTATACAATAATGTTTTGGACAACCTGATAGAATGTGATGGATGGTGTTCTGGATGTAATAAAAGTACATTTGATGCATTGCATGGTAGCTTCGTGCTGAGTGATTAGATCAGCCTGCTCCTTGAAAGGAGTTAACACCCAAGCACATAGAGTAACAAGCATTGGCAAGGCCAATGGGTCTCGCCGATGCAAGAGCTCTTGGCTTTGGCAATGTATTTTAGCCATTATGTACAAAAGTGTGGCTACTGTTCAGCATGGCCAAACATTAATGGCATGGAGTGGGGTGGGGTAGATTGGAGTGGGGTAGAGTTGAATGGGGTAGATTGGGATAGAGTGGATTGGGGTAGAATGGCGCAGAGTGGAGTGGGGTAGAATGGAGTGGGGTGGATTGGGTTAGAATGAAGTGGGGTGAAGTGTAGTAGATCAAGGTAGATTGGAGTGGGGTCGAATGGAGTGGAGGAGGTGGGTAGATTAGCTTGTAGATTGGAGTGAGGTAGATTGAAATGGAGTAGACTGGGGTAGATTGGGGTGCAGTGGGAAACAGTCGGAACACTGCGGTCTAAACAATGAGTGTTCCGACTCCGCAAGCTTAACCATGCTTGCCTTAACCACGCATATGCCTGAACCACGCATGTGCGTGGTTAAGGCAATGCGTAGTCTACCTGCGGGCTGCATTGGACGGGTGCAGAAAGCAGGGAGTGATCTGTGGTGAGATAAGTGGGGTGGGTTGGGGGTAGTTTTGTGGGATGGGGTGTGTCGGGATACTTTTGTGGGCTGGGGGTCGGGGTTGCTTTGTGGGCTGGGCGGTGGGTCAGGGTTGTTTTGTGGGCTGGGGGGGTCAGGGTTGTTTTGTGGGCTGGGGTGGGTCGGGGGTAGTTTTGTGGGCTGGGGGGTTGGTCGGGGTAGTTCTGTGGGTTGGGGTGGGTCTGGGGTAGTTTTGTGGGCTGGGGGTGGGTGGGGGTTGTTTTGTGGGCTGGAGGATGGGTTGGGGTTGTTTTGTAGGCTGGGCGTTGGGGTAGTTTACTGGGCTGGGGTGGGTTGGGATAGTTTTGTGAACTGGGGGGTAGGTCGGGGTAGTTTTGTGGGCTGGGGTGGGGTCGGGGGTAGTTTCCTGGGCTGGGGGTGGGTCAGGGGTAATGTTCTGGGCTGGGGGTGGTTCGGGGGTATTCTTCAGGGCTGGGGGTTGGAGGTAGTTTTTAGGGCTGGGGGGTTTGGGACTAGTTTTCAGGGCTGGGGGGTGGGGTTAGCTTTCAGGGCTGGGGGTGGGGGTAGTTTTCAGGGCTGGGGAGTCAGAGTAGTTTTAAGGGTGGGGAGTATTGGGGTAGTTTTTTTAATTAGGGGTTAGGGTATTAGGCCTCATGGGGAGGGGAGTGGGCAGTCGGGGTAGTTTTTAGGGCTATGGGAAGGGCAGGGCAGTTTTCTAGGGCTTTGTCAGGGCTGGGCTCGGTCAGGTTAAGGGACAGGGTTTTAGGCATTAGGCCAAGGGGGTTGGGAGGGGGTAGGGGTATTTGCACCTCAGGGTGGGAGGGGGAAGGAGGGAAGTTTGTACCTTAGATGGAGGGGGGGGTGGCGACCTTACCCACGCATACCCCTTTACCATTTATGCCTTTACCATGAAAATTTGTAGTAAAGGCATGCATGATAAAGGAATGCGTGGTTAAATCGCGGTTGTTATTAAGACCATGTTGTTTAGGCATGTGGGGTTAGGGAATTTGTGGTTCCATCATAGAACCGGGTGCAGTGGAGTAGATTGGAATAGATTAGAGTGGGGCAGATTGGAGTGGTGTAGATAGGGATAGATTGGAGTAGAGTGGAGTGGGATATATTGGGGTAGTTTGGAGTGGAGTGGGGTAGATTGGGGAAGAGTGGAGTGAGGTGGATTGGGGTAGAGTGGAGTGGGATAGACTGGAGTAGAGTCAAGTACATTGCAGTGGAGTGGGGTAGAATGGAGTGGGGTAGATTGGGTAGATTATAGTAGGGTAGAAGGGAATGGAGTGGGGTATATTGGGGTACTTTGGAGCTAGGTAAATTGGGGTGGAGTGGGGTAGATTGGGATGGAGTGGAGTAGATTGGGGTAGATCGGAGCGGGGTAGAGTGAAGTGGAATACATTGGGGTAGGTTGGAGTGGAGTGAGATCGATTGGGGAAGAATGGAGTGCAGGGGAGTGGGGTAGACTGGGTTAGGGTGTGGTAGATTAGAGTGAAGTAGATTGTAGGGGAAACAGCCATCACATTGCATGCGTTACAACGCATGTGATTACAACGCGGTCGTTACAACGACCGCGTTGGGAGGAGGTCGAGGATGGAGTTGGGAGGGGTCGAGGATGGAGTTTTCATCGATGAATTTTGATAGCTGGGCTTTGACGATCTTCTTGGTGACTTTGGCCATGAAAGGGAGGATGGAGATGGGTCTGTAGTTCTTGAGGTCTGTGGGGTCTGCTGTGGGCTTCTTGAGCAGGGGTCTGACTTCTGCGCGTTTCCAGTCGTTGGGGAAGGTGCCGGTCCTGAAACTGGTGTTGATGGTGCGTCGTAGTTCTGGAGCGATGGTGGTGGCGGCTCAGTGGTAGATGTGCGGCGGGCAGGGGTCCGTGGGGGCCCCTGAGTGGATGCCCTTTATGGTCGAGGTGGTGTCTTCGGTGGTGACTGGGGTCCAGGAGGAGATGGTAAGCTGGCTGGCATTGCTGGGGAGGGAGGTGGTTCTGGCATCGGGTGTCTGGTCGTTGAAGTGGTCATAGAGGCCCTTGATTTTCAGATGGAAGTAGGATCCGAGCTTGTCGCAGAGGTCCTGGGAGTGGGTGATGTCCGTGGTTTCGCTGGGGGGCTTGGTGAATTCCTGGATGACGATGAAGAGTTCTTTGGAGTTGCTGGAGTTTCGTTTTGGATGAAGGTCCTTTTGGTGGATCTGATGCGTTGGTGGTATTCCGTCATGGCGTTCTTGTAGATGGTGCGGTCTTCTGGTGTTTTGCTGTTTCTCCAGTTCATCACGAGACATCTGCAGGTGCGTCTGGATTCTTGGAGGTCGGCGGTGAACCAGGTGGCTTTCCTGGGGCGCTGTCTGTTGGAGTTGCTTAAGGGTGCGAGCTTGTCTGCGCAGTTGGAGATCCATCTGTGGAGTTCTTTGGCTGCGAGGTTGGAGTCGGTCCAGCTGGTGGGGGTGTCGTGGTTGAGGGTGGAGTTGAGCTGCTCCTCAGGGATTTTGCTCCAGTTCCTTTGTGGAGGTTGCGGTGCCGGTTTGGGGGCGGTGGGTTTGTCGATGTTGAAGTGTACGCAATGGTGATCCGTTCAGGGGGGTTGTGTGGTGTGGCTGAAGTGGATGTTGTTGCCTCCTGCGAAGATGGGGTCGAGGGTGTGTCCTGCCTTGTGGGTGGGCGTGGTGATGAGCTGTTTCAGGCCGAGGTAGGTTAGGTTGTCTAGGAGGGTGGTGGAGTTGGGGTCGCTGGGATTGTCGAGGTGGAAGTTCAGGTCTCCGATGAGTATGTAGTCTGTGGAGGCGATGGCGTGGGGTGCGATGAGGTCGGCGATGGTCGTGGCGAACGGGACGCGAGGTCCGGGGGGGTCTGTAAACAAGGGTGCCACGCAGTGTGGTTCCAGGGCTGGTCTGGATCGCGAAGTGAAGGTGTTCGGTGGTGGAGAGGGAGTCGGTGGTGGAAGTGCAGAGTCGGAGGGAGCTCTTGTGTGCGATGGCGAGTCCTCCTCCTGGGCGGTTGGGGCGGTCTTTCCTCTGGATCTTGTATCCATCAGGAATGGCGGTGGTGATGTCGGGGGCGGATGAGGCGTTGGTCCAGGTTTCTGTAAAGAAGGCGACATATGGTGAGAGGGTGTCGAGGAGGTCCGAGATCTCAACGGCGTGTCTGTGCAGGGAGCGCACATTGAGGAGGATGCACCTCAGGGCTTCGGAGGTGTTGGCGTTCGGTGCGGGGGTGGTGGCCGTGGGGGTGAGGAGGTTGGTGAAGGTTTGGCAGCAGTGGTGGCAGGAGAACTGTCCGTGGGTGGTGCTCAGCATGGATAGTTGGCAGTTGTTGTCCCTCCCGGGGTTGAGTGCGAGGAGGGTAGCTGAGATGTAGCGGTGGGTGGTTAGAGATCCAGGGTCCCTGGTGCTGGTCGCGGTCGGGTCGCGGACGGGCACAGAAGGGCTTGCCTTAGGCGTTCCTGCAGCGCGTCCGCTGCATGCGTCCATTGTGCGGCCACACAGCGGCCGCCATTAAATAGGGGAGGAGGGAGGGCTGCTCAGCTGGAAGGCGGGAGCGTGAGAGGCAGGGGGGAGGGGCCACGGGGAGCAGCAGCGGGAAAAACGAGCAGGACGCGCAGTGACAAACAGTGACAATCACAGGTGTAAGACAAAAACTTACACACCTAAAAATAAAACAGAACGAGAACGATGGCACAGGAACAGAGGAAAAAACGGGCACAGCGAGGCAGGTGGCAGCAGGCAGGCTCGAACCCTGCCGGATCCCTATCAGCAGCAACGGCACAACGGTGGAGCTGCTGGGGAGACAGCAGGTCGGTGACCAGAGGTCAGAGGTCTTGCTTGCTCATCCCAGCAGCGGCCGCCATTAAATAGGGGAGGAGGGAGGGCAGCTTAGCTGGGAGGCGGGAGCATGAGAGCCAGGGGGAAGGGGCCGCGGGGGAGCAGCGGCAGGAAAAACGAGCAGGATGTGCAGTGACAAACAGTGACAATCACAGGTGTAAAACAAAAACTTACACACCTAAAAACACAATCACAGGTGTAAACAAATACTTACACACCTAAAAATAAAACAGAAAGAGAAGGATGGCACAGGAGCAGAGAAAAAAATGCGCACAGCAATGCAGGTGGCAGCAGGCAGGCTCGAACCCTGCCGGATACCTATCAGTGGCAACGGCACAATGGTGGAGCTGCTGGGGGAGACAGCAGGTCCCCGACCAGAGGTCAGAGGTCTTGCTTCGAACGTCTCTGATGTGCAGCGAGAAAACTGCCTGTTTGTTTTTGATTGTCAGCAACAGCTCTCACTTTGGGGGTATGCTGCTGCAAAGCAAAAGAGACTGTTCAGCGGGTTGCCATAATCATAACAGTCCACCAGGCATTCAATAGTAGTGAAAGTACATCCAGATACACTTTCATAACAGAGAACCCCACTAGTCTGGCAGGGATTTCTAAATATGTCATAGAGTCCGAGGGCAGGGAGTGCAGGCCCCAACCTCCACTTACCTGGCAGACTAGGGTTTGCCTATCATAATCTATATAACCCCCTATGTCTCTTTTCTGCGGTTCGATATCTGTTGATGGGGCAAGGTAGAATGTTCAGGCCAGTGAGGGATTGGGAGGCTGGAAATCAGGTTGCACTGATGCCTTCTGTCTTGAAAACAAAAGGTCTGAGTCGGGCCGTCCCACTACAGAGACTCTTGTAACTGGATTGGGGTTTAAACCTTCATCCTCTACTTCATCCTACCTTAGAACTTTGGTTTATAGTGCTTAGAATCTCTCAGTGCGATGTGTCTAAGCAGGGCTCTACAAAGCCAGACATCTGGATGTTATGGTCCCTCTAAAGCTTCAAACTTATCCACCAAAACTCTGAATGAGACAACCTAAAATATTTTGCCTGCTGAGATCAAGTCTTTCACAGGTGAATTTCTTTTCACTTCTGTTTTTATTCGGCGCTGAAGTTCTTTATCGTGGTCACTCCTAGAGCTCCAAGTTTGCTAGGGACAACGTCTTTGATACCAGGACACAGAGCGCAGTGCACGGCAAAATGACCCAATTTCTTTAGCCAGGGCCTAGCCAGAGTCAAGTCAGTATCCAGTATTTACCAGGTTCTGCTACCATTTGTAAGTCCGGTGTTAGCTAAGACCTTTTGATTTTACAAAAATTATATTTATAATATACTTTCTTTAAGGGCTCAATCATACCTTACCATCACAACTCCCCCGCATCTACACAAACCACCAAACAACACAGCAGTTACAACACAATAATTAAACAACCACCTCAAGCAAATGCTGCAAGCAGAGTACACCCCCAAACCAGCCACGTCAAAATGCTCTATTCCCCTTCACCTTCACCCACACTACAGGACATGAAGAAGAAAGCTACACAACTAAAATGCCAACTCTTCACTGCAAGATCAATGAACAGAAATTGCATTAAAATCTTTAAACTACTCTCAAAAACAGCACCGGACCTCATCTTCATTACAGAAACATGGCTCAGCAAAGATTCTGCCCCCCCTACACAAAGCCATCCCCCCTGAGTTGCACATCATAAACAAAAATCATACTAGGAAAGTTGGAGGAGGCCTGGCTGTCATCCATAAAAGAAAACACTACAAATAACAGTAATTGCAAACCTCACCATGGATGGAAGTGAATCCTTGATAATAAGATGTCACCCCTCCCCAACTATAACGTATTACTTCCTCTTAATATATAGACCACCACGCAGCAATGCCAACTTTAAAGATGTCCTACTTGAGACAGAACCAAAACCCATCTAGGCCACCCACACGTACATTCTAGGAGACATCAACATATGGCTTGACAAGACGATTCTGACCACAATCACAGCTATGACAACCAACTTTGAAGACTTCAACCTACAACAAATAATTTCTGGTCCAGCTCAATTCACAGGACACACTCTAGATGCCATATTTGTTTACTTAGAATAAGCCGCAGTTACAGACAACTCCCCTGTAAGCTGGAGCGACTACAACATCTTAGGTTTCAGGATTGAAACACCTATCTATGACAACACTTCAAAGCCAACAAAAGCCATCACCAACGAATGCTCATACAGACAATGAAAAAACTAGACATTCAGCTACTCATCGCCCACCTTGAAAGAACCCCAATAAACATGCAGCCAAAAGAAAAACACACCTTCTCCGACTGGATCTCACAACACTGGATAAACAGAATACAACAAAATGCACACCACATGGGTTTAGGACAGTGTTAGACCTGGCATCGTTTGGCGTAGTTCCCCCTGTCTTTTTGCTTCCGACCGCCTGTTTTTGAGTGTGTTTTGAACTTCGTTTTTCTGGTTTTAGGTCTTTGGCCACTGTTGACCTAAAGTGCATGTGCTCTGTGTCTAAAATGTTATGGCATTTGGTTTCTACATGATTGGCATATTTGATTTACTAATACATCCCTAGTACAGTTCACTCTATATGCCCAGAGCCTGTAAATCAAATACTACTAGTGGGACTGCAGCACTGATTGTGTCACCCACTCAGTATCCCTTCAAACATATCTCAGGCCTGCTATTGCAGACCCTGTGTGTGCAGTTTTAAACTGCCATTTTGACCTGGCAAGATCACCTACTTGCCAGACCCAAACCTTCCCTTTTGTACATGTAAGGCACCCCTAAGGAAGGCCCTAGGAAGACCCATTGGCAGGGTGCAGTGTATTTAAAAGGTGGGACATGTACGTGTGAGATTTACATGTCCTGGTAGTGAAAAATTGCTACATCCATTTTTCACTAAAGCAAGGCCCATCTCTCCCACAGGTTAGCCTTGGAGCTGCCTTGTAACATCTTACAAGTGTATCTTCCAAATGGGAGCAGATAGAAAACTTGAGTTTGGTGTCTCTGGACTCCACACACATGTTTTAGTGAAGTTGTTTTTTAAATTGAAGGTCTGAAAATGCCACTTTTAGAAAGTTAGGTAGTTAAGAGAATAGCCGTCCCTAAGTGGTTAAATGTGAACATACTTTGGGAGAAAAATAATTCCCAGAAATTGTTCCAGTGACAAAAAGGAAAACTATTTATTTTCAGAGTAAAAGACAAATTAGAAAATTTACCCCCACCGGGATATTCCAAAACAAGTGTTAAAAACAGACAAAACAGAAAACATACAGGCAAAGAGCAGAGCGGTCATATGCAACATTAGGGTAAATAATTACAAGAACAAACCACTTTTGCATCCAAAAAGAAGTTTATACAAGGTCTAGCGGGTCAGAGTGTAAGCCAACAACATATTGCTTCCTTTGCAATGTGGGATCATCATCAGGACAACTTATAATTTGCCTAGAATCATGAATCAATAGTACAGTATTGATTATTAACACCTAAGGCTAGATAGAGCAATGGAGTTAATGGTTAACAATGAGGCCGAAGCAAGTGGATGTCAAGGTGTATTGTTGGATTACCCTGTTCAGTAATTCAGAGGATGGAAGCCCTAGTGGGGCCTATGCTCATATCCACCATCTAGTGCAAATGGAGTTAGCACTCCGAAACATCCAGTAAAGGTTCAGCCATAGACCAAAGTGAAGTCACAATTCAAAGCTGTATGCAACCAAGAATACTCATAGACGTCTCATGCCAGTCGGAAGAGACAAGCGCATCCGTGTGGTTAGAAACGTTTAGAAAATGGCAATTTTTCTTACTTTAATCATTCTGTGCCTCTGCCTTCCGTAGAATACACGTCTGGGTTTGATGACAGTTGAACTTTGTGAATTCATTCTAGACAGTCACACACAAAGGGATCTTAGGTGTGCCCTGCACATCCTGATGGCCCATCAACCGGCTGATGAGCCTTCCTGAACTAAAGTGGTGGAAGGAGCTGACACTTGCACCTGAATGGGGCTGTGCCTGTCCCCACACAAAGAGCTGCATAACCACTTGTAGTGCGTCTGGAGCCAGGAAGGGCAGGGTCTTGTGCACTATAATTCCTTTCTTTGAAGTCTCCCTACTCCAAAAGCTAAAATGGGTATAAGTACTGGACCTCTGACACCTTATACTCAGAACAATTCTGGACTGAGGACATTCTACCAGGAAGAAGAGCTGTTGTGCTGCCAGGAGGGACGGCCACTTTGCTGCTTGCTTTGCTGTGTTGGCCTGCTGCCTGCTGCTTCTTGCCTGGGAGTGAGAGGACTGGACTTTGCTCTCTGCTTCCTGCTTTCTAAAATTTCTCCAAGGGCATGACTGAGCTTGCATCCTGTTGCTGAAGTCCCTGGGACATCAGAGACTCACCTGCCTCTTGCAACTAGCACCTGGGCTTCTCTGCTATGAGTTCTGACCTGCCAGGTGGTGCCAAACACAGTCTTGGGTCCTTGGAGGTGGATTTAGTGCTGCAACCAAGAAACCGCTGCAGTATGAGTCTCAACAACGAGCCACTAACGTCTGTGGTGCACCATCTCAACTCCAATGCATTCCTGGCCCTGTGTGACTCGCCTTTTGGTCCAGCAGTTTGACTTCAATCCCGAGGAATCGACGCTCCACGCTCTTCAACAACCTTGCATTGCCTTAAGGAACCAACACCTCACCTGCATCCGCAAGACCTCACCTCCTCTGTGTGATGCATCGTCTTTGGCTTCAGACACATTCAAGATATTGCAAGGGGGTCTGCGTGACTCATGTATCCAGCCCATGCTCCATTGCGGTCAGTCTGAACATTTGTATTTGTCCCAGTCAATCACGACCATATTGCTAGTTGGAGCTTTTGACTTTAAAGCACTGCATTGTGATTTAATCTTTAAAAATTCATATCTTGACTTGAGTATTTTGGATTTTTGTCATTTTTGTCTTGTTTTTACTCAGATAAATATTGACTATTTTTCAAAACTGGTGTGGAGTACTTTTGTAATGCTTTCACTGTGTTACTGTGTGTGTGCGTGCACAAATACTTTTACTTTACACATTGCCTCTTTAGTTTAGCCTGACTGCTCTATGCCAAGCTACCAGAGGGTGAACACAGGTAAATTTTAGTTTTTACTACACTTACCCTGACTAGATTGTGGGTCTCTACTTGGACCAACTAGAGACCTAGGGGCAGATCTACAAGAAACTAATGCAGCGCGGTGCCGCAAGTCATTTTGCTGCGCTGCGTTCGTTTTGAAGCACAGGGATGCGACATATTTACAACAATATGTCGCACCTTTGTGCTTCCCCCTGCGCTGGCGCACAAACTGCTGCCATGCGCCAGCACAGGCACCCTTGTACCATGGTGCAAGGATGCCTGCGTCATGGGGAGATTGTTTTTGTGCAGGAAGGGGCACCTTCATGCACAAAAACAATCACTACAGGCATTTTCCTCTTTCAATGCATGCTGTAGAATGCAGCACGCATTGAAAGAGTAAAAAAAACGAGGAGAAATGAAAACATTTCTCCTCGTTACACCTCGCTACGCCACCCGTAGCATACTGACGCATTTCCAGATTTACGATTTCTTGTAAATCTGGAAATGTGTCTGGTTCCATGGGTGTTGCCACACAGCCACCTAGACTGCTCTACTCACCACCACAGACGACATCCGCACCCTCCTCGACCAAGGACACACCACGGCCCTGATCCTGCTCGACCTCTCTGCAGCGTTCAACACCGTCTTCCACCGCACACTCAACGCCAGACTCCATGACGCCGGCATACAGGGAACTGCCCTCAACTGGATCTGCTCCTTCCTCACTGGCAGAACCCAAAGAATCAGACTGCCACCCTTCCTCTCCGAACCCACTGAAATCAACTGCGGAGTACCCCAAGGATCGTCACTCAGCCCCATGCTCTTTAACATCTACATGGCCCCCCTCGCCACCATCGTCAGACACCACGGACTCAGCAAAGTATCCTACGCTGACAACACCCAGCTCATCCTCTCCCTCACCAAGGACCCCGTCACCACCAGACTCAACTTCCAGGAAGGAGTGAAGGACGTCGCATCCTGGATGAGCAGCAGCTGCCTGAAGCTCAATTCGGAGAAGACAGAGGTCCTCGGACCCTCCCCCTCCGCTTGGGACAACACATGGTGGCCCACTGCCCTCGGCAGCCCTCCCACCCCACGGACCACGCCCAAAACCTCAGCATCGTACTCGACTCCTCCCTCTCCATGACCCGACAGGTCAACGCCGTCGCCTCCAGCTGTTTCAGAACCCTCCGGAAGACTTTCAAATGGATCCCCCCCGAATCAAGAAAAACCGTCACCCACGTACTCATAACCAGCAGACTGGACTACGGAAACGCCCTCTACGCCGGGATCAACAAGTCGCTGCTCCACAAACTCCAGACCATACAAAACACCGCAGCCAGGCTCATCCTCGGCATCCCCCGACACGAACACATCACCCAACACCTGCGCAACCTCCACAGTCTCCCCGTTGAGAAGAGAGTTACTTTCAAGATACTCACCCACGCCTTCAAATGCCTCCACAACACCGGACCCCAATACATCAACGAGAGAATCTCCTTCCACGTACCCTAGAGAAACCTTATCCACCGACCTCGCCCTCGCCGAAACCCCATGAATCTGCAAAGCCAGAACAGGTGGAAGGGCCTTCTCCTACATCGCGGCCAAAACCTGGAACGAGCTCCCGATCAGCATCAAACGCACCGGCTCCCTGAACATCTTCAGGAAGGCACTCAAGACCTGGCTCTTTGACTGAACGGAGCTGCTGACCCCCCCCCGTCCCCAGCGCCTTGAGACCCTCACGGGTGAGTAGCGCGCTTACAATTCCCCTGATTGATTGATTGATTGATTGGTTTTAACCTCTTCCTTCCTTGGATAGTATGGCAGTCCCAGGAATCAATAAACAGTGCTGACTGGTTTGCCCCAAATAGTGCTTGTCAACCACTATTGTGACCTGGCAACACCGTGGTGGCAGGCTGCCAGGTCAAGGGTTCCCCAGGCGAACGGAACCTCAGTTGTAACCCACCTATAAATGAGGCAGGGGAACCATGAGATTCTGAATACTTAGTATTAAATACATAGGTAGGGTTGCCTCTGAGAATTTTTACCCTTTTGGTTAGGGAGTGCCCAGTAGTCACCCTCTGGTGGCAAGCATAAATGGAGCACCCCCAGACACATTCATCAGAACACTTTTGGACTTGTGAAAGGATTCCAGGTGGACTGAACCTGGTGCACTTTGCATCTGTGACCTGTGAGAAGGACTTGAGGAGGTTGGACCCCCCCTTCTACTAAAAATCTAAGAGAAAAAAGATCTCCAAGGGTCCTAAGACTGACCCCTGGGTGGCTCCAGGAAAATAACAAAGCTGAAGAGGGCATTTCTGTGAATAATTCCCACTGAGAGACTGTGGGGCATATTATCAAGAACGGCGTTAAAAATTATCACCGGTTTAGCGGCAGAAAACTGCCGCTAAAGCGGCGATAACGGGCTTGATAATATGCCCTTGAGAATTCCAATAGAAGTTCATGTTCTGGTGTGAACATGGGCTTCTATTGGAATTCTCCAGGGCATATTATCAAGCCCATTATCGCCGCTTTAGCGGCAGTTTTCTGCCGCTAAACCGGCGATAATTTTAACGCCGTTCTTGATAATATGCCCCCCATAAGTGCTCCCCTTGACATCAAAGGAGCCTTAGAAGAGTACACCTCTGGTTGTTTGGGCACCAAAAGAATTTTGGAAACTTTTTGAAAACTGTTGCTACAGAGCCTCAAAGGGACAAACTGCGAAATCATTTAACCAGCAGTTCAAAAGCATAAAACTGAAGTTTACTTTGCATGGAGTCAAATTTTTATTCAGAAAAATGACAAAGTCCCTTTTTCAGATTGTAACATAAACATTTTCGAATTTCCCTACTTCCATTTCCTAGTGGGGCCAGTCTAGTTCTTGTACCTGACCCGTGCTCCATCGCGGTCATTCTCAAACCACGTTTAGGTCTCCGTCTACCGCAACCATTGACTACCATTGGTGCTTTGTGCTTTTTGGTGGTATTTTCACTCAAATCTATAAACATTCATATTTACAATTCCCATTATTGGATTTTTATTGTTTTTATGTCATTTTGCTCACTACATCTTTGTTTATTTTTATAATTGAAGTGGAGTTTTATTGTGCTGTGTTTTTGACATTTTAACTGTTTTGGTACTTCTAAATGATTAACACATTTTTGCTAAGTGAAGTCTGTCTGCTCTTTGCTATAGTGACCAGGGGTTGAGCTCTGTTTAAGTTACTGAAACCTTTGACTGGACCTAACAGGCTTGTAGTGACTTTATTACTTGTGCTGGACTCCATCCACCCTACTTAATAATTCACTTTCTTACAGTGTGCCTATCTGTGGATGGAGGAGGGAGTGCAACAATGAGTGTGGGTTTGAAATACAATGGGAAAACAGTGGGGTTTAGTTTTTTACCTGGACTGTCTTTGGGATTCCTTGGAACAGCCAGGCCAACAGCAGATCAGGGCGAATGGTAGAAAGAATGTGTACATCGAGTGGGGTTTATATTAAACACTTTCTCACAAGTGTCTAATGGTCAAAGGTATTGAATGAAGCTGAGAATGCTGTAACACCACCTCCATCTGCATACATTCCCAAGTCATCTAGGGTTGCCACCACTACAGACTGTATGGTATCCTATTGTTGGTTTCAATATTAGTGATTTCAACCTGCACACCAATGTTTATTGGGTTCAACTAGATTATTTAGGTTCTGTGGACAATAATCAGTGTGTGCTGCTTCGTGGACTGGACCTGCCGCTGTCCTCTACCTATATCTGCTAAGCTTGGTGTGCAGATAACTGCACACTTTGTACGAGGCGCACTACGTAATGACCTCTAGGGGTTCAATAATTATAATGATATACTTCGTAAATTAAACAACAGTAAATGACTTTTCACCACATCAATATATATTTAGATTCATTTTTCGTTCATATTCAAGCATATAAACAGTTTTATACAATAACATATCTTCATGGTTTCGAGGTTACAGATTTGTGAAACCACACATTTCACTAATAGCAGATACTAAAATGGTACAACACATATGTTTCATTGTGGTGCCCCCAATGCATTTCGGGTAAAGCAAAAACCCTTCTTCAGGGGAATAATTCATGGAAGAAATGAAACAGAAAACGGCCACCTGCCGGAACTTCGATATACAAAGAAAATTACAAAGTCGAGGTCCCATTCCATGCCAACATCGGAATTTATCGGTAAGAAATTAAGTGATAAAGAAACAAAAAAATCAAACCAAGCTGCACAATTCCAAGTAGTGCTACTATATACCAAAAAGAAAAGTAGGAGTTAAGCGAGAAATATACGGGGTGATGCAGAGCGAATATTAAATGTTGCAAACTCGACAAAAAATAATAACTGTTAATGCCGTCACCAAGAGAGGTATCACCGGGTTCATGCCTGTGTTATTTCATCGGAAGGTCCCCAAAATGTGAGTCTCCATAGCTGTCATACACAAAAGATGTGCCACTTCAAAGAGCTAACATACCTTCACTCAAATATCCGAAAACAAACGGAATCTGTGAAGTCAATGTAACAATGCTAATTATCCGTCTGGGTTAGTACCAATCGTGCTGCCTCTCTCTCGAATATATGCAAAGGACTTACTGATTGAATGGCCAGATGTTACTTAACCCTCACCCAATACTCTTGCCTCTTTTTCCATGTCTAAATTAAAATAAAGGTTAAAGGTACCGTGAGCCACACGTGCTGAAAACAACGCTAACGACTACAGAACTTCAACCTACTCCACCAATCTTACCCGTCCATCCGACTCCCATGCGCTTCTACATTCGAATGCCTCCGCTTTCTCTGAAAACCCCTTGTGTCATGCCGTAGCTACTCCGTAAAAATAGAGGACAGACTCCTGCCTCATGAAACTTTATTTGTACGCGCGAGTCAACCTACACAATAGTGAATAGCCTTGATCATGTCAAACTTTATTGGACACTTGAGGACATAGAGATTACCGACAGAGATCCCTTACTAGAGGGTTACGTTCTGCCACACGGTGCCAATTCATCTGGTCACTATTTACTGCATGTAAACGTGTAAACCTCCACCTTGGATAATTCTGTGTATTATCAAAAAGCTAACTATTGTCTCAATGCACTATTCAGTATCAAGGAGTCCTAAAATTAACCCGAGACTCCGATGTCCTAATGACATGCTACAATCCATGATCTGCATAAACATCATGAGCGTATACGGACAAACAAACTCCAATGTCAAAAGTCGAAAAAATCATAAGAAAGTGGTGTAAAAGAACTTCAAATAATAGTGATGTGATATGAAGTTAAAAAACGTGACATGTTATTCAAAGAGGAAAATCCGGTGTTAGCGTGCAATGGAACTGCACAAGTGAAAGGTACCTGTAAGAACAACAGTAACGCCTCAACATTTAGTTGGTAAGAAAAATCCAATCATATAAAACAAATCATTTCAAGTTTGTCATTAAGGCCTTTAGGAATGAGTGTATCAAGATATTTGATCCAAAATGTTTCCCTGCGCGCAAGCTGCTTTGGTATATCTTTCCCTGGCGATGCTGTTCTAAGATTGTGAAACGTATCTGCAGTATGGAATGTTGTGCATCAATCCAATGTGCTGCCAGACAAGAGTCTTCAGTAATCCGTATTTTGATTTTTCGTGACGTGCGTCCCACATATGTGAGACCGCAGGGGCATTTTATGGCATAAATAACTGATTCTGTATTGCAATCAGAAGAATGTTTTAGTATTATTTTCTTGCCTGTTTGAGGATGTAGAAATGAGTTTCCTAATATAACATTGCCGCAGTGGCTGCAGTTCCAGTATTTTTTCATGCCTGTGTGCATCTGTTTGTCGTGCAGAGTTGTTGATTTTAATATTTCTCTTAAATTCTTTGAGCGAGAGTGTGCAAACATGAGTTTAGTCGCAAATATTGTCCTGAAGTCCGGCTCTTGCTCCAACACTTCCCATCTTCGTGTTATGATTCGTTTTATAGATTGTGATTTTGTTGAGAATTTTAAGACACAGACTTCTCTTTTAGTTTGTTGTCGTTGTGAAGGGTTCAGTAAATCTTCACAGGGTTTGAAAGCTGTTCTGCTTTTTGCTGTATCCAATACATCAAGAGGATATCCTCTTCTGGTGTACCTGGCATACTCTTCCTTCATCATTTCATCTGCATGTTCCTGTGTTGATGAAATTCTTTTTATTCTAGTGAATTGAGACAATGGTAAATGTCAATAAATTTTTTGGACATTCAGATCACCAACACAGGTACCGGTTTACAAACGACAGTTTATAAGAAACCGACTGATAGAAACAACGCACTACACTACTCCAGTTTTCATCCACCATCCTTAAAAAGACATTTCCATTGTCTTAATATGTTATGGAAATAGCACACCCCACATAGTAGAACGGGCTGTGAGAAGTTGGCCTGGCATATGCTGTCCACTAATTATAGTGGGCACCTTGCACCAGTCCAAACAACCCCTTATTGGAGATAGGTTAAAGACAACCTTATTGAAAGCTATCCTAGTGGTAGCTATGGAGAGCAGCCTTCAGGCTAAGTCTTGAAGGAATGTAAAGCAGCTTGTTTTACCAGTCTATAATCTCTTGAGTGATCAAATGAAAGAGCACCACACCAGGTATATATTCAAAATATATGTATTTATTGCTAAACACACCCCTCTAGTCTCTTTATGAGGCTAGAGTTCGAAGTACACAAGTTATAAGTTATTTAAACACAGTAATAGCACAAATACACGTTTGGGCCCTAGGGGCGTACCAAACCATATACCAATAAAGTGGTATAAGAACCACGACTGAACTAGACACTAGGCCTAGAGCCTCTAGAAGTGCTTGGACCACAAGGAACCACCCAAGGTAGTGACACAGGGGACCCACGAGGGACGCGTGCAGTGTAAATACACAACCGCGATACGCCGTTGACTTCTATGGAGAAAGTCGCGATCAGGAAATTAAAGAAAAGGGACACTTAAAGGAGGACTTGGAGCACACCCTTTGAGAACTAGTACTTTGAAGAGTCTCTACCCACGGGAGCACTGGAGTACTCGTGTTACCTCACCCAGGAAGCCGGGTGCATAGGTGCCTTTCGGGGTCGGGTTTCGTCGTCGATTTGAATGGCGATCTGCTGCAAAGTGCTGCTGGCGACCAAGTGGAAAGTGTCCGGGTGGATCCAAGAGTGGATCGGAGATCTGAAGAACCTGAAAGCAGAGGGGACAGAGTCTGGGTCACTAGCCAGTGACCAGGAAGGCGATGGACAGATGCCCACCGATGTTGAGTGCTTCAGGTGCATTGACAGTCATCTTGACTCTTCAGCCACGAGGTCCAGGAGGCGTTGTTGGCAACTAGGAGCAGGATTCGGGCTGGTATACGATGTCTGTTGAGTGCTGAGGTGTCGGCGACCGGATTGGACCCAACAAGCCTTGGCAACGGCAAGTCTTGATGAAGATGAAGATCGTCGATGGTGCAGACCAGCAAGGTCTGGGGAACTCACCCAGCGAAGGTAAGTGAGGGCAGGCCTGGAGCAACCAGTATGCCCAAGAAAACAAATATTGGCCTTCGTTAAGGGCTACTAGCCAATGGGCTAGCGACCGCAAAGGAGCCTCAAGACATTGCACGTGGATCTGGCTCACAGGACACTCGTGGAGTGGAGGCCAGTGATCTTCGGTGCAGTTGGTGCTGGAGGCTAGGGCTACTCGGAGCCCAAAGCACGACTTCGTGGAAGACCCAGAAAAGGATGCACTTGCAAATGTGCTCGGTGTCCAGGGGTCACGGTCTCACGTCACCCACGATAGCTACGGGCCTCAGCTTTGCTGGGGACTCAGGGTAGCCTCGGGAAAGTCTGAGAATCCACCTCTGGTGATGCGAAGACTTCGGCGTCCGATGGGAGCTTCAGAAATGCAGACCGGACAGATGCGTCTTTGGTGCCTGCCAAGCAGGGGAGTCACTCCTTGACCCCAAGGGAGATTCTTCTGTCCTCTAAGCTTGAGTAGAGCGTCGAAGGTCCAGGATTCTGTTTCAGAGTTTCGTCCAGGGATAATCTAAAGTCCTAAGGACTGGGTTCCTATACTTATACCAAGGTTAGGGGTTGGACTACTCTGTGGCCCCACCTATGGGTGGGTCAGGGCAGAGGGTGGCTACACCCCTTTCCCTTTGTCCAGTTCGCGCAAAGCAGGGGCTGCAAGCCCCTGATCCGGTTTGAACTGGGGTATGCACAGGGACACCAAATGTGCCCCCAGTGCAGGACTTCAAAGCACCCGAAAGTGCTCCCGCCCAGCCCCAATACACATTATCCTGTCTGGGGAGGTGGTCACACCTCCCTGGGACAGGAAACCTATTGTCCAGGCCTCCCCTGCCGGAGTTTCGTCCAGCAGCAGGAGGCCAGACTCGTGTCTGTGGCAGCAGCATCCATTTTGTGATGCCAGGGCTTTAGAAAGAAGTTACCGGGCTAGCCAGAGTTAACATGTCTTTCCCTCTAGAAGGGTGGAATGCTACCTCCGCCGCCAGGATTGGCGGGGGGTAGTATTCCAAGATGTTTGACACCAAACACGACATGTTTAGGTGCGCCCATTCCAAAGTTAGCATTTAACGCGAGGTTATAATGCGCTTAAGAGTATATGGTCAGGCTGCACTACAAACAGCATCAGAGAAGGGTCTCCGAACGCTGTAGAGGGGCCCTGCTCATGCAGGGGCACCCTCTCACATAGGAACCATGCACTCTGCCTTCAGGATTGATAAGGCCTGCCTTAGGAGTGACTTATAGGTTTATATGTGTGTATGTATTTAGTGATATAGGTAACCTATATCACAGTAAGGAGTGCATGCACCACCTTACCCAGGCTGCAGTAGCAGACCTGTGGTGTCAGTTTGGATGGCCTTCCAGGGGTGGCATAATACATGCTGCAGCCCCTGGTAGGCCTCTGAGGTACCTATGCCCTTGGTACATAGTATACCATATACTAGGGACTTATAAGGGCACTCCAGATTGCAATCAGTGATGTGCCTAAGGCACATGGAAACCATTTTAGAGAGGAAGCAGCTAGGCTGGGGTTCTGATTAGCAGGGCCCCAGCCAGACTAATGTCGAAAAACAGTGAAGCATCAGCAAAAAGTGGGGGTACCCATGTGAAGCAGATCCTACTCTCCTACACAACCCCCCCAAACATAGGGACATTAAACTAACCTTGCCCAGTTAAGTCTTCATGTTCTAAGTGGAAGTACCTAGAGAGTCCATCTGCATTGGCATGGTTACTCCCAGGTCTATGTTCCACTGTAAAGTCCATCCCCTGTAGGGAAATGGACCACCTAAGCCGTTTGGGGTTTTCACCCTTCATTTGTTTTAGCCATAAGAGGGGCTTATGGTCTGTCTGAACCAGGAAGTGTGTACCAAACAAGTATGGCCTCAACTTCTTCAGAGCCCAGACCACAGCAAAGGCCTCCTCTCTATGGCTGACCAACGTTTCTCTCTAGGGGTCAGCCTTCTGCTAATGAAAGCTACTGGCTGATCCTGACCTTCTTCATTCAATTGTGACAGTACAGCCCCTACCCCCAATTCAGATGCATCAGTTTGAACAATGAACTTCTTGGAGTAATCAGGACTCTGTAGAATGGGAGCAGTGCACATGGCCTGCTTCAGGTCATCAAATGCCTTTTGACAGCTAACTGTCCACTGAACCTTTTTGGGCATTTTCTTAGAAGTTAAGTCATTCAGGGGTGTCACTATTGATCCATACCCCTTGACAAATCTCCTATAGTACCCAGTCAGGCCTAAGAAGGCTCTCACCTGAGTCTGGGTAGTTGGAGCAGTCCAGTCCATGATAGTCTGGATCTTGCTCTGCAAAGGTTGAACCTGGCCTCCACCCACAAGGTGGCCCAGGTACACAACCTGACTCTGCCCTATCTGGCACTTAGTGGCCTTGATAGTCAGGCCTGCCTTTTGCAGGGCCTGTAAAACATTCCTGAGGTGGACCAGGTGATCCTCCCAGGTGGAGCTAAAGACAGCAATATCATCTAGATATGCTGCACTATAGGCTTCCAGACCTGTGAGAACTGTATTCACCAACCTCTGGAAAGTGGCAGGTGCATTCTTCACACCAAAGGGCATTACCACAAATTGATAATGCCCACTAGGGGTTGAGAATGCTGTTTTGGGCTTTGCAGTATCAGCTAGTCTGATCTGCCAGTAGCCAGCTGTCAAGTCAAATGTGCTGAGATATTTGGCTGAGGCCAAAGTATCTATGAGCTCATCTGCCCTTGGTATTGGATGGGCATCAGTCCTAGTGACTGCATTGAGACCCCTGTAGTCCACACAAAACCTCATCTCTCTTTTTCCACCACTGGTGTGAGGTTTTGGCACAAGGACCACTGGACTAGCCCAAGGGCTATCCGAGGGTTCAATAACTCCCAACTCCAACATTTTCTGGACTTCAGTCCTGATACAGTCCCTGACATGGTCAGGTTGCCTATAAATCTTATTTTTAATAGGCAGACTGTCCCCAGTGTCCACTTCATGAGTGCACCAGGTGGTCTGACTGGGTGTCAGTGAAAACATATGTCTAAACTGATTGAGCACCTGTCTACAATCAGTTTGTTGCTGGGTAGTGAGGCTGCCTGCCAAGGCTACACCATCTACTGACATATCGTCAGGGTTCTGTGAGAGCAGGTCAGGGAGTGGGTCACTCTCTTCCTCCTGCCCTTCATCAGTAGCCATGAGCAAGCCCATGTCTGCCCTGTCCACATATGGTTTTAACCCGTTGACATGGAGAACCCTGTGGGACTCCTGGGTGTTCCTAGGTCTACTAAGTAGGTAACCTCACCCTTCTGCTCAACAATAGTGTGGGGTCCACTCCATTTGTCTTGGAGAGCTGCTGGGGCCACTGGCTCCAACACCCACACCTTCTGTCCTGGCTGGTAAACAGTCAGAACAGCCTTTTGGTCATGCCAGGCCTTTTGAAGTTCCTGGCTAGCCTCAAGGTTTTTGGTTGCCTTTTTCATATACTCAGCCATCCGGGAGCGGAGACCAAGTACATAGTCCACTATGTCTTGCTTTGGGGGCTTGAGAGGTAACTCCCATCCTTCCTTCACCAAGCACAGTGGACCCCTCACAGGGTGGCCAAACAGAAGTTCAAAAGGGCTGTAACCAACCCCCTTCTGAGGCACCTCCCTATATGCAAATAAAAGGCAGGGCAAGAGTATGTCCCATCTTCGCCTAAGCTTTTCTGGGAGCCCTTTAATCATGCCCTTCAAGGTTTTGTTGAATCTCTCAACTAAACCATTGCATTGTGGGTGATAGGGTGTGGTGAACTTATAAGTCACTCCACACTCCTTCCACATTGCTTTTAAGTACCCAGACATGAAGTTAGCACCCCTGTCTGATACTACCTCCTTAGGAAAGCCCACTCTTGAGAAAATTCCCAGGAGGGCCCTTGCCACCACAGGTGCTGTAGTGGTCCTGAGGGGAATAGCTTCTGGGTACCTGGTGGCATGATCCACTACCACCAGGATAAACCTGTGCCCAGATGCTGTTTGGGGATCCATGGGACCAACAATGTCAATCCCTACCCTTTCAAAGGGCACCCCCACCACAGGTAGTGGTATCAGGGGGCCTTTGTAGTGCCACCTGCCTTGCCACTGGCCTGGCAGGTTACACAGGAGCGACAAAACTCCTTGGTGTCTTCAGACATGTGGGGCCAGTGAAAGTGAGGGACAATTCTGTCCCAAGTCTTGTTCTGGCCCAGGTGACCTGCCAAGGGAATATCATGGGCTAGGGTCAATAGGAAGCCCCTGAACTTTAGAGGTATAACCAACCTCCTGGTAGCACCAGGCTTGTGGTCTCTACTCTCTGAGTACAGGAGTCCATCATCCCAATACACTGTATGGGGACCACTAGCTTTCCCAGCAGCCTCAGCAGCAGCTTGCTGTCTGAGGGGTTCAAGGGAGGGGCAGCTCTGCTGCTCCTGGCTCAGATCTGCCCTGGAAGGTCCCCCTGTCCCCAAGAATTCAACCTGGTCAGGTTCAAGTTCCTCTGGGACAGTTCCTTCTTCAGGACTGAGATCATCCCCCTCAAGGGACTGATCTTCCTCCTGAGCCAAGGGGAAGGCACTGCCTTAACCCTACTACTCCTCCTCTTGGAAGGCACTTGGTCCATTCTTCCAGAATCCAAGGCCTGTTCAGTGCTAGACATTTTGGCTTGTGACCTGGTCACAGCAAACACATCTGCAGGGATCCCCAGCATTTCTGCATGGGTCCTGAGCTCCACTTCTGCCCAAGCAGAAGTCTCTAAGTCATTGCCAAGCAAGCATTCGACTGGTAGGTTTGCACTCACCACAACCTTCTTAAGGCCAGTTACCCCTCCCCAGGAGAAGTTAACAACTGCCAGAGTATGGTCTGTTCTGACATTGCTAGCATTGGTCACTTGGTACATCTCACCAAGTATAACTTGCCCAGGATTCACAAGGTCTTGTGTCACCATTGTGACACTTGCCCCTGTGTCCCTAAATGCCAAAGCCTCTCGTCCATTGATTAAAGGCTGTTGTCTGTACTTGCCCAGATTACTGGGACTCATAGAGGAGGGCACATCCATGCCTCCATCACAGACTAACACAGCCTGAGTCAGTTCTCTGACTAGGTCAGAGCCCAACTCAGTACCCAGGGTGAACCCTACTAAACCCTTGGCTGTAGCACTCCCACCAACTGTAACTGTACTAGGGGGAACAGGTGCCTTAGGGGCATTGGTGGGTGCTGGACTTGAGTCTTTGGACTTGGTGCAATCACTGGTCCAGTGGGTCTTTTGCTTACAGACCTTGCACCATGGTTTTCTTTGGCCTTTCCCTTTTGTAGACTGTGAATCCCCACCTGAAGAAGATTTTTGGGGGCCTGATGAAGACTTTTGATCTTTACCCTTCTCCCCACCCTTTTCAGAGTTCTTAGAATCTTGCTTCTTGGTGTCCCCACCTTGGTTCTGTACCTTCTGCTTCACCCTGGTTCTGACCCATTTGTCTGCCTTCTTTCCCAATTCTTGGGGAGAGGTCAGATCAGAGTCTACCAGGTATTGATGCAACAGCTGATTTTGACAGTTATTAAGAATCTGCTCCCTCATTATCAGATTGTACAATCCTGAGAAGTCACACACCTTACTGCCCATCAACCAGCCTTCCAGAGCCTTGGCAGAACAATCCACATAGTCTACCCAGTCTTGAGTCTGTGCTTTTGGGTATCTCTGAACTTCAACCTGTACTGTTCAGTGGTTAGGCCAAACCCATCAATAAGAGCACTCTTCAAGACCTTGTAATTATCAGCATCCTCCTCTCTAACAGTGAGGAGCTTATCTCTACCTTTGTCTGCAAAGGAGAGCCACAAGATTGCTGCCCACTGCTCCTGAGGGACCTTCTGTACTTTACAGGCCCTCTCTAGAGCAGTTATCCACTTGTGGATGTCATCCCCATTCTGATAGGGAGGGACAATCTTGCTCAGGTTCCTATGGTCATAGGACCTTTCCCTATCTCTAGGGACATGGCTGCCACCATGGGACTCTAGTCCCAACTTTCTTTCTCTCTAAAGAGATCTAGGGACTCCCTGTCTAAGGCTACTTGCTTCCTTCTGAGTTCAAGCTGAGCTTCCTCATACTGAATCAGCCTTGTTCTCCTCTCATGAGAGGATTCCCTCCTATGAGATGAGACAGAGCTCCCTATTGAGGTGCCAGAGTGGTTAGACTCCTGAGAAGGAGATCTAGACTTTCTGGGCACACTCATAATCCTTCCTGGGGGACAAAGAGGGCATCATCCTGATCATCCTCTTCATCTTCCACAGGAGGGATTGGGTTATCCAGGTCAGGGTCATTGTCACCCTCCTGGCCAGTTTCAGAGGGGGCTGGGGGTATTGGTACCCCTGGCCCCTTCCTCTTCTTCTGCCCCACCCTCAGCTCCTACCCCTTCAGTCCCCAAGGGCTTACTAAGGTCATAAGCCACCAACAACTCTTTAAGGTGTTGGGTGGTGGGACTTTGGCCTGTCCTTAATTTCCTCAAGTTACATAATGCTCTCAATTCCAAGAATGGGAGGGTATCATACTTGGAGGGAAGAAGCCCAGTGGCTTCTGGTAAGGATTCTCTAGATCCTACCTTTAAAGACATTACTAGTGTGGTGTGGTGTATGCACTACCTACTCTAGTGTGGCCTACTAAACTCTCTTGAGTTGTAGAAAGGGTGTGCTATCCCTTAACACACAACTCTAAGTTCAGTAGAACTTACTGTCTTCTAAGCTTAAATTATATGTACCTTGGGTACCTTTAGTGGTTTTCAGTTGATCAATTCAATTGAGATTATCTGGTAAAACAATAGCGAGCTGGAATCCCACACGCTGCACACCAATGTGAGAAGTTGGCCTGGCATATGCTGTCCACTAATTATAGTGGGCACCTTGCACCAGTCCAAACAACCCCTTATTGGAGATAGGTTAAAGACAACCTTATTGAAAGCTATCCTAGTGGTAGCTATGGAGAGCAGCCTTCAGGCTAAGTCTTGAAGGAATGTAAAGCAGCTTGTTTTACCAGTCTATAATCTCTTGAGTGATCAAATGAAAGAGCACCACACCAGGTATATATTCAAAATATATGTATTTATTGCTAAACACACCCCTCTAGTCTCTTTATGAGGCTAGAGTTCAAGTACACAAGTTATAAGTTATTTAAACACAGTAATAGCACAAATACACGTTTGGGCCCTAGGGCGTACCAAACCATATACCAATAAAGTGGTATAAGAACCACGACTGAACTAGACACTAGGCCTAGAGCCTCTAGAAGTGCTTGGACCACAAGGAACCACCCAAGGTAGTGACACAGGGGACCCACGGGGGACGCGTGCAGTGTAAATACACAACCGCGATACGCCGTTGACTTCTATGGAGAAAGTCGCGATCAGGAAATTAAAGAAAAGGGACACTTAAAGGAGGACTTGGAGCAAACCCTTTGAGAACTAGTACTTTGAAGAGTCTCTACCCACGGGAGCACCGGAGTACTCGTGTTACCTCACCCAGGGAAGCCGGGTGCATAGGTGCCTTTCGGGGTCGGGTTTCGTCGTCGATTTGAATGGCGATCTGCTGCAAAGTGCTGCTGGCGACCAAGTGGAAAGTGTCCAGGTGGATCCAAGAGTGGATCGGAGATCTGAAGAACCTGAAAGCAGAGGGGACAGAGTCTGGGTCACTAGCCAGTGACCAGGAAGGCGATGGACAGATGCCCACCGATGTCGAGTGCTTCAGGTGCGTTGATGGTTGTCTTGACTCTTCAGCCACGAGGTCCAGGAAGCGTTGTCGGCAACCAGGAGCAGGATTCGGGCTGGTACACGATGTTTGTCGAGTGCTGAGGTGTCGGCGACTGGATTGGACCCAACCAGCCTTGGCAACGGCAAGTCTCGATGAAGATGAAGATCGTCGATGGTGCAGACCAGCAAGGTCTGGGGAACTCACCCAGCAAGGATAAGTGAGGGCAGGCCTGGAGCAACCAGGATGCCCAAGAAGAAAAAGATTGGCCTTCGTTAAGGGCTACTAGCCAACGGGCTAGCGACCGCAAAGGAGCCTCGAGACGTCGCACGTGGATCTGGCTCACAGGACACTTGTGGAGTGGAGGCCAGTGATCTTCGGTGCAGTTGGTGCTGGAGGCTAGGGCTACTCGAAGCCCAAAGCACGACTTCGTGGGATACCCAGAAGAGGATGCACTTGCAAATGTGCTCGGTGTCCAGGGGTCACGGTCTCACGTCACCCACGATAGCTACGGGCTCCAGCTTTGCTGGGGATTCAGGGTAGCCTCGGGGAAGTCTGAGAATCTACCTCTGGTGATGCGAAGACTTCGGCGTCCGACGGGAGCTTCAGAAATGCAGACCAGACAGATGCGTCTTTGGTGCCTGCCAAGCAGGGGAGTCACTCCTTGACCCCAAGGGAGATTCTTCTGTCCTCTAAGCTTGAGTAGAGCATCGAAGGTCCAGGATTCTGTTTCAGAGTTTCGACCAGGGATAATCTAAAGTCCTAAGGACTGGGTTCCTATACTTATACCAAGTTTAGGGGTTGGACTACTCTGTGGCCCCACCTATGGGTGGGTCAGGGCAGAGGGGTGGCTACACCCCTTTCCTTTGTCCAGTTCGCACCAAAGCAGGGGCTGCAAGCCCCTGATCCGGTTTGAACTGGGGTATGCACAGGGACACCAAATGTGCCCCCAGTGCAGGACTTCAAAGCACCCGAAAGTGCTCCCGCCCAGCCCCAATACACATTATCCTGTCTGGGGAGGTGGTCACACCTCCCTGGGACAGGAAACCTATTGTCCAGGCCTCCCCTGCCGGAGTTTCGTCCAGCAGCAGGAGGCCAGACTCGTGTCTGTGGCAGCAGCATCCATTTTGTGATGCCAGGGCTTTAGAAAGAAGTTACCGGGCTAGCCAGAGTTAACATGTCTTTCCCTCTAGAAGGGTGGAATGCTACCCCCGCCGCCAGGATTGGCGGGGGGTAGTATTCCAAGATGTTTGACACCAAACACGACATGTTTAGGTGCAGCCATTCCAAAGTTAGCATTTAACGCGAGGTTATAATGCGCTTAAGAGTATATGGTCAGGCTGCACTACAAACAGCATCAGAGAAGGGTCTCCGAACGCTGCAGAGGGGCCCTGCTCATGCAGGGGCACCCTCTCACATAGGAACCATGCACTCTGCCTTCAGGATTGATAAGGCCTGCCTTAGGAGTGACTTATAGGTTTATATGTGTGTATGTATTTAGTGATATAGGTAACCTATATCACAGTAAGGGGTGCATGCACCACCTTACCCAGGCTGCAGTAGCAGACCTGTGGTGTCAGTTTGGATGGCCTTCCAGGGGTGGCATAATACATGCTGCAGCCCCTGGTAGGCCTCTGAGGTACCTATGCCCTTGGTACATAGTATACCATATACTAGGGACTTATAAGGGCACTCCAGATTCCAATCAGTGATGTGCCTAAGGCACATGGAAACCATTTTAGAGAGGAAGCAGCTAGGCTGGGGTTCTGATTAGCAGGGCCCCAGCCAGACTAATGTCGAAAAACAGTGAAGCATCAGCAAAAAGTGGGGGTACCCATGTGAAGCAGATCCTACTCTCCTACACGGGCCATTTAATGTTTTGCATCTGCAGGAACGTTCATTGAACGTTGATACATTTCCTCGAGAATCACAAGGAGGAGGGGGCAGCCTTTGCCGTTTCATTTGCCTTCCACCTTCTAAGAATTATCAATGCAACATGTAACATTCAGAAATGCTTTAGTGCCTTACAATGATACTTCATTCATTACATTTTGAGAGTGTGCTTCTGTAAAGCCTAGCAATCTATGCATTGCTGGTTTGGAAACACATAATCCTTTATACTCATGAACTTCTGGGCACATTTATAAAAGAATCACGCAGCCCAGCAAACCACCTTGCTATGCTGCACTGCCTGATAGGGACAGGGCAGCAATGTGCCGTAACTATTTATCATTATATGGCACATTCCTGTCTTTTCCCTGTGCTGGTGCCCTTTTGGCTGCCTAGCGTCAATGCAGGCACTGGGTTGTAAGCAAGATTGTTTTTGTCCGGGAAGGGGCACCTTCCTGCACAAAAACAATCCTAAGAGGCGTTTTCCTCTTTCTATGTGTGCTACATTTGTCTGTGTTACACCTCACCTGGGGAGGCATGGCATTTTGACACATTCCCAGGTCTACCAGTAATGCGCCAAAATCCATGAGTACACCCACGCTCCACCCATGGAACACTTCCCTGGAGCAGGAGTAACGTAAAACAGCGATTAGCGCAGTGTTGCATTACTCTAGATTTATCAAGCCACGCAGGGCCATGCAAGGTGGCCTTGCGTGGCTTGATAAATCTTGCTTAGTAGTTGCATCGCCCTTGCGCCCCATTTGGTGGCGCAAGGGTGACGCAACTGCTTGATAAATGTTTCCCTTCACTTTTAACCAATAGCAATAATTGGTCTTTATTTACAGCTTTATATAAATTGGGTGGCATATAAATAAAGATTTCATGCAGCGCAGCAAGTGAAGCTTCTGCGCTGCGTTGTGCAAAAGGGATAGAGCAAAACAGCTTCATATCTTCAAAGAGATGGTGTAGTTCTGCTCTCTCCTTGCGCTGATGCACAGTGTGCTGACTAGTGCCAATTCAAGCACCTTTGCGCCATAGTGCAATGGTGCCTGCGTTATGGTAAGGATAGCTTTTATGCAGGAAGGGGTGCCTGCACAAAAATGAGTTCCTTCCTTCACAAAAATTATCCTTTGAGGCTATTCCCTCTTTGTATTAGCAGAATGCAGCCACATGCAAAGAGGAAATAACAAGGAGAAACAAAGATATTTCTCATTGTTATGCCAGCCCCAGGTAACACACAACTTTGGCACAACCTCATGTCTACAAAACTTTGTATATATATGGATTTGCATCAAAGTCCATGGGTGGATGGATGGGAACGTACATGACTCCCACCACCCTCCCTCCCTCCCCCCCCCCCACCAATGGAACACCTTCCCTGAAAGCAGAACACTTAGCTGAGTTACTGTGTTTTTTTTACAAAACTACGCAAACAGCCATGTGTGTGGCTATGCAAATCCCAAAAACAATTTTATATAGGGACTGCCTCTAAAAAGTGACATGACCCGATGCAAAATCTTTGTAAATCTGGGCCCCTTGTGAATACTCTCCTTATATTTTGTGCAAAATGTATTTCTGAGGTTAATTAGACTCTAATAATAATTTCATGCTGTAATCTTGACCTTACAAAGAGTGCTCAGAGGTTACTAAAGGTGCATGCAGCACTTCCAAAAGAGTTATTATCAATATGTATTGATTTTTCACTTTTATGTGACCATAATCATGGAAAACAATGTCCTGGTGTCATATTTACAGTCCACCATTCTGGTGTAAGTCATTTCCTAATTCTACAGTTCATAGAAGCATGTGCATGTATGCTGCTTATAGCGTCAGCCTGTTCCTGCTCATCCGACTTCTGTAGACAAAAATAAAAGACCTGCATTATCAACATATACCAAGACTTCATGTGCATGTCACCCAAAGTTCATTCTCAGCCTCCTGATAAGTTCTTTGGGCGGCCCCTTTGTGCACTGCAGAGTAGCATTGGCAGAGAACGACCGTGGGAAACGTCACTGTACAGCTCAGCCAGAGATTTCTGAGGAGTGTCTGTAGTTACACCGAGGGGGCGATGAAAGAACATTCAACATAAGTACTTAAAGTTGGTGTTGTGGAACCTGCAGTCTTTTAATAGCGTCTCTGACACCTCGGAAAAGCAGTTCACAGTGTGTTGAAAATGAAGCCTGTAGCCAGATCCCAAATCATTTTTGATCAATGTTTTTTCATTTCCTTGGTAGTAAGTTAAGGTAGTGCTTGCTTCAAACACCTTTTATTATCTTATTATGAAAGTAGGTTGCTGGTGGAACTGAAATGTGAACAGAATGTGCATAATTTTATGTGCCATTATGGCTTTTTGCTGTGGAAGTGATTTTTCTAATGTCTTTTGTGTAGCTGTGTTTTATGCTGCATTTCTGCACTGTCAAATTGTGTTTTACTGCGGTTGTGGTGCAACATTCTGTTTTTACTGTTTTGTGTCCTGTTATCTTCTTATAGCGTGACAGTGTTGATTTCTGTATGTTATTGTGTTATGCCCTGTTGCTTACTTTAGATATGTCAACAAATACAGCAGCAATTCCAGCTGAAAGCACCACAAACTTTTACATTTCCAGTGCCAAGCTGCCATTTACCACTATCTCAGGTGGTAAAATACCACTTCTTCCTCTCTTCAACTAAGGGAAGGAACTGTAGCCTAAGAAACATAGCAGCCAGCTTTGGAATTAGGGAACCATGGAGCATATTTACTAGAAAATGTCAGAGCGTGGAGCTGCACCAAATTTGGCAGCGCGCACTCTGACATTTTCAAAACTGAGGGATGCACTGTATTTACTACAATACGGTGCACCCCTGTGTTTTCCCTAGAGCTGGCACTAAATTTAGCTACCTAGCGCCAACACAGGCCCCCGTGCAGCATAGTGCAAGGGTGCCTGCATTGCAGGGAATCATTGTTTATGTGCAGGAATGTGTTCCTTCCTGCACATAAACAATCCATAATGGCTATTTGTTACTTCTATGTGTGCTGCATTCTGCAGCACAAATAGAAGTCGCAAATTGCCATTATTTAATTATTGTTTATGTGCAGGAAGGGGCACCTTCCTGCACATAAACAATCATTAATGGCGTTTCGCTGTTTCTATGTGTGCCACAGAATGCAGCACACATAGAAGAAGCAAAAACGAGGAGAAATAAATGCATTTCTTCTCATGCGTCATTCTAATGCCTGCTCTTGCATGGCTTTAGTTTTTGGCACTGCCACTGATTTGCACTTCCTTGTAAATCTGGGGCAGCATCAAAAAGCAATGGGTGTTGGGGTGGAATGCCCAGAACAACACCCATTGCACGCCCCTTTGCAGCAGAGGACTGCGGTGGACATGGGCGTATTTACAAGTTGACGTTAGGCCATGCTCAGTGGCTTAGCACCACCTTGTAAATATTGAAAATGGCGCTACGCCACCAGAGCATCAAAAAAAGTGACGCTCTGGTGGCGATATAGGCTTGTAAATAAGCCCCCAGGTTTGAGTCCTACAGTTGGTTCAACAACCTGTGATTATCTTGATATTCAGAGCTACTGACTTTGTAACTGGGGAACCAGGTTCGAGTCCCAGCATCAGCTCAACATCCTGTGATTATGGTCAAAACACTTAGGGGCACATTTACTAGAAAATGTCGGCGCACGGACTGCGCCAAATCTGGCAGCACCACGCTCCAACATTTTCAAAACGCAGGGATGTGCCTTATTTTCTACAATAAGATGCACCTCTGTGTTTTCCCTAGCGCTGGAGCTAAATTTAGCTGCCTAGCGCCAACCCAGGCACCCTTGCACCATAGTGCAAGGGTGCCTGTGTTGCAGGGAATGATTGTTTATGTGCAGGAAGTGGTCCCTTCTTGCACATAAACAATCATTAATGGCCTTTCGCTCTTCAGTAAAAGCAAAAATGAGGGGAAAGAAAAGCATTTCTGCTCCTGCACCATTCTAACGCCTGCTCTTGCATGGCGTTCGTTTTTAGAGCTGCCACAGATTTACACCTCCTTGTAAATCTGGGACAGTGTCAAAAAGCAATGGTGTTGCGGTGGAACGCCCACAGCAACACCCCTTGCACGCCTCTTTGCTGCAGAGGACTGGGCGGAAAGGGGCATATTTGCAAGGTGGTGTTAAGCCACGCTAAGTGGCTTAGCGCCACCTTGTAAATATTGAAAACGGTGCTATGCCACCGAAGCATCAAAAAAAGTGATGCTCCGGTGGCGATAGGCGCTTGAAAATATGCCCCTTGATCTCCCCATGTCTAAAAACAATAATGATATTCTGACTTTGTGTAATGTAATCTGGTACTCATGTAAAGCTCTCTAATACCCTTGGGCCAAAATTACACAACATAAAACTGCAAAAAGAAAAAAGGATGAAGACATCAATGAGCCCAAAACTGTGACAGACATCCGTGTTTTAAATTAGGACTTGCATTCTCACTCTTTCCCCTATGGATCCTGGAGCGAGGACAAATTAATAATGCAGTTTATGAGTGGTGTACGTGTTAACTCAGAGCACGTTTGTCTGTGTGGGTTTCACTCAGATACTTCCATCTGTGAAAATAAGGTCTGCCTTTCTGGCAAGCATTTCGGTGGTTGGGCCACTGAAAGCTCAAGTCAGGCTCGAGCCAGATGCCTGGCTCTGGATCAGCTCAAAACCTTTTGGAAACCTCGAGCCCCAAACGAGCCAAGTTTTCACAGGAGTCTATGTGGCCTGGTGGCTACATTTGCCAACCACGTATCATCAGGTTCAAATCACTGCCTCCACCAAAACTCCCTGGGGCAGATTTACAATTAACTAACGCAGCACGGCGCAGCTAGTCATTTTGCTGCGCCATGGTGCGTTAGTTTGGAAAGCACAGGGATGCGACATATTTACAAGAATATGTCGCATCCTTGTGCTTCCCCCTGCGCTGGCGCACAAACTGCAGCCATGCGCCGGCACAGGCACCCTTGCACCATGGTGCAAGGATGCCTGCGTCGTGGGTCGATTGTTTTTGTGAAGGAAGGGGAACCTTCCTGCACAAAAACAATCACTACAACCATTTTCCTCTTTCAATGCGTGCTGCAGAATGCAGCACGCATTGAAAGAGGAAAACGAGGAGAAATGAAAACATTTCTCCTCGGTGCTGCCTCGCTACGCCACCTCTAGGGTGGCGTAGCTTCAAACGCATCTCCAGAGTTACGAATTCTCGTGAATTCTGGAGATGTGTCTTGTTCCATGGATGTTGCGTGGGAACACCCACAGCAACACCCATGGAACGCCCCTTCACCGCAAAGTGCTGCGTGTGAAGGGGCCGTATTTACAAGGAGAGGAAAAGTCACGCAGGGTGGCTTTTCCTCTCCTTGTAAATATGGAGCAACCCCTGCGCCACCAGTACGTCACAAAAAGTGACGTACTGGTGGCGCAGGGGGCTTGTAAATCTGCCCCCCTGTGCTCAAAAAAGTGCAACATAATCTGTGTCTGAAGTTAAGAGCTTTTATGTCCCTGGGCAAAGTTCACGCTATGTGAAAGGCCCACAAATAAAATGTAGCTTTTGTCTGTCATCCATTCTCTAATACTTAAGGATAAACATTAAATCCTTGATGTCAGAAAGGGATACCCATCTAGTGTCTGCAATGCATATTGTGGAACTAAAAAATCTGGGATCGATCCCTGCTTCCCTAATCGATCAAATTGTGTGATTGTAGGCAAATACTTTATCACACCCAGCCCTTTTGTTCATTATCACATATGAGAGAACCTTCAAATACCTGAGTTCAGGATGAGCGCTGTATCAAAAACATGTCTTGTGCTTGATTTAATAACCTATAAAGTTGTTCCATCTAGAATAAGAATCTAGGCAACATTTATTGTGTAAATGACAACTGATTGTCTCTTATTTCACTAACAGCATTGTCATTAAGGTGGAGGCAAGAAAGAATGTTTCTTACTTCATGTTTAAAAAATCAATTTTAATAAATGGTTTTTAAATAGCTTGATGGACAAAGAAGAAACGCTTCGAGTGTTTAAGAAATACACTTTCGTGAATTTCGAAGACACCTTACTCTAGCAGAATGCTTCCTGCATGATTTCCAGGGTTCGGCTCATACCCAAGCACTCAGAGCCACACCCGACCCTTGGCTCGGCTCTGGCTCGCTCTCCCTGTTCATTTGTTGGTCGTCCACTCAGGCAAGTGTACATCGGGAAATTAAAAACATGCCAGTAGGTTCTCAATTTTCAAAAGAACATAATATGTGTGTGAGGAAACGGTAACAAATTATTTTATTTCTTGGTATATTCTGGGTACGTTGTGACTACACTTATTTAATTCCTGCTACAGATTCTTGTTGCAGCATTCCGCTCACTACCTGGAACAAAGCACAAACTGAGTGCTTGGCTTACTTACAAACGCCACTAGATGTCAGTGAACGCTAGCAAATCATCTAGACCTACCACTCGTCAATAGTTTCTATATGTACTAATAGTGAATTAAAGTTAGGAAGGAAGGTAATGGGGATTTTTTTTTTTTTTAAAACCTTCCACCCATGTTTGCAGTGGTCGAAAGGTCACATCTGCAGTACTTTTGTTGATGGACTTTATTTTACCAGAGAGGTCTCCAGCCCTGAATGGTACTTGTGGATGTGCAATACTAAACCCGGCAAAGATGGCAACAGGACAACCACTTAACACGGTGGGAAACACCGAAGGATTTTAGGGACAGAAAAATGTTTGTAGTGACAAAGTAACCACCTACTAGTCAAACCAAAGTTGCTACTTTGTGTTGCAAGAATGGGAGAGGCAGAACAGCGCCATAGCTACTAAGATAGGGTGCTGTTTTCCTTTCTCCCTGAGCTGATGCGAAAGTGAGTGCATTCTCTCATGCATAGGTTTTTACAAAAGGGGACTCTTCCAGTTCAAAAACTATGCTTTAATACTTTTCCTACTTATATGTGTGCTGTACAGTGCAGCACGCATGCAAAGTTGATAAAATGTGCAGCACATATAAAGTTGCTCATCTGTTACACCTGCCTCGAGGAGGCTTAGGACTTGATTTATATGTGAATGGGAAGGGAACTCCATCGCAGCAGTGAGGGTATTCCCTCTCCTCCAACATAGGGGTCTGCCCACCCGATCTACATGTGGGCTTACCTTAAGGTTGGTCATGGTGTATACTACTCCATCTCCGCCGTGGCCAAACTTCTTTGACAGCCTTGTGGAGTAAGGGCCTTCATTAAATGGCTAGATGCCTGCCCACCCAATTAGGATGGGTGGACATAATAGCCATTTTTAGGTCTCGCCTAGCATTGCAGCGCGAATGCGCTGCCATCGCTTTGCGAGGCATGCAGTATACACTATAGTGTGGAAGCTTCGTGGAAGCTCCGCCCACTCTCCGGCCCATCTTCTTCATTGGCTTAGGTTCTAAATGCTGCCTTCCGATTGGTTTTAAGCTTGTTAGTCCCTCCCCATAACAGCCATGTCAGTCATTTGTATCCTTCCATGGCTACTGGCCCCTTTACAGCACAGACTACTTTCTTCCCGTGCCCCCCCCTCCCGCAGTCCGATGCCTTCTCGCCGCCGCCCCCCCTCGTGCCTCGTCGCCCGCACGCATTGCTATTTGCAATGCAATAGGTCTGGCGTAAATGCGAGTCCTATTGCATTGCCAATGCTTGTTTAAAGCGGTATGAACAATCCAGGATCAGACCCTCCTTGCTGTTAGCTTTGCAGTCTGCTTTAGAATGACGGAGCATTCTTGGGAGCGTATGGTTTATTTTGGGGTTTTTCGGTTCAAGCGGCAGCGGTTTCTGGTAGTTTCCTCGATACAGAGAAAGCTAGCAGTGCTCGACTGAAGAGAAGTGCTCTCTGTTCGCTCTGAAGTTTTCAGAAGCGGTTTTAGACTCGCCAAGAGCTGAGAGGTGAAAGAAGCCCCCACAGGTGCACCTCGGAAGGCAGTCTCGGATTGCACTCGCCGGTTTCCCTCGCCCCCTTGGGCATCTGCGCCTATTTAACACACGGCTCCACTTTTATTGTCTGACTTTGCCTCTGAAGCCCTCCCGGAGTTCAGAGGCTGCAAACCACGCGTTACCTTCAAAATGAATCGCTTAATTTTGCTCAGCTGTGTGGTCGCCCTTCTGGGGGCCTTTGTGTCCTCTGCAAGGTCTCCCTACCAGCAGGTCCTGCAGCACAGTAGAATTCGAGGCAGACAACACGGGTAAGCTTCTGTGTGAAAAATGTATTTATTGGGCATTTACCACGATAGTCATTAAAAGAGTGCATAATGTTGTCCAGCTGTGCTTTTTGGGTATACATTCACCCTTGGCAAGGTTACATTAACTACTGAATAGTACATATTGAGAACTTTATATGCTGAAGTGCGAGCATTTGGGTGCCAGTGCACTGACATGCAAGAATGAAATACCTAATGAAATGTCACGTGATTATTGCATAGTGCGAAATGTATATGCTGTGGTGTGAGCATTTGTAATCAAGTGCCCTAACCTTCATGAATGAAGTAGCTAATGTGTGGAACTAACATTTTTTAAGTATAAATAAACAAACGTTTATGTATCTTAACACCAATCTGTTCAGCATCATCATATAATAATACCCCATTATATAATAACGCAATGCTACGACACATCCATGTAAGACAGTTTGAGAGGGCCGATGCGCGAGACGGGTCTTTCTTGTCTACATCACACGAGCACTTCGTCGCAGAAAGCATGTATAATTTTAGGCACTTGCTTCCACTTCAGTGAGTTCCGAGATGAATGTCAAGGAGAGTTGGGTCAGAGGACGGAGCTGGGAGAGTTCGAACCATCTGTGATAGTTTATCGAGAGTTGAACAGCTGGCATTATTCAGTATCCGCAGAGGTAGAAAGACGACTTTCACCACCGCTCATTCAGAAACGAGGATGTGTGAGGAAAAAAATCAGAGAACAAAATGCAGTCACTTTATTCAGTTTACTCTTGAAAACTGCAGCAAGTTTATTCGTCTGACTCTTGATTGGTGGAGGTGTGACATCGAAAAAATGAGGCATTTTCATTTGCTGTTAGAAAAGATTAAAGGATCCATTGACTTTAGTTTGCAGTAAGAAAATCACTTGCACATTACTAGGTGGAGAACCTCAGCAGCAGTGACTAGTACACACTGGTAAAGGATGAACACACTCAATGGGCAGATTAACTCCATGGTCAAGACACTTGAGATAACTCGAGGAAATTATGTTTTATAATTGCCTTTCATTTTGGTGCAGCTTTACTTTGGCAGGCACATTTAAGATTGTTTTTCTAAATGAGACAGTTTAAACTGTACTCTGTAGGATGATTGATTAGAAAAAGTCACCCCAGCCAGTACCTTCGAAAATGAACTGTCCGTGCTTTTGTCTTTTCCCTGTTCATCATATCACGCCTTGTAGTAGCAATGCCAAAGATGGACGTTTGTGTGGCGATAAATGGGCACTTTGGGGTCGATTCCGATTCGGGCCGGAAATTTCTCCGACCGAGCCGGACCCGGAGAGATTTCCGACCGAATCGGACCCGTGCAGTCCGACCGAACGAGTCCGATGCGTCCGTATGTTATCGGACACGAGTCGGTCGGACTCCCATTGAACTCAATGGGAGCCGGTCGTACAACGCGTACGCGGGCTCCCATTGCCTCAATGGGTGCGAGGCGGACAAGGGCGCCCCCTACAGCGAGTACGCCGCAAAGCGCTTCGCGGCGTACACGCACAGGTAGGGGGGACCCATGGGTCCCCCCTGTGTGCGCTCGCACGGGTACGCGTACAGGGGTCCGACACGGACCCCCAAAGTACGGCTCCGACAGCGAGTTCGAGTCGGACGGCGCGAGTCGGTCGGAGCGGTCGAGGTGCGCATCGTACTTACCCGGCCGGAAAACGTCTCCATTGCGCGGTGCGAATCGGGTCCGAGCGAGTCGGTCGGAGCGGTACGATCCGGGTACGAGTCGGTCGGAGCGGTCGGGTCGCCCGGACGAGTCGGTCGGCGACTCGCATCGTAGTCGCTCGGCCGGACCCGCGTGACGGTTCGGTCGGGAAACAGGCTTTCGCATGGCTTTTTTCCCGACCGAATGGTATTGGGTGCGCCTCCGACCGAGATCGGAATCGGCCCCTTTGTCTTTATCACAACCTTTTCTTTTAAAGTGCTTGGCATGTTTTATGCGTCCAATTATTTCTTTTTATATCTATGAACACTCGCCTTTGGGACCTTATATGTATTTAGCAATGCGGCACATTAGCCTGGGTGCTGAAACATCTACTGTTCTTTAATATGGAGGGAAAGTAAGCACCAAACTGCGTGACACGCCAGGTATGGGAACACATGTAGAGAAATATTGCCTTTCAGCGGGAAATGGTATAGTCCAAAGCTCTGTTTTTAATATAAAATCAAGGCCTTCGGTGGTCATATCACTGAAAATACTGTTATCTACCAACAATACAGTACACCACATAGAAGAAGAGGCAAGGATTCCAAAGTCAATCTTTGCTGGGTTTGGATAATGGTATTTTGCCTATGACTGTGAGCTAATGGTGATTCAGAAAGGCATCAAATTCTCCTTTTGTTGTTTATAAATGACACTGAACATGATGATCCGTAAAGTATGAAGTGCTATGTATAAGGTGGAACCACATGGTTCAATAGAGAGTTTCCCACAGAAAGCTAAACTGATTTAGTTTGAGTTCTCTTACCTGCACAGTTTTTAATTCATATTGACATGTTTTCCTGGGCAATAAATTTCACCTAGTTGACCAAAATGGACATCACAACGAATCTAAATGATTTTTGCTCCACAAAAATTAAATTCCATGTGGTTAGTAATTAGGATTGTTCAAAATTGCTACAAATATTTGTTATTTTTGTATTATAATGCACTTAGTGCACTTGATGATCCAGGCTGGTACTACTCAAGGTGTCCTGGAGTAAGCGCTGCCACCCAAACTCTCTTCACTAAGAAACCGGTCCTTGCTGTTCTTGGCTCACAAAAGTAAGTGAAACTGCTTCGGATGGAGAGTGCTTCAAGTGACATTTAAAAATCTAACCCATAGATTTGGCGACCATATACCGTACTGAACTTTAATGCAGTTTTGAAAAGCAAAGTAATACCAATCAACTGGCTGGACTGAAATTGTCATTATCCATAAAAATGGTTTAATAGAGCTACCTACAAGTTATTGCTCTGTTTCGATAATTGATTCTATAGCAAAAAGATACCCCCCCAAAAAAAATCACTGGGAAGAAATGGAAGTTGGATTAATAAACTAAAAATATTATTACACCCTCATGCTAGCCTCCTGAAACTGGAGTAAGAACTTGTAATGAGCACGAGACACGTAGGCCCTGAACACTGTCGCAATTTGTGTGTTGCTTTAACGTCCTTTTATGGCCATAGAAAAGAATCTGTAGATAATCCTAATTTGAGTTGGGGGATAAGTAAAGTACTGCTGTAAAAAACGAGACAAAAATGAAAGAAAAACAATTTTGCCTACAAGCACGTTTCAGAAAAATAAATAAGGGTGATTGAGCAGAATTTTTGGCTAAATATGATTTACATGAAATACAAAAATGGCCAGCTGTACATTATGTTTAATAAGGATATTTGATCGAGAGTAGGCATTAACTATAGAAAAACTTCCCAAAGCAGAGATTATGTTTAGCCCTTAGGGTATATGTGGTAGAGATCCCTCTTCATCCTGACCTCTTAGGTTTTTTTTTTTTAACTGACAATGCGTCGTTTCTGGTCCTGTCAATAAGTGGGACAAAGGAAACAAAGGTGGATAATAGAAAAAGGCTATGAACTAAATACATAGGCGAGTTACCTTTCCTGACTGTTTGAGGAAACATTCCAGAGAAACCCACCTCGGACTTCTTGCTCTTTTTCCTTTTTATGGAATTCTTAGCTTCAGTATAGATTAGTTTTTTAGTAATTATTGACCAATCAACAAATGTATCAGTGCATTCAGTGTGAAACGATGTTGAACATTCCATTCTGTGGGGACTGCAGTTTTATTCCAAAGAAAATAAAAAAACTTAAAAAGACATTAAATTATATTCTGCTAGTGATCTGACCTTAATTTGAGGAGGGCCTGTAGATTTTTTTTCCACTTTATGACAGCACTAGACAGAACTAGTTGCAAATTATGCACTTTAAAGTGGGCAGAAGTTGCCTCAAAAGGGCTGGGCTCAGTACCCTGTCTATGAGTTTTATGCAGATCACTGTACTGCAGAATGGAAGTGCTTTCTTCTTATTAAAAGGTGTTAGGTGGCTTACAGAAACGTAAGTATATCCTACTTTCAACATGACAGCTCTATATGAAACTTCAGTGTGAAAGAAAAAGACTGTAGCCTGCTGTTGATTATACCTATTTGACAATTATCGATGGGTGATGATACTCTAAAACAAGTCTCTTTGAAGTTGTATCAAGGGCAGTGAAGGGTGGTACTGCTAGAACAGTAAATGTTTCAGCACCCACGCTAATATGCTGCATAGCTAAATACATATAAGGTCCTAAAAGCGAGACCGATTGCATTGCAAATGCTTGTTTACTGTCTGTCACGCAAGGCAAACCCTGGAGGTGAGGAACAGTAAAAATGATATAATGCTCCCCTCGCCATGAGAGATGACTTCCATGGTGAGGGTAACATTACCTTTCAATTTAGAAAATAAAAATCCAGTTTCAGGATTTTCTTTTCATAAATAAAAAAGAATACTGTTTGGTACAAGGCTGCATCCTGCTGACGCAGCCCTGTAGCACAGAGTAAAATGCATTGACAGGAACCACGTTGACGGTGGTTCCTGCCAATGCTTTCATAAATGACAACCTGCTTGGCGGTCATTTATAAATTAGGCATTCAGTCCCTCCGTTATGGGAATGGAGGATTTTACTCTGTCCCCATGGCAGAAAAGTGGACCATCCACCTAAATATAAAATGTTTCTAGATAGAGGTTAGTGTCAAAACCTATGGGTATTTTTGCATGGGGATGCCCATATACCACCCATTGTACGGCCCCTACACGCAAAGTATCGCAAAGCAGTCCCTAGGGCTCATTTCAGTTACTTTAGGCAGCTTTCCATCGCAAATCGTGAAAGTGTATTCCCCACTATTTGTGCCAGGTTGCGTCACTTTTGTGATGAAAACTGTGTAAGGCGTTAGTAAATCTGTGGTCTGATTATCAGCTGGGTATCATTAGCATACGTATATTATTAAACTCTGGCAAAATGTAACAAGTGCACTAGTGGCAACATGTATACTTTAAAAAATACCAGTGAATAAACTGCGCCAGTGGGAACAAAACAGCTAATCATTTTAGACTCAGATTTAAAAGAGGTAAGGATGAAAGTTTGTTCCTTCTCAGTCAGAGAAGCCTTTACCCACTTAAATTAATTGTCCTAAATCGGATGAGAAATTTAGTAAACAATGATGCAAATGCAGTAGAAAAATCTAAACAAACTAGCACCCTAAGACCAGCTTCTTCCACCATTCTCTGTAAACCATCCAGAACTCTGGTCCTAAGCTATTCTGCAAAAGTTGCCAGACGTGGTTGTCTTCGATAAAGGCTTGTAACTGCAAGAAAACGATTAAGACAGGAGAATAAAATAAACTATACAATAACATAACTGTAAGAGTTAACTGCAATTTTAATATGGAAGGAATGTTGTTAAAACTAAACATAAAATTAAAATTAAAGATGAAGTTACAAAACAATAGTCAACCAAAAGTAAGTTGGAAAGTTGGGGGATTATGGAAAGAGGAAAAGGAAGAAAATAGTAAGGCAAGATGTGAAAGAGGAGGAACCTGGGAAAAAGTGGGAGTTGGAGAAGACAAATGGCAAAAGAAGTAAGAGAAGAAAATGGAGAGAAGAGGAAGAAAAATAAAAGAGACAGGAGGAATGGGGCAAATGACAGTAAAACTAAGAGGTGATATAAAGTGGGGAGCACAGTGGCGCTATGAGGGTACACACCAAGATTTAGTGGAGTTGCTCCTTTCACAGCGCAGCACCGTCTGGTAGCTGCTGCTGTCCCCGTTGCTGCTGACCCAGAGGTCAGGAGTTTGTGGCCCTCCTCCACCCGCAGGCTCCTGCCTCCATCTCATCCCTGGTGGTCCAGTGGTAGAGCGTCACAGCTCTGCTGCTTGATGGCCCTTCTGTCTCTCTCTCTCTGCTCTTTCTATCTCTCTTTTTCCTTTCTTGCATTTTTGCTTTTCTCTCTCTCTTTTTTTTTTACTGCCTCTGCCTTTTTGGGCTTTGCTTTCTCTGTCCTCTTTTACTTTTTCCTCCTGCTTTCTTCTTCGTCCTTTGTCGCCCCAGCCTCTGCGACCCTCCGCGGCCCCGCCCCCTCCAGTGTCCCTTCTCGCTCTCTGCTCTTTCTATCTCTCTTTTTGCTTTTGTGCTTTTTTGTTTTTCTCTCTCTCTTTTATTTTTTACTGCCTCTGCCTTTTTGGGATTTGCATTCACTGTCCTTTTTTACTTTTTCCTCCTGCTTTCTCCTTTGTCACCCCAGCCACTGCGATCCACCATGGCCCCGCCACCCTCCAGTGTCCCTTCCCGCTCCCGCGTTTTCCTGCCACCCAGCTGCCCAGCACCCGCCCTGCAGCACTACTTAATGGCGGTCACGCAGACCTCATCGCACCCCAATCTCTTGCATCCACCGACTACATCCTATTCGGAGACCTCAACTTCCACATAGACAACCTCAGCAACCAGAACACCGCCTCCCTACTGGAGAACCTTGCCAACATCGGACTCAAGCAGCTAGTCATCGCACCGACCCACACAGCCAGACACATGCTCAAGCCCATTTTCTCTGCCAGTGGGAACATCAGCTACAGCCACACCACCAAACTGTCCTGGATCGACCACCACTGCCTGCATCTCGCCTTCGCCACACCCACCATACATCCCCGCCCTCATCGCCACCCCGCCGCAGCTGGGTCAAGGCCACTGAAGAACTTCTCTTCGACTCTCTCAGCACAACCATTCCGCCAATGCCAATTGACGCCAACACCGCAGCACGCAACCTCCACTGATGTATCTCTGACTGTGCAGACACTCTGCCACCCCTCAAGAAGAGACCAGGCAAGCAACACTTCAAGAAAGCCAGCTGGTTCACTCCCGCCCTCCATGAGTCCAGATGTACCTGTCGACGACTCGAGAAGAGAGAGAGAAACAACAAAACCCGAAAACCCATGCAACCTTCAAATCCGCCGTCAACGCACACCACCTCCTTCTCAAAATCCCAGAGAAAACGGCCTTCCAAGACAGAATCAACGCAAACACACACAACAGCAAAGAACTCTTCGCCATCGTCAAGGAGTTCACCAGGCCCAACAGCAAGACCACAGACATCCCACCCTCCCATGACCTCTACAACAAACTCGGCACCTTCTTCCACCACAAGATCAGGCAGATCTACAACAGCATTGATGCCCTAGACCCTGCCACTATGCCCGCCAACACCACACGCAACCACGCTGCACCCCAACAGACCGTGCTCAGCTGGACCCCGCTCACAACAGAGGATACACTCAAGACCATGGAGAGCATGCACTCAGGAGCCCTGTTGGATCCTTGCCCGTACCACATCTTCCACATAGCAGCCATCGCCCCCAAGCTTCGCCATACCATCAACTGCTCCATCGAAACCACCACCTTCCCTGACGACTGGAAACACTCTGTGATTAACTCCCTTCTGAAGAAGCCATCCTCAGACCCGACAGACCTTAAGAACTTCAGACCCTTCTCCCTCCTCCCCTTCCCAGCCAAGGTCATCCTGAAGGCCATCAACTCTAAACTCTCCGAGTTCATCAAAGTGAACCCTGTCCTGGACACCTCCCAATCCAGCATCCCTGACAAGACACTGCACTAGATCCACTCCTTCCTCACCGGCCGGACACAGTGAGTTAGACTACCCCCGTTCCTCTCAGAACCTATAGAGATCAGCTGATGAGTGCCCCAGGGTTCCTCCATGAGCCCCACCATCTTCAACATCTACATGGCCAGCCTCTAACAGACATCGTCAGGAGCCACGGACTCAACATCGTCTCCTATGCCAACGAAATCCAGCTGATCCTCTCCCTCACCAACGAACCCACAACCACCAGAACCAACTCCAACAGCAGAATGAAGGCTGTCGCCACCTGGATGAAAAGCAGCTGCCTCAAGCTCAACTTGGACAAGACCGAAGTACTCATCATAGTGGAGAAGTGTGGCTCAATGGTTAGAGCGGCAGACCCTGATGCAGAGATCTGGCCCAGGACCAGGGTTCAATTCCCGCCTCGGCGGGTCTTGGGCTCAATTTCCTCGGACCTGATAATTCTCGCCTCGGTGCCTATTCTAATCATGGGTCCCACTCTGCAACTCTGGGCAATAGCTTGCTTAATCTCCACAACGGCCCCAACAGCGCTGGGATGCCTGGCTTCACCCTGGGGGTGCCCAGGAGTGGACATTTCACAGGGAAAAAGCCAGGAAGGGTTCCACAGCGGTATGCGTACAGTGCCTGGACACCCCTTTGGGGGTATGGGTGCGCTTTACAAGTACAAATTTCATTCATCCTGGGTCCCACCCCTTCAGCCTGGTATGACCCCTGGTGGGCAGCCACTCTGGGACCCCCTCCCATCTCTGTGGACCACGCATGCAACCTTGGCATCCTACTGGACTCATTGCTCACAATGAATGCAGTTTCCCCAGCCTCTTCTACATACTCCGCCTGCTTTGAAAGACATTCAGATGGATCCCCACAGAATCCAGAAAGACTGTCATCCATGCATTCATCACCAGCAGACTCGACTACAGCAATGCACTCTACGCCGGTGTCACCCAGAAACAACTCAAGAAACTACAGAACATTCAAAAAGCCACTGCCAGACCGGTCCTCAACATCCCCTGCCACAGCCACATCACGCAACACCTTCGACAATCCACTGGCTCCCGGTCAACAAGAGAATCACCTTCATGCTCCTCACAGATGCCTACAAAGCTCTCCACAATGTAGGACCAGTGTTAGAACTGGGGGGTCTCTAGTTGGCAGAGGTAGGTACCTTTGTCTAAATAGGGACCCTTGCTTCTAGTCAGGGTAAGGAGGTACACTCCTGAAATAACCCCTGCTCACCCCCTTGGTAGCTTGGCACGAGCAGACAGGCTTAGTTCAGAGGCAGTGTGTAAAGCATTTGTGAACACATACAGTAATCCAGTGACAACACTACAAATGGACACCACACAGGTTGTATTATAAAAATAAGTATCTTTTATATAGATTTACCACAAGACCATAACCGACAAAAATAATCCACAATACTGTACTTTAAAGATGGTAGAATTAGCTTGAGTCTCTTAAAATGAAATTGCGACACTTTGAGTTCAATGTACCTGAAATGCGTAACGCAATACAACAAAAGGTGGTGCAGGGAAGGTGATGCGTAGGTTCCTTACACGCTTCTGTGGCGATGCGACAAGCAGCGCCGTGATGCGACGAAGATCTGGTGCAAAGAAACAAAGTGGCGTCTTCTTGAGGTTGCGACAACAAAGGGGTGATGCGTGCACGCCCGACGGCCGTGCGGCGATTTGGATGAATTTTTGGAGCCGCGACAGGCCCTGCGACACGCTTCCCTGGCGATGCGACGGTGTCTGATGCGAGGTCGACGATCTTCTCCTGGGTTGTGGGGCGCCTCGTGTTGCGATGCGTCGGCGTCTGATGCGAGGTCGATGCTCTGCCCCGGGGATGCGACGGCGTCTGATGCGACGGCGACACTTTTCTCCGGTGCTGCAAGGCGCTTCGAAGGATGCGAGGGTGTCAGCGGCGCGATTCTTCGGGGATGCGCCGGCATCTGCTGCGACGTTGACACTCTTCTCCGGCGATGCGAGAAGCAGCGGCTGCGGCGACACGCTTCTTCGTCTTGAGTCGCGCTTCCAACTCCCAGCGACACGCAAGTGTGTCAGAAGGTCCAAATTCCCAGCAAGGGAATACAGGGGGAGCTGGTGGGTGAAGTCTGTTGTCCCTGAGACTTCAGCAGGAGGCAAGCTCTGAAATCAAGCCCTTGGAGATCCTTCACAAGTTGATGAAAGTACACACAAAGTTCCCTTCTCCTTTCTTTGGCAGTCAGGCAACCACTGCAGGCAGATCCCTCTAGCTTAGGGATAGTCTTCTCCTCAGTTTCTTCTTGGTTCCGCTCCTCAGCAAAGGTTTCTTCTTGTTTCCCAAAAGTGATCTAATTTCCTAGGAGTCTGGGTCCCCTTTTTATACACCTTTTCTCTTTGTTCTCTGAAGGCAGAGAGGCCTTTGCCTAGTCCAAAACCAGTTCTGGTCAGTCCTGGAGCACTTTGTTTACAGGACTCCTTCTTTCCTTTCAGAATGTGGGGGCAGAGTGCTCAGCCGCCCGGCAGAGAGGTGGAGCCAGCATTGTGGAAGGCAGGCACAGCCCTATTCAGACCCAGGGGCAACTCCTCCCTCCACTCTGGATGCAGATCTCTCTATTCAGCCCTGTGCTGACTCACCCTGTCTCCTGGAGTCCCCCCAGCCCCTGTCAATCACAAACCCAGACAAGGAATACACAACCTAGCAGAAGCAGGCTTGGATAGTTAGGCAAGAAAATACCTACTTTCTAAAAGTGGTATTTTCAAACACAGAATGTTAAAATCAACTTCACTAAAAGATCTATTTTATCATCCTGAGTTCAGGCATACTAAATTCGTTTTTCTACCATGTTCCCTGGGTCAGTTAGGATTATACGGTGTAATAATCAAAACTGCCCATTCTGGCCTATGGGGAACAGGTAGCCTTGCAATAGTGAAAAACGAAAATGGCTGTAATTCACTATTAGGACATGCCACACACACCAGGGCATGTCCTACCTTATACTTACAATGCACCCTGCCCTAGGGCCTACTTTAGGGGTGACCAATATGCAGTAAAGGGAAGGTTTAGGGACTGGTAAGTGGGTGCACTCACCAAGTCGACATGGCAGCCCTAGGCTGCACACAGGCTCTGCAATGGCAGGCCTGAGACACACTTTACAAGCTGCTTCTGTGGGTGGCACAACCAGTGCTGCAAGCCCACCAGCAGCATTGGATTTACCAGCCCTGGGCACACTCAGTGCACTGTACTAGGGACTGACAAGTAAACCAATCATCCAATCATGGAGTCACTAATCCATACATCAATTTATAAAGAGAGCATATGCACTTTAGCACTGATCAGCAGTGGTAAAGTGCCCAGAGTCATAAAACAGCCAACAACAGGTCAGAAAAAGTATAGGAGAAAGGCAAAAAGTTTAGGGATGACCCTGCAAAAAGGGCCAAGTCCAACAACCAGTATACCTTAACCACCGCCTTGCATTCCATGTACCCGCCAGACAACTCTGCCCCGCCCAACACGCCCTAGCCTTCGTCCCCTGGAGCCACAAGACCAGAACCGGATGAAGTTAATTCTCCTACCTCGCCGCCAAGACCTGGAACACCCTGCCCCTCCACCTCAGGCAATCCGCGTCGCTGACCCAATTCAAGAAGGACCTCAGCACCTGGCTTTTCGATTGATCCTCCTCACCCAGAGGGACCAGCAGCCCCTTCAGTGCCTTGAGAACCTCACGGGTGAATAGTCGCGCTTTACAAACCCCAGATTGATTGATCAGGACTTTGATGCTAATGTCGTACTGTGTGCTCTACTGTTTTTGGAATTTTTCAGGTGTTGGTGGCTTCTGCCATCTCTCAGAACTGAAATACAAAATAAATACAGGTCTACCGTGCAATAGTTTTGCACCTAAGACCACCCAAGCTGTGCCTCCCTCCTCCCCCCCCATATCCTCCATTCAGCCTGCATTCGTGGTCCTCTGACATGCTCACATATGGGCTCTTCGCCTCACATCTGTCCCTGAGTGAATAGAATGCTCAGAGAATGCCAAAAGAGCTTTTCGGGTTTATTTTCCAAAGCATTAGAAAAGTTTACATTTATAGGTTTCTTTAAGTTCACTAAGTAAGGGCACATACGTGAAGAGCCTCATAGATTTCAGGACATCTATTACAAAAATGATAATAAGCAATCGGAAAGATGGTTTTCATAAATACATGTTTTCAAAAATTCGGTAGGTATTCATTTTACAAAGAAATTTACAGTAAAGAGAGCTCAGTTTCTAAAAATGTTTTATTGCATCTCTTTGAAAGAAAACACACTATTGTGACCTATTTTTTAAAGATGAATAGAAAAAAACGACACCCCTTAATACCATTTGTTCTACTATAAACTGTATAGCCGGAATTCAAAAATAAGAAAAACTTTTAAAAGAAACTATATTTAAATCACATTTCTATTAGAGGGTTAGGCGCGCCTGCAGGTCATATAAAATATGTAAAAGATATAGAGTATGCTCCTTTCAGTTCTTGACTTCTGATAGACTATCACTTTGTGTACATGCTTCTTATCTCTGCATCCTATGAACCTTTGAGTCAAAGAATCTATCAACTGGGCATTATTTATTCATATATGACCTGTTCCTAGACAAGGCCAACTCTGGAAATGTAGCCTCGGACTCCTCCCTTAGGATTCCAATTTCTTTACGTGTCACTTGTAAGCAATTAACCCTAATGCCTTATTCACCTGGGCCCTGAAGAGTAATTAAGAGGAGTGTTCTTGCAGATGAAAACACGCTATCGAGTGGCTGTCATGGATACGTCACAGCAGAGACAACAGCGAGATCAGACTAGAGCTGAGCCTTGTGGACAGACACGAGGAGGCTCGTGTAAGCAAGGGGCGAAAGTGACTGATGATTGCCATTACAGTTGGCGCAATCCAAAGGCTCGTGACCATTTTACATACTCCTTTAAGCGTATAAGATGGCTGAGAGTTTTATTTGTTGGCATCTCATGTTTTGTTCATGGGAATGAGCGGCAAGCTAATTATTAGAAAGCAAGTGAAATGGTAGAAAAACACAGCAGGGCATTTATATTGTGGGGCAGATCTACAAGAAACTAACGCAGCACGGTGCAGCAAGTAATTTTGCTGCGCCGCGCTGCGTTAGTTTCGAAGCACAGGGATGCAACATATTTACAACAATATGTAGCATCTCTGTGCTTCCCCCTGCGCTGGCGCACAAATTGCTGCCATGCGCTGGCGCAGGCACCCTTGCACCATGGTGCAAGGATGCCTGCGTCGTGGGGAGATTGTTTTTGTGCAGGAAGGGCACCTTCCTGCACAAAAACAATCAATTGAGGTGATTTCCTCTTCCAATGTGTGCTGTAGAATGCAGCACGCATTGAAAGAAGAAAAAAACGAGGAGAAATGAAAACATTTCTCCTCGTTGCACTCTCAGCTACGCCACCCCTAGGGTGGCGTAGCATTCTGACGCATTTCCAAATTTACGATTTCTGTAAATCTGGAAATGCATCAGTGGACATGGGTGTTGCGTGGGAACACCCAAAGCAACACCCATGTCACGCCCCTAACACGCAAAGTGTTGCGTGAACAGGGGCGATATTTACAAGCACAGGTTAAGTCACGCAGGGTGACTTTACCTGTTCTTGTAAATATAACTTAGCAGGCTGCGCCACCGGTGCGTCACGCAACGTGACGCACCGGCGGCGCAAGGGGCTTGTAAATCTGCCCCTGTATTTTTTAGCGCGGCGCAGCAACCAAAGTTGCTGCATTGTGCATGAGAGGAGAAAGCAGGGCAGAGTCTTATATACAAAGGGCCTTCTTCACAAGATTCTGCCGTAGGGCAGCGCCGCCGGCCTTCCTGCTGCGCTGCCCTGCGGCAAAAGAAAAGGGAAGGAATGCACCATATCTAAGGGGCCTATTTACAAGATTTCGCAATAGGGCAGTGCCACAGGCCTTCCTGCTGCGCTGCCCTACGGCAAAAGAAAAGGGCAAGAGTGCACTGTATCTACTAGATACGATGCATTCCGGTCCTTTTCCCCGGTGCTGGCGCACAATGGGCTGCCATGCGCCAATGCAGGCATCTTTGCGCCATGGTGCAAGGGTGCCTGCGTTGCAGAGATGATTGTTTTGTGCAGGAAGGGAAACCTTCCTGCTTTTTTGTGCAGGAAGGGAAACCTTCCTGCACAAACATAATCACACAAGGCTTTTTCCTCTTTCTATGTGTGCTGCAGAATGCATAGATAAATGAAAAACGAGGAGAAATAAAGGCATTTCTCCTTGTTGCGCCTCCCTTATGCCCTCCTGGGAAGGCGTATGTTTTTGGCGCTGCCTCAGAGTTCCGATTCCTCATAAATCTGGGGCAGTGTCAAAAAGTCATGGGTGTTGCTGGGAACGCCCACAGCAACACCAATTGTTTGCCCCTTTAATGCAGAAAACTGTGTTAAAGGTAATGGTATTTACAAGGCTGCATTAAGTCACGCAAAGTGGCTTAGTGCTGCCTGGTAAATATGGAGCAGACCCCTGCGCCATCGAAGCATCGCAAAAAGTGACGCACCAGTGGCCCAGCCTCATTGTAAATGAGGCCCTGAAAATGGGCTACTTTAGTCCACTGCACTGGTGCACTTGAAAGGCTGCCTAGTGCCACTCACAAATTTGGCACCTTGGTGCATAGCTGTGTGCAGGCTGCCTAGCACAGGATTTGTACTGGACGCATACACTTCCAATACAAATTCCTATGCCTGGACAAATTCTGAAGCATTCCACACACATGCAATGCATGGAATGTTTGGAGAAATTAAAAAGATTCTCCATTAGTGTCTGCTTCAAGGAGGCATTAGTTTTTGACAGAAAGCCCGGTCTGGCTATCTTTGTAGATCGTGGTTTGTATAAAAAACTATGGGTACTTTCGCAGATCCGCCCAAGTAACACCCAAGTAACGCCCCTTTGATGTAAAGCGGTGTAAAACATTTGCATAGCACCATTTATGCTTAGAAAAGGGAACCGTTCCAGCACAAAAGACCTTATTCATTCGAAAGTAATTCCCTTGCAAGTCTTTGCGTCACTTTGTGTGACTTTGGGCCATATGTATCAAGCTATTTTGAGGTCGCAAACAGTGTTTACGATCGCAAAATAGCCTTCTCCAATGTATGACAGTGTGTCGCTTCACAAAATAGATAATCGCTAAAATAGCGAATACCAATTTTGCAAGGCCATCATTTTGCGAAAAGCCAATTGCGATTTTGCAGTTACCGTGCCGCAAATTGCGAATTCACAAAAATGAATGGCGCAAATTGCGACATCGCAAATCAATGTATCAAAAAATCGCAAATTGTGAATATGTAGAAATCGCAATTTTGCACCTGAAATTTACCACAAACTCAAGCCAGGTGGTAACCAGGTGCAGTGAAAAATAACAAATGGGGGGAGTAAAGAGGTATGGGGATAGAATCTACCTCCTGATTAAGCTATCTCATAAACAATATGATTCTACCCTGCTAATAGATTTTTATTTTTTGTTATAGTGATAATTGTGTTTAAAGTATAATAGTGTTCCATGAAGTGTCATGGAAAAACTAAATGTTTTTAAATACCCCTCACACACTATGAATCCCATAGTGTCATGCTTCATCATGGGGGTCTTCCCGTCTCTCTACGGGACGGGGCGTGCTACAACCTGCGAATACGCGGGAGCACAATATTAGTGAAAATTAGGCTATGTGTAGTGTGGGTAGTGAGAGTGGTAGGATCTGTGATAAATCAAAAGGGTTTAAAAATTCCCTAGCTAGTGGAAAAAACACATTTTATTCACTTCCCTAGCTGGAAACATTAAAAAGAAATTAAAAAGGGGGGAAAAATGTGTAGGGGGTATACTCTTATGCGATTCCCTCTACTGGGTCGACATGTTTCGTAAGCAGTCCCCACTGCTTACTCTTCAGGACCTATTCTAATCTCTACTGCACTCAAGATATATTACTTAATTTATATATGTTGTATGCCTAACTTTTAAATAAGACATGAAAAAATAAACATGTCTAAAAAGAAAAGGTAAAATTACCCTAATAGTTTTCAAGAAACCTGTAATGATGAAAGAAAACATTAAACAACCCATTAGATTGTCAATAGTAAACACAACACCATAACGTGGAATCACAATGTTGCCGTGATATATTTTATCGGAGTCTCTGGTGCACAACACTCGGCAATGTTTACCAATAGTTGATGTGCCCAAAAGTTAGTACCTTAATGATAGTTAGCTGTAAAAATACTCTAAAAGAACACAGAAAACGATCACACACACACTCACAATTTTCGTTCAATTTTTTCATTCATTTGTCAATGGTTCTATATGCTTAGTACTCCAGGACTGACTATTGAAAAAATAAACTCAATCGTTCATTTCAAGTGAGTTCATAAATGAGGAAAAACAGAACTACTTTTCATGTCAAAACACTGTACGTGTTACATATCGTGATATATTTTTTGTGATATATTTTTCTCACTCTCATATTACCTTGTGCCAATTTTAAGTTGTTATAAATAGAGGAGATAAAAGCACAATGTACATACGCTATTTTGATTCATAACCAGGCTTCATGAGCTTGCACCGAAGAGGAGGTTGCCTTAAGATAATCACTGTAGGTAAATTAAAGGTCACATCTTATTAGTGTTTCGCCGATCCCTTCATGCATTATAAAGAGAGATCTGAAGAAAAAAACAACTTCATGCGCAAAAAAACGAGCAGCGTTTAGAGACCTGCTCAAGTCTTACTCACATGAGAGAGGCTATACCCCCGCCTGTAAATACCTCCGTACAGCTCCGTGGAACGATGTGAATGCGTTCACAGCCAGTATTTATCTGAAGTGTAATTGAAAGAAAAACCGCGAACCGGTTTTTGAAACAACTAGAATGCTAAGCATTGACAAAATGGCCGCCAATATTGTGCCGGTGCTCTATTGAAAAAAGGCCACTTCCTGTTTGAAAAAACGCCGTTTTTTTCTTTCTTTCTTGATGGCTAATATATATATCTGTATACATCGTTACAGAGGCATATTGCACAGAAGTATATTGATTCATAAGCATTATTATAGTGCCTTGAACGATCTAATAATAATTTATTAAGGATTGGCACTTTTTCATGATCTTATTCTTACTAATGGAGGGTAAACCAAAAATAGTTCGTCAACACTTATTGTTGTCGTATCATGACTGAAAAATAATTTGAACGAAAAATAATTTTGAGGAAAGAGAAAAAAATTCAAAAAGAAATGGCCTCAGATGTTCACTGGAGCCAAGAAAAAGGGGAAAAAAACTGTATATCATGTCAAGGACTACATGTTCTCTAATAGTCCCGTGATCATAGTAATGTTCATAATTGGCCCCATGGAATATCATCGTTTAAACCATTGATATTCGTCTTTAGACGGAACACCTATCTCTGTTCCTTCTCAAAAGGTACTTTTCATTAGAGACCTGTTCAATCACTGTCCAAGAGATGTTCTCTGGCGTGTGTCCTTTTTCCAGGTAATGGGATGCCATTTTTGTGGTGCTTTTTGCACCTGATGTTACTCTTATGTTCTCCTATCCTTATTTTGACTGGACGTGTTGTCATCCCTACATATTCCAGGGGACAAGGACAAATGATAAGGTATACTACATTATTACTATTGCAAGTGGTAAATTTTCTCTGTTCCCACTTCGTACCATTAAGAAAAATGATTTCCTTGCTTCTCTTTGTTAGTTGGCAAACTATACATTTCCCACATGGGTGGTGTCCTTGTATTTTCGCCATTGCTGTTGATTGGCCCGTTGGTTCAATCTGCCGTGGTCTGGTATGTACAACCATGTCACAAATGCTTTTTCCCCGTCTGTGTGAAAAAATTGGTTTCGGGAGATTCATCCCACCACTGTTTAGGATCCGCCAGTGCTTATTGATGATCTTGGTGACCTGATTAGAACTGGCGTTGTATGTTGTTATACAAAATGGCCGTCTATCTTCAGGTTTGGGTTGGGCAGGTTCCAAAAGACTCTCTCTGCAGTTATTACGTGCTCTTTTGTATGCCTGATCTATTACCCTTTTCGGGTATTGTCTTGCATCAAGTTTCTTTTTGAGATCCTCTGATTGTATTTTAAAATCAGTAACTTCAGTGCAGTTGCGTCTAAGACGTAAGAATTGACCATAGGGGAGATTATCCCGTAGATGTTTTGGATGGAAGCTTTTGTATAACAGTAAACAATTCTTAGATGTAGTTTTGAAATGTGTTGTGGTCACGAGTCTCCCTTCCCTCGGTGATATATTCAGGTCAAGGAAGATCAGTTCTTTATTGGACATAACACTGGTGAAATTTAAGAAATCATCTTGGTAATTGAGCCAGGTAATAAAACGTTTGGCTGTCACCTCATCCCCATCCCAGATGATAAGTATATCATCAATATACCGTTTCCAGGTGGTTATCTGGTTGTAAAAGGGATTATCAGGGTGCAAAATTTTTGTTTTTCCAGATGATGAACATAGAGACCAGCTATACTGGGGGCAAAAATGCTCCCCATGCTGGTCCCATGCTTCTGAAGATATAAAGTCTGGTTATACTCAAAAAGTTCTCTCTCAGTGCCAGATTACAACATTCCATGATGACATTCCTAGGGGTTTGGTAATCCCAATCTGTGTCAAAAGTACTTCTTCAATGATATTTAGAGTTTCATTGTGGGGAGACTGGTGTATAGACTTTCAACATCACAACTGATCATAAGTTGATGTAGAGGGTCAAAAGGGAGATTTTCTAAGAGTACTAAGACATCTTTAGTGTCCCTTAGATAGGTAGATGTTTTTGTACCATCGGTCTTAAGTACGCGTCTGCAAATCTCGAGACTGGTTCCAAAATAGATGCTATTCCAGACACAATTGGGCGACCTGGAGGTTTTTCCAGACTTTTATGTATCTTTGGAATTGTGTATAAGTATGGTGTCATGGGTGAATCTTGGATCAGAAAATCACCCTCTTTTTTGGTCATCCATCCATGAGCCAATGCTTCCAGGATCAGAGGAATTATGAAATCCTAAGTCGGGATCCAACAGAAAGGATAAAAGTAAAAATAACGAGCAAAACAAAAATGTTGCACCCTGATAATCCCTTTTACAACCAGATAACCACCTGGAAACGGTATATTGATGATATACTTATCATCTGGGATGGGGATGAGGTGACAGCCAAACGTTTTATTACCTGGCTCAATTACCAAGATGATTTCTTAAATTTCACCAGTGTTATGTCCAATAAAGAACTGATCTTCCTTGACCTGAATATATCACCGAGGGAAGGGAGACTCGTGACCACAACACATTTCAAAACTACATCTAAGAATTGTTTACTGTTATACAAAAGCTTCCATCCAAAACATCTACGGGATAATCTCCCTATGGTCAATTCTTACGTCTTAGACGCAACTGCACTGAAGTTACTGATTTTAAAATACAATCAGAGGATCTCAAAAAGAAACTTGATGCAAGACAATACCCGAAAAGGGTAATAGATCAGGCATACAAAAGAGCACGTAATAACTGCAGAGAGAGTCTTTTGGAACCTGCCCAACCCAAACCTGAAGATAGACGGCCATTTTGTATAACAACATACAACGCCAGTTCTAATCAGGTCACCAAGATCATCAATAAGCACTGGCGGATCCTAAACAGTGGTGGGATGAATCTCCCAAAACCAATTTTTTCACACAGACGGGGAAAAAGCATTCGTGACATGGTTGTACATACCAGACCACGGCAGATTGAACCAACGGGCCAATCAACAGCAATGGCGAAAATACAAGGACACCACCCATGTGGGAAATGTATAGTTTGCCAACTAACAAAGAGAAGCAAGGAAATCATTTTTCTTAATGGTACGAAGTGGGAACAGAGAAAATTTACCACTTGCAATAGTAATAATGTAGTATACCTTATCATTTGTCCTTGTCCCCTGGAATATGTAGGGATGACAACACGTCCAGTCAAAATAAGGATAGGAGAACATAAGAGTAACATCAGGTGCAAAAAAGCACCACAAAAATGGCATCCCATTACCTGGAAAAAGGACACACGCCAGAGGACATCTCTTGGACAGTGATTGAACAGGTCTCTAATGAAAAGTACCTTTTTGAGAAGGAACAGAGATGGGTGTTCCGTCTAAAGACGAATATCAATGGTTTAAACGATGATATTCCATGGGGCCAATTATGAACATTACTATGATCACGGGACTATTAGAGAACATGTAGTCCTTGACATGATATACAGTTTTTTTCCCCCTTTTTCTTGGCTCCAGTGAACATCTGAGGCCATTTCTTTTTGAAATTTTTTCTCTTTCCTCAAAATTGTTTTTCGTTCAAATTATTTTTCAGTCATGATACGACAACAATAAGTGTTGACGAACTATTTTTGGTTTACCCTCCATTAGTAAGAATAAGATCATGAAAAAGTGCCAATCCTTAATAAATTATTATTAGATCGTTCAAGGCACTATAATAATGCTTATGAATCAATATACTTCTGTGCAATATGCCTCTGTAACGATGTATACAGATATATATATTAGCCATCAAGAAAGAAAGAAAAAAACGGCGTTTTTCAAACAGGAAGTGGCCTTTTTTTCAATAGAGCACCGGCACAATATTGGCGGCCATTTTGTCAATGCTTAGCATTCTAGTTGTTTCAAAAACCGGTTCGCGGTTTTTCTTTCAATTACACTTCAGATAAATACTGGCTGTGAACGCATTCACATCGTTCCACGGAGCTGTACGGAGGTATTTACAGGCGGGGGTATAGCCTCTCTCATGTGAGTAAGACTTGAGCAGGTCTCTAAACGCTGCTCGTTTTTTTGCGAATGAAGTTGTTTTTTTCTTCAGATCTCTCTTTATAATGCATGAAGGGATCGGCGAAACACTAATAAGATGTGACCTTTAATTTACCTACAGTGATTATCTTAAGGCAACCTCCTCTTCGGTGCAAGCTCATGAAGCCTGGTTATGAATCAAAATAGCGTATGTACATTGTGCTTTTATCTCCTCTATTTATAACAACTTAAAATTGGCACAAGGTAATATGAGAGTGAGAAAAATATATCACAAAAAATATATCACGATATGTAACACGTACAGTGTTTTGACATGAAAAGTAGTTCTGTTTTTCCTCATTTATGAACTCACTTGAAATGAACGATTGAGTTTATTTTTCAATAGTCAGTCCTGGAGTACTAAGCATATAGAACCATTGACAAATGAATGAAAAAATTGAACGAAAATTGTGAGTGTGTGTGTGATCGTTTTCTGTGTTCTTTTAGAGTATTTTTACAGCTAACTATCATTAAGGTACTAACTTTTGGGCACATCAACTATTGGTAAACATTGCCGAGTGTTGTGCACCAGAGACTCGATAAAATATATCACGGCAACATTGTGATTCCACGTTATGGTGTTGTGTTTACTATTGACAATCTAATGGGTTGTTTAATGTTTTCTTTCATCATTACAGGTTTCTTGAAAACTATTAGGGGTAATTTTACCTTTTCTTTTTAGACATGTTTATTTTTTCATGTCTTATTTAAAAGTTAGGCATACAACATATATAAATTAAGTAATATATCTTGAGTGCAGTAGAGATTAGAATAGGTCCTGAAGAGTAAGCAGTGGGGACTGCTTACGAAACATGTCGACCCAGTAGAGGGAATCGCATAAGAGTATACCCTCTACACATTTTCCCCCTTTTAATTTCTTTTTAATGTTTCCAGCTAGGGAAGTGAATAAAATGTGTTTTTCCACTAGCTAGGAATTTTAAACCCTTTTGATGTATCACAGATCCTACCACTCTCACTACCCACACTACACATAGCCTAATTTTCACTAATATAGTGCTCCCGCGTATTCGCAGGTTGTAGCACGCCCCGTCCCGTAGAGAGACGGGAAGACCCCCATGATGAAGCATGACACTATGGGATTCATAGTGTGTGAGGGGTATTTAAAAAACATTTAGTTTTTCCATGACACTTCATGGAACACTATTATACTTTAAACACAATTATCACTATAAGAAAAAATCAAAATCTATTAGCAGGGTAGAATTATATTGTTTATGAGGTAACCAGGTGCAACCTAGTTAAGCAGGCCTAGAATGCCTCAATGGCAGCGCTGTATGTCATAGCCAGGAGAATGCGGATTCAAGCAGCAGCACAGAGAAGGAGGAGACAGGAACGGGTCTTCAGAGTGCGCATCACTCTGTTCCAGCAGACAGAGGAAGAGATACATGAGAAGTATAGGCTGGACTCAGCTACTATACTAGACTTGATTGCTGAGCTAAAACCTATGCTTGAACACCCAGCCCGCAGGACCCAAACAATTCCACCACATGTGCAGGTCCTCTGTTCACTGCACTTACTGGCATCAGGGAGCTTCCAGGGGGTGATAGCTACAGCAGGAGGGGTGTCCCAGAGTTGCCTGTCGCGCTTCTTCCATGCATTCTTGGATGCAATGGTACAGAGGATACACCATCACATCATATTCCCCAACACACAACAGGCATTGCAGCAAACCAAACTGGACTTCTACCAGATTGCCCAGTTTCCCCATGTCATTGGTTGCATAGATGGGACACATGTAGCCCTCTCACCCCCCTTAGACAATGAGTACGTATTCAGGAACCGGAAATCATTCCATTCAATCAACATACAGGTCATTTGCAACGCAAAACACATCATAACTGATATAGTGGCAAAATATGCTGGCAGTACACGCGATTCCTTCATTTTTAGACACAGTGGAATATACACACGTCTCACTGGGGGCGAATTTGGCGAGGGATACCTGCTAGGTAATTGCATGTCAACCACTCTGATATACACTTTAGAGCTGAAGTGATAGGACAGTGATTAACCGTATGTCTTTCAACCTGTAGGTGACAGTGCATATGCTGTGCGCGCATTCATCCTCACACCGTACCTCAATCCGGCTGATGCGAGTGAGCGTAGATACAATCGCGCACACAAATCAACGCGCTGTGTAATCGAGCGGACATTTGGTATACTGACGAGCAGGTTCCGCTGCCTGCACAAGAGTGGAGGAGCACTGCAATATGGGCCAGAGACCTGCTGCAAGATTGTGGCTACTTGTGCCATGCTGCACAACATTGCGACAAGAAAAGGCATACCAGTGGAACTCACAGATACAGAATCAGATGAGGTACCAGGACCACGTCGCAGACCAGCAGGTGGTGTAGGGGCAGCTGATGGCCGACAGAGACGTGAAGAAATAACACACAACTATTTCTAGGTGAGTAATGATGACACAAAGCAAATAATGATTGGAGAATGACTGTGTTTTAATGTACCTTAGCGTCAGGTAAATTGCATTCACACAGCCTACAAACACACGTTATGTGTGGCTCTTGCTGTTGCACATGTCATGTACACAGGACATGAGTAATGGCATGACAAATGTGAGTATGCCATGGGTTACTTCACCCATTAGCATTCAGCTGTGGCAACTCTGTCTATTTCTTCCATCCACGTCCTGCAGTTGCACGCTCAGTGTGCTGACTGCCCTCCCCTGATGAGGCATCTGATGGTGTTCCCTGCCTCACACTACGCCATCTGGGTTCTGTCATTGGTGGGGTGATGCTGCAGCGGCTGGAGACCTCCTCACTGTCCCCTGCCCCCAGGAGACCTGTGCCACCTATGTTTGCTGTCTGCAGCTGGTCAACTGCATTGGTGACCTGCACCAAAGCTTTGGCAACATCCTGGCTGCAGTGTGCCATTTCTATCTGCTACATCACTGTGCGTCTTGGCAGTACAGATGTGGCATTGCACAAACAGTTGACCGCCTTACTGTATAGATCCAGACGGGTGAACAGACGTTGTTTTTCCCTGCGTCTGGATGCATGGTCCCTTTGCATTGTGGCACAGAGCTCTTTGACTGCTCCAGTCATTTCCTTGATGCTGTCTGCACATGCCTTATTGCCCTCTTTAACTGTGTGATTGAGCTCTCTGATGCCCTCCTTCATGTCTGTGAGATTATGATTGACAGACACCAGCTGCCTGTTTATTGATTGCATGCTTTTGGCTTGCAGACGCTGGACCTTGACCATTGTGCCTTCCAGGCCTGAAAATACGGAAGGATCATCTCCTATGTCTGTGCTGGTTTGTGCCCTTGGCCTGCGTCTCCTGCAACTGTCATCCCTACGGTGCATAGGGGGCTGCACATGTTCCTGCCGTGCCTGCTCTTCTTGCTCTGGATGTGCCTCATCCTCTATGCCTTCGAGTTCTTCCTCCAACTCCGGGAGTGGAGGCACAGTGTAACAGCGTTTTTTTAGCACAGGTGTTGGCTGTGTTGTCTGATCTGTGTGCTCTCCCCCTGCCTGGTCCTGTGGCTGTGGTGCCTCCTCAGGTTCTGTGTTGTCACCCTGTGTTGCAGGTTCACCTGTAAATACAAAAGCACTACTTATTGTGTGTCCAGCTTTCCATTGTTCATCGAATAAACTTGGTTGCATTTTGGGTACCTAAGTGCTGTGTTACATTTTTGGTTTTACTATTTTGTGTCAACCGCAGATTCATTGCTCAACTGTGTTATGTGTGTGACTACATCTCCCATGATGCATTGCTGGGTGACCAGGAAAATATGGAACGGAGTTGCATTAGTACTTCTGAATTGGGGCTTTCCTGAGTGTGTTCTTAAGTGGGTAATGTGTCAGGGCTGATTTAGCATGCATCTTACCTTGTCTGGTGTTGGGCGTGTCGGAGCTGTCGATATCTGCAACCCCGCTGATGCTTTCAGGCTGTAGGGTGGACTCCACCAAATCCTCAAGGGCTGTGGATGCAGGCTCTGTGGATGGATCCCCACCAGTTTTCTTTGCCTCCGCAAGCCTGGTGGCAACCTTGTCCTTAGACCTTGAGCGCATGTCATACCAGCGCTTGCGTAGGTCATTAATGGAGCGCTGTGTGACACCTATGGCATTTACCTTAGCCTGTATGTCCAGCCAGATTTTGCGCTTTTCAGACTCTGGGATGTGCAGGGATTTCTTGCCAAAAAGCACTTCATGGCTCTTAACCATCTCCTCAATGAGGACCTCCTGTTCCTTCTCACTGAATTTATGTTTTCTTTTCCTTCCAGCTGCCTCCTTTTCCTTCTCCTGTGTATCCATTGTGTTTTGAATGGTGTTAAAGTTCAGAGTGGTGTGCGCCTGCTCCCAGCCTCTGACACAGCCTCAGGCAATCAGGAAAAGCATTGGCAGTCACACTTCCTGGTTGTGATGTCATCAATCTGCTCCAGAATAGGAGATTCGCAAAATTGCGATTTCTTAATAGCGAATTCGCAAATAAGGAATCGCTATTTTGGTAATCGGTAATAGAGATTGCGATTATTAACGAATCACAATTTTTTTCGAATATTTATTTACATCGCGTTTTGCTCTCAAATAGCGATTCGTTAAAAATTGCTATTTGTGAATCGCAAAACGCATTTTTGATACATATGCCCCTTTGAGCAGATGCAGTCTTTGTGAATCCGAACCAGCATGCGTATTACTGCTATGGACTGTTTTTTATTTTATGCTGTATTGTGTTGTATTAGATCAGACTTCTATGCCATGGCCCTAAGTGGCTTTAGTAGGCACATAAATCTGATGTTAGGGTGCAATACAGGTATTTTACACTAACATATGCCTCTCAATTATAAATGCTTCTGAGCATGGTGTGCTCCCAAGAAAACCAAATACCACAGGGATCGAATTTATCGGGTGCGATAAACAGTACGTATTGATAACTTTCTTCTAACCATGGGCAATAACATGGATTTTAGTGCTTTCTGCACCAAAATACGCCTGATATTTAATGATGTGTTTTTTGCACCAATATATTACAACAAATATGGTTGTGTGCTAGATTGCTCCTACTATTAGTATATTGAATACTTAATGAGACACGTGACAAACAACAAAGGTTTTTTTCGATTTTTAAACCTGTAAAGGAAGTTCCAAAATTAAGTTAGGGTTTTTTGTGTTTTTTAGAACATTTTTTTCTTTGTATATTCATTTTCTTTTGAGAAAAGAACAAAAACAGGGAAAAAAACAGGAACTCTGAACTTGGATAAAAAAGAAAAATCCCTTTTGACATGTAGCAAAGTTTTACCTTGTTGTGGCACTTTGTTCGCCTATGGAAACGATTTTCCCGAACACCGTACAGTAAATTCCCATGGCGGCAAATATGGAGTGGGTGTCATCTGAGTGGGCTTGCAATATGTCCTGTGGCATGGTACCCCTAGGTGGTAACAGTCATTCAAGTACACCAACAGCAGCAGCAGAGTACATGCACCTACATCTTCCAGTCGGAGATGCTTGGCTGCAGTGAACCTTTTTTTTGTGCCATTTAGTTAGTTGCTTGTGCATACCACTGGTCCCGAGGCTATGTTTTTTCCTATGATACGACTGAATACCTATTGCATATTTTGCAAGAGATAATGAAGAATACAGAAGAGATGGTAATATCCAATGACTTACTGGTAATTTCCAGCAATCTGAGCCCTAGTCTTCTTGTCCTAGTCCTCACAGAAAATAGCACACCCTTTAACCAGGCGCTAGGAAGGAGAAATGCTTTTTTTTGTCCTTTATATTCCGACTATGCATGTGTGCTGCACTGTACAGCACACATACAAAGTGGGACATTTTTTTAAATTAGTCTAAGCATAGTATTTTGTACTGGAAGGGTAGCCTTCCAGTACAAAACCTATACTTGACTCACGGAGACACTCTTGTACTATGGCGCAAAGGTGTCTCTGTGTCGCACAATAGCTAATTTCAGCGCTCTCCTGCTCTCTCCTTCTCAGGCAGCGCAGCATTTGCGGCTGCTGCACTGCCCTGCATGAGAAATTGGTAAATCTGGCCCCATCTGTCTCAAGGTGAGGACTCACCCTACGTACAAAAGGGCTAGCACAGGGAAGAATACTGCTTGGAGTATTGAAGATTTCCGGTAGGTAACAGGACATTTCCCCTAATTACCAGTTCCTAAAACATAAACAAGAAACAAAGAAAGAGGAAGACATTAAAATACAAAAAGCACTGATATGAAATGCGAGCAGTATTGTGAAAATCACCAGCATCTTAAACAACTATTCAAATGTCAAAAAAATTAATATATTTATCTGTAACTTCTGTTATTTATCAAGACTATCGAAAGTCAAAAAGCCTGATATAATATTGAGGTAATTATTTGGGTCTTGTTTCATGAAGAACTTGAGAGCACGGATTAAGAATGAATTGTAAATGAAACGTTACTCTGTTACCTGTTATTGAAAGAGCATTTTTCTGAACTAGCAAAATTAAGGCTTGTGTTACAAGTTTGGAAGATTTTATTGCGGGCAGCCTGTAGGGCCAGAAGTTTCGATTTCGGACAGTATTCACACACCAAAATAAGCCTGTTATGAGTTCTGTCCCCAGTGAGGAATAACCACATGGACCTCACGATACAAGATCCTTTTCTGCAACTCGGCAGAGAAAACTGCAGACATGTTCTGCTTGCTCTGTGAAGCTGGAGCATGTCGGGAAAAGAGCTGCTGGGAATTGAGCGGTGGGTGAGGAGAGTGGGTGGTCGCGGTCCGCTTTAGTCTGCCCAGGTTAAAGATGGCGCTTTAGTCTGCCGGGGTAAAGATGGCGCCGGCTGGAAGCTGGCCGGAGCCGCTGTAGCCTCTGAAAGGGTCCAGTGTCTTTAGCCCCGGAATTATCGGGTTTGAAGTGTCCTGCTGGACACATTCTAGTTTTCCGCCGGTGTTGCACCCACAGTATACACCCACCCATCACAGGTGTCACCAATCAGGTGACCCTGCAAATAAAAGGGGCCAGGCGCACGTGCCCTAGACCAGTTACCTAAGTACAGATCGAGTGTCTGTGTCATGATTTTGCAACATGTGGGCCTAGGGCCCACGACACCACAATGGCGACGAGCGGGTCGATCGTGAGGGGAGAAGAATAACCCCTGTACAGGGCATCCCCAGCGTCTGCTGCCTGCTATCGTGGCTGAGAAAAGGGAGAGAAGTGTTGCACTAGCACCGTGCTGGAGGCGGCTCGGCACCCCCGACCCCACTGAAAGAGGCGAACAGCACCCACTGCTACAAAGTGCCCACGTGGGCCAAGAGACAGTGCCGACACAGAAGCAGCCACAAGGCCAACAGGTGAGAGGCTCACGGATCAGCCCTGCTGACTCTCCCACCCGCCTTCGCACTAGTGAGAGTCGGCAAGAGCCCCTTGCTGCACTCAGGCCCCGGGCTGCCACGGCCACGAACAAGGAGTCCCCCATGACCCGCACCACAAGCAGTGAGTGAGCCAGTAAGCTGACCAGCCCAAAGACAGGACTGCGTCAAAAAAGGGAGTGGTATGCTGCTGCGAACACAGAGCGCCCCACACCACCCGAGCAGTGACTCAGTGCGAGTTAACCCAGCTGCCGATGGAGGCCCAGCCCTCTGGCAAGACAACCAAAGATCGTCCCCGCGGCTGCCTCCAGGGCGAGTGACACCCCCCATAAGCATAAGACAGACACTGTAGTGTGGCTGCAGGAAAGACCACACTTACAATACATAGCCCGCATTTCACACTGACCTGCAGATCGACAGGGGTGGCCTTGATGCCAATCTGCAGACCGCCAGAAGAGAATGATGCATGGCGGTTATGTGTCTGCTTGAGTGGCGTTGCGCATTCCGCAGGTTAGGTTAGATCATTGCGGCTCCCCGCAGGCCTAGAGAAGTGGTTGCGGCCTGAGAAGAGCGGCGGTGATTACGCCACCTCGCTGAAGTGCAGTACACCGCACTATGCAGAGTGACTGCAATGGCCTCATGCACTAGTGTCACTAACATGCCAAGAAAGTGACTCGGGCCATCAACTGGGCAATAGTAAAGCCCCCCTGCTGCCCACCGTGAATCAATAATAGCTCGGAGTGCCGCTGCTTATCTCCTATAAATGCCTGCAGCAGCGAGAGCAGTCATCTCAGGCGTCACCAGTCAGTTGACCCTGCAAATAAAAGGGGCCGGGTGCACGTGCCCTGGGCCAGTTACCTAAGTACACATTGAGCGTCTGTGTCGTGATTTTAGCAACATGTGGGCCTAGGGCCAACGACACCACCGGGTCCAGAGGTTCCAGACCCATTAATTCCAGGCCCAGAGACACTCATGATTGAGGGTGGCATATTTCCACTTGAAGTTATCGCTCTGAGTGGAGTTGGCCACTTGTAATGAGGGCCTTAGGAGGAAAACAAAGTTCACAAGCTTGGCTGATCCAGTCAATCAACTCTCCCAGCACACACGAGACACTGTCTGTGACTTAGTGTGTATTTCAAAAAATGAATTTCAGACATTTATTACATAAAACTCTCGCTGTTAAATCGCTTACCCTACTCCACCAATTGTTTTCTTGTGATACAGGCTTCATCTGCAATTCAACTGCAATGCTTCAGCCCAGGTTGCACCTTTTCTTTGCGTGTGATGTGAACTTGGTGTACTGCCTGCCTATACTGTGTCTGTTCTTTCAATGTGAAATAGGCTGTGCTGGACCAAAGTGGGAATGGGCATAGGCATGGATGTCAATTCTATACACACAAAAAGGGGGTCAAGGGGGTCCGAGGAGGAAGTTTTAAGACCTGCATCTGGTACGACGGTCAGCAAAGAGGGCACGTAATAACAACAGAGACGCACTCATAGACACCGCACCGCCTAAGGAACCAATGTCAAGACTAACAGGTGTTAACACATTCTGTACTTTCTCCAATCAAATCAAGAAATCGATTTACAAGAATTGGTAAATTCTGAACACAGGCGACACTCCCATTGAAGTACCTTTATTTGCATTTAAAAGAAGCGCCAACTTAAGGGACAGACTGGTACACACTAGGCCCCGTGATAAGAAGAACTTGGATCAGGATACCCTATGGGGATTACCGGCTGATATTACCGGGTTCTTATTCTCAAGTGAGCAAAGATGGGTGTACAGGCTACACTGTGACACCGATTGACTAAATGATGGCATCCCATGGACTTCGATCAATAAGAAGAGAGCAGGACAGAGTCCGTCAGAACTTAAGTTATCATTCTTCATCATTTAGAGTAAACAATATCAAAAAGCTACCTATGTATTCCTTCAGTGAATTAGAACATGTTCCATCAACAATACTCTACCATCTCTTCATATGAACAAGAATAATCAATTTATTATCATACAGCATTCCACATCCCAAGTGCTTTCTGAGAATTCCCTACACTCGCAGAAATTCCTGAAACACTCACGAAAGAAATAAGAAAACGATTATATTTTATATAGAAAAGATCACCTTGATACTCCACATGCGAGAGGGATCATTTCTAACACAAGCGATCCTACTTTATCGTCAAACATTAAAATGCGACACCTTCTGTTAGACTTGGCATCTTTGGCGTGGTTTCCCCTGAACTTTTGCCTCTTACTCCTGTATTTTTGATGCTGTGCTGGATTTCGTTTTTGCTGGCTTAGATGCTTTGGGCACTTTGCCACTGCAGATCAGTGTCAAAGTACAAGTGCTTCCTGTGTAAATTGTTATTATGATTGGTTCTCACTGATTGGCATATTTGATCTACTGGTCAGTCCCTAGTAAAGTGCACTGAGTGTGCCGGGCTGGTAAATCAAATGCTACTAGTGGGCCTGCAGCACTGATTGTGCCACCCACATGAGTAGTTCTGAAACGGTAACTCAGACCTGCCACTGCAGTGTCTGTGCGCAGTTGTTAATTGCCATGATGACTTGGCAAGTGTACCCACTTGCCAGGCCCTAACCCCTTTTCTTACATGTCAGTCACCCCTACGGTAGGCTCAAGGTACCCCTGTGGGCAGGGTACAGTGTATGTGAAAGGTAGGAAATGCCCTGGTGTGTGTGGCATGTCCTGATAGTGAATTACTGCCAATTTCGTTTTTTACTATTGCAAGGCTACATGCTCCCATAGGACAGAATGGGGAGTTTGTTTATAACATCTTATAAACATAACTGCCCCTGGGAACAAGGTAGGAAAATTCAATTTAGTATGCCTGAACTCAGAATGTTAAAATGCATCTTTTAGTGAGGGTGATTTTTACATTCTGTGTTTGAAAATACCACTTTTAGAAAGTAGGTATTTTCTTGTTTAGTCATCCAGTGTGCCTCTGCTAGGATGTGGATTGACTGTCTGGGTTTGGAGTGTCAGGGGCTGGGGAGGAGCAGTAGCTCCAGAGAGCCTGATGAGTCAGGGCTGGGCTGAATAGACCTGGGCTGCATTTAGAGTAGGGGGAGGAGATTTCCTTTCACCTGAATAGGGCCTGGTATGCTTTCCACAATGCTGTCTCCACCTCCTGCTGGGAAGCTTCACCAGAGAGGACAGAACTGGTTTTGACTGGGCACAGGGCTTCTCTGCACAAAGAGAACAAAGACATTTTAGGGTATAAGTATTAGACCTAAAACCCCTGAACTTTAGACTACTTCTGGAATCAAGAGGAACCTTTGCCAAGGAGAAGAGCTGGAGAAACTGAGGAGAAGTACTGCCCTTGCTCTGTGTCTGGGGGATGGCCTGCAGTTGCTGTTTCTGCCAAGAAAAGGATAAGGACTTTGCTGTGTGCTGTGTCCCCTGCTTGAGGAAAGTCTCCAAGGGTTTGAGTAGAGCTTGCCTCCTGTTTTGAAGTCTCAGGAACACAAAGACTTCACCCCAGCTCCCCTGAACTTCCTTGCTGGGAGTTCTGACCTGCCAGGAGCGTCTGTGACTGTGTGGGGCCTCTGGAGGTTGTTTTTGCTGCTGGGAGCTGGAAAGCAATGCAACATCAAGAAAATTGATGCATCACTCTTCTTGCATCATTTTTTCCAACGCAACGCTGTGGTGCGAGACGAATCTCCCTGCACCGCCGCGCCACCGCTGAAACCAACGCAGCGCCTGTCGCTGCGTGAAGTAATCGATGCAGCGCCGCTCAACGCCGACGCATCCCGGGTTTCCACGCATCGTCTCTGTGCGGCAAGTTTTCCCCGACACATCACCCACAGATCGGAGCCGTCTCAGATTCGACGCATCGGCCTCCCCCTACAGATCGGACCCGACGCACCGCTCCCCTGTGTCCAGCAGAACTCTCGCATCGCATCCATGAAGGTCTCAGGAATCGATGCATCTGTTTGTTTTTCGATGCTTCTCATCGCTGCGGCTGTTTGGCTTGGTGAATTTTGTCGCAATGACAGGTACATTGCAAGAAATCACGCATCCATAGTTTTCTATGGACTCATTTGCTAAAATCTTTTGAAAGTCATTTTTCTTAACACTTGTATGTTGGATTTTTGTCGTTTTGGTCTTGTTGAGTTTAGATAAAGATACTTCATTTTTCTAAACCAGTGTGGTGTCCATTTGTGGTGTTATCACGGTGTTACTGTCAGTGTTGGTACAAATACTTTACACATTGCCTTTGGGATAAGCCTGTCTGCTCGTGCCAAGCTACCAAGGGGTGAGCAGGGGTTATCTAGAGTGTTTATCCCCCTTACCTTGACCATAAGCAAGGGTTCCTATTTGGAAAAAGGTGCGTACCTCTGCCAACTAGAGACCCCCATTTCTAACACCTTCGAAGACCTTTTAAATCGCTCCTCCAAAAAATCTTTTTTTAAACTATTCTTTCACAAGAGACGTTCTATAATGTTTACCTCCCTATGAATCAAGAGAGGTACACCTAATACTTGACTAAAACTACAAATCCCAACAGCCCGGTCGCATTCATGACACAGCTCTGATTTCTTGCCGTCAGCGACCGTGAGACACACCACCCATGAGACACGCACCTCACGTCTCTCCGAGATATGGCACCAAGCTGCAGCGTATATTTTGCCTTCCGGCAGCAGATCTTTGTGCCCGGAGTACCGACTGCGAGGTAAGGGGGTCACCAGCAGTCATGTGATTTACCGGGGCTTTATTGTCATATTGCCATATGTTCAAAACTGCTTTATTTCTGATATTTCTAAAATTACTTGCTGTCTCAATTTTAGACCAAGGTCACTCTGTGTTAGTGCCCCATTTTAACAAAATACACGGCCGTAGCAGCAATCGCAGCTGTCGCCAGTGGCTTTAACACTGCTAATTGCGACACTTCCTAGTTGTTGTCTGATGCTGGGAGTAGACTGCGGGACAAATTCAGGGAGTTTATGCGCTTTTAGTTGCCTCCTCCATGCCCCCTGCAAGCTGCGGGGCATCGAGGGCTCTTGTTGTCTTTCCAGTGCTGCCCACAGTAAATGTTTTACTTTGAGGACAATTACAAATTCCCTTCATCTAGGCTAAGTGTCCTGCTGGGAGCACATCTGGAATCTTGTCTCCTTACACAAAAACAAACAAAGGTGCACTTGGGTGGCATTTCACAAGTTTCTGAGATATAAAGTCTGATTCAAATGTGTTTTTGACTCTAGCTTACGTATATGTAAGACTAGTAGCTTTATAGGAATGTCAGTTATGCCTGTGTGTCAGTGGCGTAGTGTGGGCAGGGCCACAGGGGCAGTTGACTCCCGCCCAAAATTATTAGGGGTTCAACATTTTGCCAGACACACTAATAATAATAACTTACCACGTAGCTCTGTACACTTCACAATGTTTGACAGAGGGTTCAAAATATGGTGGTAAAAGTGTGGCAGTGCGCCACCTGTGGCATGCGCGCTGTGTTCCCTCAGGCTTGGGGCTCCCAGTGAGCTAGGGCAGGGCTGGCAGGCTCACACTCACTCAACTGCAGTGCTACAAATGTATCATGATGATTCATTACAATAGTGATTATTCCCTGCTGCACGGCTCTGACTGGCAGCCCATCATCAAGTTAGAGTCCAATGACTAATACCGAGACAGCCGGGTCCAGTCAGGTTGTGTGCTGCATGCCAGAGCAGTGGAAGACGTCACATCCTGCTGCCGGATCAGGGAGTTTGAGGAAGGCGACTCCGGGCTGGCTGGTTTGCGGGCGGTGGCACAAATTCAATGATGGCATGGTGCTGTAGGCAGCTCACACCGGCCCGGGCCGCCACTGTGCTGTAGCTCAGCTGTTATTAATTTTACCAATATCCCCATCAAATTATTACAGCCGATTTGAGGGAGATGAATCAGTGACCCGGGTTGCAGCGCCGAGCAGCCGCCAGGACAGTCTCACTGGATGGCCCCACCCGGGAGCTCACAGGATAGGAGTCAGGACAGCCTGGATGATCACTGTTGAGGCAGCGGGTCGGGCGGCAAACCTGAATTGCTGCCGCCCGCAGTGGTTTGCGGCCTCGCCTGAGCTCAGCCTGCCTGCTACCAGAATCGTTGCCTGCAAGTGCCACTCACCACAGTCCTAGTCCGGACTGACTCTCATCTGTGGCCGGGCTGCGGCCCAAGTAAATACCAGCCAGCGCCTAAGATCTTCTTGGAGTTTCTTGTTGCTCAAATGGGTGTAATTTCTGATATTTATATATTTCCCTCGTCTTCATTGCTTGATTTTGCTCGGGTGAAAGTGTCACTCATAGTCTTTGAAATGTCATTCATAATTAAGGCTCCCAGTTTTCCGTTTGTACTGATTTTTACAGATAAATACGGACAGAAAACAATGTGTTTCCTGTCTGTATTCATTTTTTAAAGCCGAAAAATATGGAAAATTGTGCATCTTTTTGGCGACTCTCCATGCTGTTTTTAAAAATTTCCAGGACAACGGCTGAGCAGGTAGACAGCATGGGAAGTTAAAAAAAAGGTTGAGATTTCCCTAAATGCAGGTGTGTGCTAACATATATTTGTCTTATAATGCTGATATTTACCTGCAGGTGTAGTGTTTTGCTACATTTGTCTGCTTAATTTACTAAAACGCGACAGGCAGCAAAATATGAGTGCATGTTTATCAGTTTAATAAATGCGGAAATATACCAATTTAGGACTCCATATATTCGCAACGTAGGGGCCTCAACTCCCTGAGCTATCTCAAATTGCAGGATATTTCTGACCAGTTAGATGAAACATAATAGCTTTGCTATCACTTTTTTGATATTGCCAATTTCTTTGGGATGCAGTTTGTAAAAAATAATTCACAAGTTTTCCATCACTGAACAGTTCTGCATGGCGCTGCCCCGGAACTCAGCCCTCTTTCTGCTGCCACCTGCTCCATACACTGACCATCTTAATTGTGCGAGTGAAGCTTGAGTTACTCCTACAAACACTGATCATCTTAAGTGTGAAAGTGAAGCTTAGATTACTCCTGCATACGTTGACAATCTTAAGCGTGCCAGTGAAGCTTCGGTTACTGCTGAATTCGCTGACCATCTTAAGCTTGCAAGTGAAGCTTGGATTATTGCTGCATGTGCTGACCATCTTAAGCGTGCAGGTGAAGCTTGGGTTACTGCTGCATATGCTGGCCATCTTAAGTGTGCATGTAAAGCTTGGGTTACTCCTGCAAATGCTGATCATCTTAATTGTGCGAGGGAAGCTTGGGTTACTGCTGCATACTCTGACCATCTTAATTGTGCGAGTGAAGCTTGGGTTACTCCTGTATACGCTGATCATCTTAAGTGTGCGAGTGAAGCTTGGGTTACTCCTGCATACGCTGACCATCTTAAGTGTGTGAGTGAAGCTTGGGTTACTCCTGCAAACACTGATCATCTTAATTGTTCGAGTGAAGATTGGGGTACTCCTGCATACACTGGTCATCTTAAGTGTGCGAGTGAAGCTTGGGTTACTCCTTCATACGCTGACCGTTTTAAGTGTGAAAATGAATCTTAGGTTATTCCTGCATACGCCGACAATCTTAAGCGTGCGAGTGAAGCTTGGATTACTGTTGCATGAGCTGACCATCTTGAGCGTGCAGGTGAAGCTTCGGTTACTGCTGCATACTCTCACTGTCTCAAACATGCGGGTGAAGCTTGGGTTACTCCTGCATACGCTGATCATCTTAAGTGTGCGAGTGAAGCTTGGGTTACTCCTACATACGCTGATCATCTTAAGTGTGTGAGTGAAGTTTGGGTTTCTCCTGAAAACACTGATCATCTTAAGTGTGCGAGTGAAGCTTGGGTTATTCCTTCATGCGCTGACCGTCTCAAGTGTGAAAGTGAAGCTTAGGTTACTCCTGCATATGCCGACAATCTTAAGCGTGCGAGTGAAACTTCGGTTACTGCTGAATACGCTGACCATCTTAAGCATGCAAGTGAAGCTTGGATTACTGCTGCATGTGCTGACCATCTTGAGCGTGCAGGTGAAGCTTCGGTTACTGCTGCACTCTCTCACTGTCTCAAACATGCGGGTGAAGCTTGGGTTACACCTGCATACGCTGGCCATCTTAAGCGTGCAAGTGAAGCTTGGGTGACTGATGCATACTCTGACTGTCTTAAGTGTGCAAGTGAAGCTTAGGTTACTGCTGCATAAGCTGACCATCTTAAGTGTGCGAGTGAAGCTTGGATTACTGCTGCATACACTGACCATCTTAAGTGTGCATTGTGAAGCTTGGGTTACACCTGCATATGCTGACCATCTTAAGTGTACGGGGGAAGCTTGGGTTACTGATGCATACTCTGACTCTCTTAAGTGTGCGGGTAAAACTTGTCTCACTTCTGCATACTCTGATCATCTTGAGTGGGCAGGTGAAGCTTGGGTTACTCCTGCATACGCTGATCATCTTAAGCATGTGAGTGAAGCTTGGGTTACTGCTGCCTACTCTGACTGTCGGAAGTGTGCAGGTGAAGCTTGGGTTACTGCTGCATACTCTAACCATCTTAAGTGTGCGAGTGAAGATTGGGTTACTCCTGCATACGCTGACCATCTTAAGCATGCGAGTGAAGCTAGGATTACTGTTGCATGAGCTGACCATCTTGAGCGTGCAGGTGAAGCTTCGGTTACTGCTGCATACTCTCACTGTCTCAAACATGCGGGTGAAGCTTGGGTTAATCCTGCATAGGCTGATCATCTTAAGGGTGCGAGTGAGGTTTGGGTTACTCCTGAAAACACTGATCATCTTAAGTGTGCGAGTGAAGCTTGGGTTACTCCTTCATACGCTGACCGTCTTAAGTGTGAAAGTGAATCTCAGGTTACTGCTGCATACACCGACAATCTTAAGCGTGCAAGTGAAGCTTTGGTTACTGCTGAATATGCTGACCATCTTAAGCGTGCAAGTGAACCTTGGATTACTGCTGCATGTGCTGACCATCTTGAGCGTGCAGGTGAAGCTTCGGTTACTGCTGCACTCTCTCACTGTCTCAAACATGCGGGTGAAGCTTGGGTTACACCTGCATACGCTGGCCATCTTAAGCGTGCAAGTGAAGCTTGGGTGACTGATGCATACTCTGACTGTCTTAAGTGTGCAAGTGAAGCTTAGGTTACTGCTGCATAAGCTGACCATCTTAAGTGTGCGAGTGAAGCTTGGATTACTGCTGCATACACTGACCATCTTAAGTGTGCATTGTGAAGCTTGGGTTACACCTGCATATGCTGACCATCTTAAGTGTACGGGGAAGCTTGGGTTACTGATGCATACTCTGACTCTCTTAAGTGTGCGGGTAAAACTTGTCTCACTTCTGCATACTCTGATCATCTTGAGTGGGCAGGTGAAGCTTGGGTTACTCCTGCATACGCTGATCATCTTAAGCATGTGAGTGAAGCTTGGGTTACTGCTGCCTACTCTGACTGTCGGAAGTGTGCAGGTGAAGCTTGGGTTACTGCTGCATACTCTAACCATCTTAAGTGTGCGAGTGAAGATTGGGTTACTCCTGCATACGCTGACCATCTTAAGCATGCGAGTGAAGCTAGGATTACTGTTGCATGAGCTGACCATCTTGAGCGTGCAGGTGAAGCTTCGGTTACTGCTGCATACTCTCACTGTCTCAAACATGCGGGTGAAGCTTGGGTTACTCCTGCATAGGCTGATCATCTTAAGGGTGCGAGTGAGGTTTGGGTTACTCCTGAAAACACTGATCATCTTAAGTGTGCGAGTGAAGCTTGGGTTACTCCTTCATACGCTGACCGTCTTAAGTGTGAAAGTGAATCTCAGGTTACTGCTGCATACACCGACAATCTTAAGCGTGCAAGTGAAGCTTTGGTTACTGCTGAATATGCTGACCATCTTAAGCGTGCAAGTGAACCTTGGATTACTGCTGCATGTGCTGACCATCTTGAGCGTGCAGGTGAAGCTTCGGTTACTGCTGCATACTCTCACTGTCTCAAACATGGGGGTGAAGCTTGGGTTACACCTGCATATGCTGGCTATCTTAAGCGTAAAGGGGAAGCTTGGGTGACTGATGCATACTCTGACTGTCTTAAGTGTGCAAGTGAAGCTTGGGTTACTGCTGCATAAGCTTACCATCTTAAGCGTGCGAGTGAAGCTTGGGTTACACCTGCATATGCTGACCATCTTAAGTGTACGGGGGACGCTTGGGTTACTGATGCATACTCTGACTGTCTTAAGTATGCAGGTGAAGCTTGTCTCACTTCTGCATACTCTGATCATCTTGAGTGGGCAGGTGAAGCTTGGGTTACTCCTGCATATGCTGATCATCTTAAGCATGCGAGTGAAGCTTGGGTTACTGCTGCCTACTCTGACTGTCGTAAGTGTGCAGGTGAAGCTTGGGTTACTGCTGCACACTCTAACCATCTTAAGTGTGCGAGTGAAGATTGGGTTACTCCTGCATACGCTGACCATCTTAAGTGTGTGAGTGAAACATGGCTTACTCCTGCAGACACTGACCATCTTAAGTGTCTGAATGAAGCTTGGCTTGCTCCTGCATACACTGACTATCTTAAGTGTGTTAGTGAAGCTTGGCTACTCCTGCATACACTGACCAGTTTAACAGTGTTAGTGAAACTTGGGTTACTGCTGCATGCTCTGACCATCTTAAGCTTGCGAATAAAGCTTTTTCTGTGCAAAAATCGATATAGAATCGACATAGAAAAATGTGCACTCTGAAGCCTGGCCCAGCAATAATTCTTTATTCTGCATGATGCCTTTTTTCTTTCTAAGCCTGCATTTTATGACTAGCTCGAGTGATCAGAGAAGTTTTAAGGCATGGGCAAAGTGGGCTCTGGCCCAGGGCCCCAGCTTTTCAGGGGGCCCCTGATAGAGCCAGTTCTGTTCTGCAGAGACTCTTGCCCTGATGACCTTGAATAATTCTTAAACAGATTGTTTTAGATACCGTTTTGCTTTAATCTATTTTTAATGTGAGTGATGTGTGAGAGTCTGTTACAGACATTTTGCAGAAAAATGTTTGTTTAAGTTTCATGCAACATCCATAAAAAAAGTTTTAGATCAAAACAGGATCCCACATATGAGAAATGGGAGGGTGTCACAGAGATTATTTGCATTAATATTAGTGACCTGCTGTTGTGTTACAATATTGAAAACACACCTCGCTATACCTGAAGTTTAAATGTAAACACATTTAGAATTTGGGTGATTGTGCCTGCGCACTGTCAGTGACCTGGCCAGAGAGGCCTTGAAAGAGCTTAAATTGGATCATAAATTCAAAATAGTTCCGAACAGGGCCCCCAAAATCCTTAAGATGTCTCTGCGAGTGATAGCTCTGCTGTGCAAAGCCTGAGCTCGCTGTACAATGCACTATTTGGAGCCATGTTTATTTCCGTTGAGGACAATATCCACAAACGCTCCTTGCAGGGGTAGAGCTCACCCACTCTACTGGGTCTTGTGGTGCAACTTGTGACAGGGATTACAACCCATCCCTGTCAAACTGCCCCCTGTCACTGCCCCGTTGTTTGATACCCACCAAGGTTTGTCACAGCATTGTTACAATGGCGGCCAGTCCTCCTTTTTGTGTCACGTCATTTCAGCATGCTGCAGTCACAGCACTGACTTCTAACAGCCAGGTGTTTCTCCCTTACCCAGCCTATCCTCAAAGCCATATTACAAGCGTTAACTGACTCTCAGTGCTCCAATCTCATCAACTACTGGAACGTAGGCAACATTTCATGTTCGATATTTATTACTGGTTTACCCTATAATCAAATGTGACAGAAATTCATTTTCAATCTATTCGTCAGTTACACGAATACTTTAATATAACATTTCACAAGAACGTATATTCCCCAAGAAGAGTTGGATAGGGGAAGACAGAAGAAAGGAAATCTGTCTGCAATGGCGGCACATCTATAGAAATAAAAACTGATGTACAGCATATCCTTTAGTTTATGAAGTACATTTCCAGAAAGTTTCTTACACTTTGTTGAGGTTCCCAACATTATCCCAAGGCCTTCATGTGTATTAAGTGTACAGACGTGCAAATGATACAGCAGAGGTCAGAAGTTGGTGATGTAAGGCAGTGGCATTAAGTGCAGCACCAAGTGGTAGTGCAAAGTTGCTGCAAACGGCCCGGAGAAGGGTCTTTTTTCTTTGTAGTGTGAGTGCTCCAAAACCTAAACTTCTACTTTGCCTTAAGTGCTGAATTTTTTTTCACCAGCACTCCAGGCAAAGTCAGAGGTCAGAAGGTCAAAGAGCAGGCACTTTGAAAGGGCAGCTAGCAGCTTCTTCAAAACTGTAATGTACAGCAACATGCAAGTTAAATGTCATGCAGAACCTACCATCACACGTGTGGACCTACCTTCAGCTTCCGGAGATGATGTCAGGTTCCACTTGCATGCCAGCTCTAATGGCAGCAAAACCTAGGGGCAGAACCTGGAGTCTAGATGTGAGATGCAAACACGTGACACTGTCCAACAAGGTGCCACACCAGTCCTCTCGCAATTGCTATGTTCCATGCAGAAAACTGCAGACGTCTGTAGGCTGATCTAACAAAGAGGTGGGCATATTTACAAGTCCCTGTCGCCACCGGAGCATCACTTTTTGTGATGCTCCGGTGGCGTAGCTCCATTTTCAATATTTACAAGGTGGTGCTAAGCCACTTAGCGTGGCTTAACGCCACCTCGTAAATATGCCCCTTTGGGCCAAAAAGGGGGGTGCAGCACAGACCACAAACCAGCTTGTTAAGTGTGAAAAAGGCCGCTTTATTGAAGACAGGTGCATCTTACAAACAATTTCCTTGGCCTGTGCCATACAAAACTAAACCGCACTAAATATTTTCCTCCTGCCTTACCCCCCACCCCCTCCCCTAAAGTTTTCCCCTTTGCAACCATTTATAAACCCCCAAATCTGTCCTCCTTGCTGCCCCGTTAAACTTGTAACTTCTTATCATTTCCTAACATAACTATCTATGTAACCTTCCTATGCTACTTCCCCTTCCTGCGTGCTCCCGGAGTGACATTTTCCAACCAATAAACTGTAACTGTAAACAGATCTACCAACTATTACCCAGAAAAAACGCCACTCAGAAAATTCTGGCCCCAGACTTTTCTGACCCCCCCCCAACTAGGGACCCTGTTGTTTCGGATACCTGCGTATGTCCAAAGCCCTGTCCAAAACCTCCTTAATCTGAATTATATATAACTCCAGTCCATAACGGGACAAATGCACCCCATCTTCTCTGAAAAAATAGACCGCAGCATATCTCAGCTCTGGATGTTCCACTCTCCCATTGCCTTCCCTGTCACAAAATATTTGCATGTCCCGGTTGATCTTTCTCCTGGCCTTATCTATCGCTGCTGGTCTCTCTGCCCCTCTCCAATGCCTCCTGGGTATGAACTCCGACCAGATAACATAACAACCTGACCACTGCCGCTTAATCTCCAAGAGATCCCTCTTCATCTGTTTTAACAGGGCCAAACCTTTACACAGAACCAGGTCATTCTCCCCCAAATGGATAATCAACACATCCAGACAAATCCCACCTCTGATCTTCCTGTTTAATGTTGGAAACAACTAATGCCAACTCATACCCCCCTTTCCGTTCCAAGAACACTGAAACAACTGAGAATCTAAGCCCAAATTCAAACCGTTCCCTTTTGTAAACTCATAACGCTCCACCCATTTGACAAAAGAGTGTCCTACAATGCAGATGGATACTTCCGCCGCAGCCGGACCCATCACCGCACCTGAAAAGACACATATATGAGGAAGGAAATGAACATTATGCGTCCCCTTCTCCCAAGCCCCTCATCCGAATATAAGTTTTGTAGCAATCGGACTTCCAATGCCCTAAGCGCATAATCTCCTCCCTCCCCCATCCTCTCTTAGCTGCGTCTGTGGCTGCCCCTATGCGGAATGAATGTGTCCCAAACTGTCTAGGATCCTCCCCCATGCATTGGAGGGCTCGCCTCAAGACCCAAAGCAGCTGAGACGCCAGCTCCCTGTCACCCTCTTTTCACTGGAAAACCTCCTTGTCACCCTGCTCCAACCCCCTGGCCATGATCCCCCCCCAAGCCGCCAAACACACTGTCTTGTCCCCCACCGGTCCCATGACCACCCACTTCCCCACTCCCCGCTGGTCCGTTTTGGTTCGCTTGAGCTGCACTGCCACCATGTCGACCCGCAGGTCCACTTGCCCCCACTGCACCCCTTGGGCCCCCCTCGCACCCAGCAGCTCTGAAACCTGAAAAGCCCCGAAGTACATCCAAGACATTAGCGTGGAAAACAAAACCACTTCTTCCGCATTGCGGCATATTTGCGGCATAAGCCGTATCAAGCCGGCCAACATTCCGACCGACAATGGCCTTCTCTGCTGAGGTCTGCCACCCCTCTCTCGTGCCCAACCTTCCGGTAATCGACTGCCTAATTCCCCTGCCGAAGGCGCATAACCCCACCACAACTTGCCCATGAAAGCTATGGCCGACAACTTGCCTGCTGTCGTTACCTTAGACAAACCCTTGTCCATCATGGACAAAATGAACTGCACCACCTGCTCCTCCCGTACCCATTGCCGTCCACGGCGGTGTGCGCCACTGACAAGAAATTCCCGCCATGCCTGTTCATATGCCCTCCATGTGGATGAGGCCAGTGACCCTCTTACCAACTGTAGGACCCTTTGTCTCCTACAAACCACATCCCTGCTGGAACCGGCGTCCTGCCCTTGTCCGCCTCCGTGACTAGCCCATGGAACCTCTGCCACTGTGAACGAACCAAAGCGTCCGCAATGTCATTGTCCACTCCCGGCACATGTCTGACCTGAAACAAGATATCATGCTCCAAACATCCCAGCACAAAAACCCGCAACAACTTGAGAACTTGGGCGTCCCTGGCTGATTGTCTGTTCACCACCTGAACGACTGACATATTGTCCACTTTAAAGATCACCTTCTTATGCGCCAATTCCCACGCCCATACTGTCACGGCCACTACCAGTGGAAAGAGCTCTAGAAAGGCAATACTCCGCCCCCCATTCTTCCAATGTGGTGGTCATTCTTCTGCGCACCACCTCCCTTGCCAGTAGAGCCCAAAGCCTCCTGCCCCTGCCGCGTCTGAGGAGATCGTGACATCCCATTCCCATTCCTCTGGGGTTGCCATAGGGATGCCGTTGAAATGTTCCAGAAAGGTGCGCCACATGCGCAAATCCTCCTTAGTTCCGGCCGACAGGCCCATATGATGGTGCGGCATTGTCAGACCCACCAAAGACATCCCCAACCTCCTGCAAAAAGTTCGCCCTGCTCGCACCACCCTGCATGCAAAATTTAGGTGTCCTAGCAGGACCTGTACCTCCCTGACCGTCACCTTCTTTTTGGCCAGCAGACCGTCAATCAACATCAGCATGTGCCATTTTTTGTCCATCTGCAAACGGGCTTCCATTGCCCCCGAATCCAGTTCAATACCAAGAAATTACAACACTGTACTGGGACCTTGTGTCTTTTCTGGCGCCAGGGGCACGCCCAGGTAGCCCATGAGCTCTTTAAAACTTGCCAGCTGCTGCTGACAGTCCGCAGAACCGGGCAGTCCCACCAGGAAAAAGTCATCCAGGTAGTGTGTCACCGTCTCTTTACCAGTGTGCCATGAGAAAACCCACTGCAGGAACGTACTAAATCGCTCAAATAATGCACAAGATATGGAACAGCCCATTGGCAGTGCCTTGTCCACGAAAATGGACCCCTCGAACTGGATGCCCAACAGCTGATAATCCTCCGGGTGTACTGGGAGCAATCTAAATGCCGACTTTATGTCACACTTCGCCATGAGGGCGCCCGCCCCTACTGTGGCAACCAGATGTCGTGCGACATCTACTGATGAGTAAGACACGGAAGACAGCTCGGCCGCTATGAAATCATTAACTGACGCCCCTTCTGGCCATGACAGGTGTTGTATCAACCTGTATTGCCCCGGTTCCTTCTTTGGTACCACGCCAATTGGGTAAATAATCAGGTCCCGAATGGGGCTGCTCCTGAACGGACCTGCCATACGCCCTTCCTGCACTTCTTTTAACAATTTTGCCCGCACTACTGTACCGTGTGTCTGTGCAGATTTCAAATTCTCGGCCCACCTAGCGGCCCTCGGACCCTCATAGCCCAGCCTGAAACCCTCCTGAAAACCCCGCTGCAAAAGCTCTGCGTCTTCGGTCCGTGGATATGACGCCAGAAATTCCCCCAGACAGTCCGGTTTAATGGGAGTATGAGCCTTTGCCCATAGTCCCTTGTCCCCCCCTTGCCCCCCTACCCCCTGCTGCATGCTGCGATGCCTGGTTGGACTGCTGCCCTTGCCCACTAACTCCTGTCCCCCAGCATTGCACCACGGGGTGTTTTCCTGCACACTTCGAGCATTTGTGCCGAAACCTGCAATACTGTCTGGCGCACGTGCCCTTGTTGAAATCCCAGCATGCTCCCATTGTGCCCCCAGTGCTGTTCCCAGGATACCCCACCCCCCCGCGGGTGGGGCGGTTCTGAAAGGGGCGCGGGCATGTGGGAGACCGCTAGCTGTGTATATTGTCTTCCCGAACTTTGCCCCCCCATGGTCTGTTGGTAGAGGTCCGAATCTATTTCCCCTCACTTAGCCTCCGGATCCCAGGCCAACCGCGCCCTAAACTCCTCATCGTAATGCGACCACGCATACCCTCCATATGTGACCTGCGCCCGTCTAATCACGTCCATGTATTTGAACAATGCCACGGACCTGTCAGGGTACTTTTCACAGTATACGCTGGCGAAAATCAGAAATGCCGCCGACCAATTCTCGATGGTCATGGGCACCCCCGGCCTCTTAGCAAGCTCCAACTCTTCTTCTTTGGACCCTTCTTTCGCCGTAAGCTCCCTATGCAGCAGTTTTAGCATGTCCACGAATTCGCCCTTCCAGATTTTCTCTTTGGTGGCCAACGTAAGGTGGGCCCCCAAGGGCTTAGTAATCCCCATGTACGGCAACTTCTTCACTGGAATATCGTGACTCTCCTTACCCTCCTCCTTGGACACCCCCTCATCCTCATTTACTCCCTCAGCTATTACTTCCTGGTTCCCCGTCGCCTGCCCCTCCGGGGGGCTGGGTGCCGCAGCCCTTTCGCTCTTACCCCCACCCTTGCGCGGCGACTCTGTCCCCACACCTGTGTCTTTTACATACGCACCCTTCCTCAAGCGTACATCCCCCTCCTCACCCCCGCGCATCCGTACCCACCGACACCCTGCCTTGCGGAGCCTCTCCTGGCATCCTCCCTTCTACCCACCTTTTCGCTGAGCGCCAGCCCCCATCCCCCCGCGTGTGCTCTTGTGCCTTACCTGGCGTCAAGGTCGGCGTCCTGACCGGATCCCGCCGCCTAACCAGTTGTGAAGGGGGGGCCGCCACGCTATCCACCTTGTTCCGTCTGTCCGGACCTTTCTGTAAAAGACTGAACACGTCATTATTGACCTCCCCCTCCCTGCAGCCTGCCCTTCCTCTTCTCCTATTATTTCCCCTTCTTCAACGCTCTCCTCATCATAATCCAATAGCAATGGGCCGTCCTCGACGGACTCCAGCCTGCACAAACTTGCTCGTTCCCTGCCTGTACGGATTGGCAATGGGCCATCCTCCGTGGACTCCAGCCTGCTCAAACCCGCTCGCTCCCTGCAAGTGCGTAGTAGTTCCCCTAAATCAATGCTCCCTTGCCGCTGCCCTGCACGCTTGCCGTTTTGGTCCTGCGTTAAACTCCATGAAACCTGTGCCAGCTCCCTCGAGGCCGCATCGACCCACCGGGTTGTGGCACCGGAGACTGTTCATCCCCCCTTCTGCGCACCTCCTCCTGCATGTCCCTCGTTGGAGCCCGGCCGCCCGCATGAGGCAGAGCCGGCCCATCCTCTCGGTAGGGTGGAGCTGCATGCAACTCTCCCGAGTACCTCACCTGCCGCCCCTGCCAAAGAAAAGTGGAGTCCAACATGCCGGGGTGAGTCCTGACCTCTGACCCTAAAACCCCTGAATACCCGTGCCCCCGTTCACCCGTTACCCGCCCCAAGCCCCAAGCCCCATGCACCGGACGAATGGCCCCCCTGCCATGCCGGAGTGCCCCCCCTACCCCCAGTCCAGCCCCCCACCAGAAATGCCCCCACCCCCTCCCCTAGACCCCCCACGCCCTCCTCCTCCCCGTCGCTCCATTCCAACGAATCCACCATTCTCTTGCCCGTGCGGCCTTCCCAAGCCCGGCTGACCTGGGGTATGGTCCCCCTCCCCCCCACTCCCCCAGCACTCCTCCCTGTCTCCGGGGCCCTCCCCCACCCCTCCCTCTCCGACCACCGTTGTCTGAGCCCTTCCGGGGCCCTCTCCAGCCATCCGCCCATCTCCAGGGACAGCATCGGTCCCCACCGTGGCCCCCCTTTTCTGCCACCTTTCGGGAACCGCCCGGTCCCTCCCTCGACCCTTCCCTGCTACCCGACCTGTCGCGGGCCCCCGCTTGCCTTTCCTCCTCACTGCACCCTCCCCGCATTCCACCAGGCCACCCTCCCCCCCAGAAACCCCAAGAACTCTGGTACCCCACAGCCCCGCCCTCCCGGGCCCTCCACCAACCCTGAGACCCTCCCCCAGGAGTTCCACATCCCCCCTGCTGCTTCCCCCTCCCCTCCACTCTCCATCAACACGGGTGAAGACCGGCCGCTGTCCAGATTGATGGGGGCGGCCCCCCATTGACCTGCCTCTTCCCTGCGGTCCTCTTTCCCAATGGAGCCCCCCCTGCCCCCCGCCTGAACTCGAGAGCAGGCCGCGGAGCCGCGACCAGCCCCCCCTTCGTGCTGCCTTATCCCACGCGGCCGACTTAGCCACGAGGCCGCGCCCCCCCCCGCCCCGTTATCTCACCGTCTGCGGGCCCCTGGCGGCAAGCACGCTAGCACCGCCGCCGCGACCCCGCTTGCTGCCCACCTTGGCGGCCTCACCTCAATCGCGGGCCGCAGCATGTCTGTGCGGCCTGCTTCCGCCAGGAGGCGTAAAGCCTCAGTCACCCGCGGATCCTCTGCCATCCCGAACGCTTCAAACTGCCGCAACAAAACAGCACACTCGAGCAGCTCTCTAATAATCCCGTGATGCGCTCTGCCGACCTGCAACAACGCTCGACCAGAAACTCCACAAGGTCTACACAAAATTTCCTGCCCTAGTGCCCCAAACCGGCTGTCGTGTCACCACCACCGAAATGGTGGCTGGTGACACGAAATGGCCGGTTATATATCCCCCCCAGCCCAAAACCAGCCCAAGTGCAGCCCAACAAGCCCAATTGGGCTCCGGCTGCACCCCCAGCCCAAAACCCCCCGGGGCAGGCAGGCCTCCCGTTGGTCAGCCGCCCCCCCAAAGCCCTATTCTGCCGCAGTCCTCTGAGGTAAATGGGCGTGCAAGGCGTGTTGCTGCGGACATTCCACCGCAACATCCATTGCTTTTGATGCTTCCCCAGATTTACAAAGAGGTGTAAATCTAAGGCAGTGCCCAAAACTATCGCCATGCAAGAGCAGGCGTTAGAATGGCGCACAAGGAGAAATGCTTGTATTTCTCCTCGTTTTTGATTTTTCTATGTGTCCTGCATTCAAGCACGCATAGGAAGAGCAAAAAGCCATTAGTGATTGTTTATGTGCAGGAAGGTGTCCCTTCCTACAGATAAACAATCATTAAATAATGACAATTTGCTTCTTCTATGTGTGCTAAAGAATGCAGCACACATAGAAGTAACAAATAGCCATCATGGATTGTTTGTGTGGAGAAAGGGACACCTTCCTGCACATAAACAATCATTCCCTGCAATGCAGGCACCCTTGCACAATGGTGCAAGGGTGCCTGCATTGGTGCTAGGCATCTAATTTTAGAGCCATCACTAGGGAAAACACAGGGGTGCACCGTATTGTAATAAATACGGCACATCCCTGCGTTTTGGAAATGTCGGAGCGCGGCGCAGCGCTGCCAGATTTGGCTCAGCTCCGCGCTCTGACATTTTCTAGTAAATATGCCCCAGGGTCTGCTGGGATTGAGAATTGAGAAAGCCCAGGAAGCAATCGGAGATTTAACGGGGAAGGGTGATGTACAGCTGGTACTCAGACATCGCTCTTGAGAGAGAAGAGGTAAGATGCAGCACGCCTCAGCTCCAGAAAAATCACAGAACAAACATTTGGATGGATAGAATCCGACTGTACACATAGGTCGTGGTGGGTGGAAGGTAGTCAAGGAAGGGGAGACTGACCTCTGACCTGTGGTTTATCTTACATAATATTTCCGCTAAGTGTCAGGTACACCTCCATTTTATGAGTAAAAGAACTTGTGATGGGTGTTAAAGGGATAGCAGAGAGACACGAAAAGAAGAATTTAATCCATGTGAAGGGAGCGCTATCTTGTGATAGTGCCAACATGTCAGATGGCAAGTCTGTTAAGATTATGTTTATTAACGGTAAATAAGAAGGGAAAAATGTACAGAACATTCATGTGTTAAACAGAATGTCAGAGAGTACGAGAAAAACGTAAGTAACACCAAAACAAAAACCTTCACATGAAAGAGGTGTACAAATGGAGTGAAAGAGCCATATCATAAACATGCTGTCACACACACACCTACAAAGCAACTCAAAGAAATGAAAGCACAGGCATACACCCACCCATCCACATACGTTTCCACCAATACCATCAAGAAAGTGGTTTCTCTTGATCAGACCTCAGAAGGATGCAGCTTACCTGGGACTAGACAAAGTCCAACTCTTGTCTCAAATTTGTGGGACTTACCACCAATACTGTTCGAACATACAGGGCTTTAAGTGGGATAAGAAACTGGGGGTGTTCTAAAAGGGCATGGCAAACCTCTTAAAGAGGTGTGGCCAATCCAATTAAGGGCGTGGCCTAAATAATGAGAGCTAGCATTGTGTGCTGCTTCAATATAATGGTGCAATTGTTGACGCACAGTTTGGCTAGCCCTAGAGGGTACAGGTTCCCTTCTTTAGGACTGTATTGTTTACAGCATAGTAACTGTGAGAAGTTGGCCTGGGATATGCTGTCCACTAATTAAACTGGGCACCTTGCACCAGTCCAAACAACCCTTATGGTGATTTAAGAGGTCAAAGATAACCTTAGAAAGCTATCCAAGTGGTAGCTGTGGAGAGCAGCCTTCAGGCTTAGTCTTGAAGGAATGTTAAGCAGCTTGTTTTACCAGAATGCAACCTTATAGTATTGGTTAAATGAAAGGAGAATCACACAGTAGTTATAAAAGTGTGTATTTATTAATATAACACTCTCTTGTATGACAAAGTATCTTCTACACGAAGATAATCAGAAAGCACACAATACTGTAGCACAGAAACAATAGTAAATAGCACTTATACACAGTGGGCTCCAGGGGGAGACCAGACCATATACTAAAATAGGGGTATAAGAACCATGACTGGAATCAAGACAGTGTCTAGAGGATGTAGAATCACTGGTACCCCAAGGAACCACCCAAGTTGAGCAATTAGGGACCCCACGGAGGACGGGTGCAGTGTGGGAACACGACCGCGTGCTCCGTACAATTTTATGGGATAGTTGCTGTTGGAGTTTTGAAGTTTAAGGACCCTTCCCAGTGGACTTTGAAGAAACCCCGTGGAGGTTAGGAGGTTGGAGAGCCACCCCACCTGTGGATACCAAAGTACCAGAGTTACCTATCCCAGGGAAGCTGGGTGCATAGGTCTGAAGTGGCATCGGAAATCACCGTCAAACCCAATGGAGGACTTCCAACAAGAGCTGCTGCTGGAAGGAAGAAAAGTGTCCGATGGAATCTAAAGGCAGATTCTTGTTGAAGAGTACCTGAAAGCAGAGGGGACAGAGTCTGGGTCACTCAGGAGAGACCAGGGGCTCGGTAGACGAATGCCCACTGATGTCGGGTGCTTCAGGTGCGATGAGGGGATTCTTGACTCTGCAGCCACCGGGACCAGGAGACATGGAGGATGACCAGGAGCCGGATACGAGCTGTCCCATAAAGGATGTCGACTACTGAGGGGTTGGTGTCAGGCTGGAGCACCAACAAGCCTTGGCAACGGCAACCCAACCAGAACGTCAAAGAAGGTTACGGTTCAGACCAGCAAGGTCCAGGAGACTCACCAAACACAGGGGAGTCAGGGCAGGCCTGGAGTAACTAGGGGAGCCCAAGGAAAGCAAAGTTGACCCTCAATTGGACCCACTGGCCAGAGGCACAGGAGTCGCAAGAGGACGTGGAGCGATTTCACAAAGCAGCATCCCACGGAGCACTCGGTGCAAGAAGGCCAGAGTTCTTTGTAGGAAATGGTGCCAGAAGTTGGAGCTACTTAGAGCCCAATGCACTTGCTCAGAAAATGCCAACAAGCATATGCACTTGCAAATGATTGCGGTGCACAGGGGTACGAGTATTGCAACCCCCACGAAGGATTCTGGCCTCAAACTTGGTAAGAAGGCAGCTCAGACCTCAAGAGACATAGAAATCTACCCTCTGTGTTGCTGGAGGTTTTAGAGTCCGTAAGAGCTCAGGATCAGCAGACTGGTCAGTCGTGATATGATGCCTGGGGTTGCAGGGGAGTGACTCCTTCACTCCAAGGGAGATATCTTTGGTTGTCCTTGATGCTCCACAGGTCCTGCATGGATCCTGTATGGTGCATGGGCACAGACGATGCTTCAGACTGAGAGGGAGACGAAGTCGGGCCCAAACAAAGTCCAGCAAAGTCCAGAGTGTCCAGATGGTTGAAGTTCAGTGGTTTCTTGTTCAGAAACTTGTCCATGTCGAATCTAGGGTCCTACAGCCAGGTAAGCCCTTTTATACCCACGGGAGAGGGTTGGACAGATTCAGGGGACCCTCCCAGGGGAGGGTCTGGACAGTGGGGAGGTTACTCCCATATCCTTTGTCCAGTTTCACGCCAGAGCAGGAGCCAAAGGCTCCCAGGACTGGTTTGAACTGGACTATGCACAGGGACACCAAATGTGCCCCTCATGCAGACTTTCGGTCGCTGGCAAGCGCACCCACCCAGGCCTAATACACTAAACCCCGTCTGGGAGGTGGTCACACCTCCCTGTGTCAGGATGTCTATTGTTCTGCCTTCCCCTGCTCGAGCTTGGCTCAGCAGCAGGAGGGCAGAAATGTGTCTCTGGTCGGCAGCAACAATTTTGTGCTGCCCGGGACTAGAAGGCTGGTACCGGGAACACCGGGGACCTCACAAAGCTCGTTTCTGAGAGGTGGAATCATACCTCTCACACTGGTTACCGGTGTGGGGGTATGATTCCACAATGTTTGACACCCAACACGATAGGGTTACTTTCAGCCGTTTTAGAGTTGGTCATCACGCAGTCGCATAATGCCACTCTATATGTCGTAAATGGCTGATGCCCCTACAACCCGGGAGAATGGACTCCGTAGGCTGCAGGGGTGTCCTGCTCATGCAGTGGCACCCTCTCACTTAGAACCCAGCACCCTGCCTTGAGGATTGTTAAGGCCTGCTTTAGGGGTGGCCTATACGTTTTAAGTGCAGTGACCCTTAGATATAGTAAACCTATATCTTAAGTATGTGGTGCAGGCACCAACTTACACAGGCTTCAATGGCAGGCCTGTAGGGTGCATTTTGCAGGGCCTCTCATAAGTGGCATAATACATGCTTCAGCCCACGGGAGGCCTCTGGGGTACCTATGCCCTGGGTACATTGGTACCATATACTAGGGACTGGCAAGGGTACCCCAGTATCCAATCTGGAGTGTACCAAAGGACATAACATCACAGTTTAGGGAGAAAGCAGATAGACTGGGGTCCTGATTAGCAGGATCGCAGTCAGACCAGTCAAAAACAGTATCACATTTAGCAAAAAGTGGGGGTAACCATAAGAAGCAGATCCTACTTTCCTACAGTAACATAAGGACTTTTTTTCATCTCTACATCGACTAAAACCAACTAAAATAACAACAAATTAAATAGGCTAAAATATGTCACTACCATTAATAAACAATGCACACAGTAGGGATGTGGAGTTTAACAGTATTTACACATGCCACTATTCCCCACTGCGCAAACTAGGATTCAGTTTTGTGATTATCTTGCAGGACCACTGAAATGATGCGATTCTGCAGCGCTTTCCGCATAATGATTGATTTGCCTCATTTGCTACTTAGTCATCTGCTGCATAATCTGTGGACTTTAACAAAAAAATGTGTTTCTAGTTCAAAAGTATTAGAAGGTATTAAAGATGTAGTCACACGTGTTGCAATGCAGTGGACAGCCCTTCGCAAAAAGTGACTAATCACCTTTCAATTCCTTGTTGGTGTATTTCAGTGGTAAACTGGATAAAGTGAAATCTTTGCCTAGACAGTAATCAAATGTGTAAAAATGGAAACATAATTAAATACTATCAGAAAATGTGCCAAATAAAGCCGTATTATCTGCCTTTTTGATTGCAACATAATTTATTCAACCCTCCACATAACTTTGGTCCTTTCCTGCTGCATAATTCTAATGGTGCTGCTTTCTGGCCACAAACAGACATCTGCCTCGCTCGCATTAGGTAACTGAGGTTTCATAGTAAAATTGATTAGTTTAACTTACATTTATTTTCCATTTAACATGTGCACATTTTGTATGCAATTATCTGAAGGTCAAAAAAATAACAAATCTGTCACCGGATATATTGTTCTTTTAAGCCACATCCTGGACCCTGCCACCACACTCACTAACCTCCAGCCCAGCGCATCCAGAATCGCAGTTCATACTCTGTTTTGAAGCCCTTCAACTGCTGTATGTAAATCAAGATTGCCTGGAAACGCGCCAAATGAACAATGTTGAGCTTCTAGGCCTTCCTCATTTACAAATACTTCAAAAGCCATTTGCACCCCCTTAGGAATGCCGCCACGGACTCCCAGGTGGACGTGCCCCATAGTTTGAAGAGCTGTAAAGCACAGAGGGGATATGAGGACCTCTCGCCATGCCCCCACCTCAATGGCTGACACCACAAGGATGTTGCTGCTCCTGCATTGCAAAAAGAGAAGGGAAATCCAGAGAGAAAATGACTCTCTTTAAAGGATTTCTCTTCCCCTACAACGCTCACCTGGCATGGCGTCATCCCGTAACTTCTCCACTAGTGAGAAGTGAGCAGTGTGAGCACGCGTACATCGATGTGCCTGCTGTGACTGCAGTCTGGAAAAATGGGCCACCTATGCCAGGGCACAAAACAGAGCCTGATAGAACCTGTTTCGAGGCCCCCTTTTAAAAACTGCTGGTGCCGTCCCTCTTAAAACCCCTCAAACATACATATACTTCAGCTGCTAGAGAGTTCCCCAAATAGACGGCTTCGGAAGTTTACTTATCCAACACTGGATGACTTGAAAAAGCCCCAACTGGCTAAACAGGGCGAAACACGTGTTGGCTGAGAAAAAAAATCCTGTCCTGAAAGCAAGGCCGATGAAAGAAATCCTCTCCAAAGGCGAATGGACCTTAAAAAGTGATTTAAAAAGCAGGAATAGAGATATTACAATTATCAGCCGAGAAATGCTATTAAAAACATTAATAAAACTATTTGTGAAGTATTACATGTTAAGCTCTTTTTGTATTTTTGTTCATGAAGTACGTTTTAAAGAAATTAGTGTCTAAATTTTGGGCACCCGCAAGCTCGCTCCCAACTAATATAGATTACCCATACTGGAAAGTAGGACCTAACCGTGTTCCCTGAGTGTGCCCCTTACTTACTCATATACCTTTTATACACACTATTGACACTGAATGTGGTTTCCCAGACTCTGGGGTCTTAACTATATTCTGTACGTCCTCAAAAGATTAACTGAGGCAAGGTGTGTTGTATGCAGCACGAGACAAAATATAATTCAGACACGGTGGAAAGCATGATTCTTTCTTTCAGTATTCGTCGAAAGTTCTGTTCAGGTCACAGAGGGAGTTCTCAAAATAGCACACAGGATAGAGTTATTAAAAAGCAGGTATGTCAAGAGGTCACTTAGACTTCGGAAAAAACCCAAACCTGGAGCTATTTTTTAAGGTGCAATGTTTTAACCCCTAAATTGGTTCCTAGTGGCATTGTGCACTTAATTTCCATCAAGACACAATTATTTATTCTTGATGACTTGGGGCCTGATTTAGATATTGGTTGACGAACTATAAATCCCATTATATCCTATGAGATTTATATTTAGGTGGATGGGATTTCTGTCACCATTGTGACGGAGTAACCTGTTGTGACGGAGCAACCAGTCGGCCAAGATTTAAATCAGACCCTACGCTTTTGAACATTATCTACTGATTGCATTCGGAATACTTTATTAAAAACACTATCCATATTCAGAGCTCTTTGCTTTCTTTTGTTTCATTGAATATTCAAATATATCATAAAAATGATATAATAATGCCTTAGGCTGCCTCATACAGGTTGCTTTCCTTGCCACAGCATTTAGCCAACCCTGAGACATAATTTGGTCTCAAATTGCCAGAAAATGCGTCTGGCCCTGTGATTATAATAAAAAGTCCCTGGTTGGGAGGGTACGTACTCCACCTCATGTGGGTTTCTGTCCCAGGCTCCCAGGGCACACTACCATAGACACAGAGCTGTTCTAGTTGGCACTTGGCTAATGGGCATTAGTGGCCCTTTTGGCCTCTCAGGCTGAAACTGAAGGTCCCTCCCGGGGATCTAGCTTGTCATGAATGATGAGGATCCGAAGGTTTACTCATTTGTATTGAGGGAACACCTCTCTTTGAATACCCAAGCTGGCTGTAAAATCAAAGGGAGCTGCAAGCGAAGAAGCGAACAAAGCAAGGAGAACAAGTAAACATTGTTTTTTTCACCCAGTACTGCCCTCATTTGAAGCCATACAGAGGAGTGAGGCCGAATCCGGAGCACTTTTATAATGTTATGGGACACAGAGATCTCTTCCAATATCTTTACATACAGCAGAGGATTTTCTTAATCCTTTTAATACATGGTCACCCCATCACTCCACCTCCCCTCCTTCTGTAAAACCCCTGGCCTCTTGTTTTCTCGTTTCTTCATATCATCAGCAGTATTGTTGCTGATATGTAAAGTAAATGCAGCGTCTATAATGTGAAATTAAACACACCAATTTGCAGCTGGTAGTGTGTTGGAAACACATATTACAAGCAGTTTAATAGGTTAACCGAATAAATCACGGCTGTAGTTCAGAATATGTATTAAGGTTACAAACTTCTATGATTGCACTGCTTCGCGATACCATTATCATTGTGCCCAGCAGAGGGCACTCCAGTACTGTTGCTGGGTTACTTCATCGCACTGGCTTGAAGTTAGCTTTCTCCTTTACTCCCTTCCTTAGATTGAAACAGACAAAATGTCCAGAAAACACAGTCAACAACAACCAAATCAGAAGTCAGTCAAGGTGAGTGTAGGGGTGCCCATTGAATCCTACAGACCCTCCCCTCTGTCACGTGAATGAAGATATGTGTCACTCCGTGAGTACGGTGTGCAGCCATACTAGTTTATATCGACTTCTAAATTGATATTTTGAGGCATATTTACAAGGGGATATCGCCATCAGAACGTCACTTCTAGTGGCGACATCCCCTTTGCATTATTTACAAAACGGCGTGAAGCCACTTAACGTGGCTTTACGCCGCCTTGTAAATAAGGCCCCTTTTCACTCTTCACTTAGCATGAAAGGGGCGGGCAATGGGTGTTGCAGTGGTTGTTTCACTGCAACACCCATTGCTTTTTGATGCTGCCCCAGATTTACGAGGACGGGGCAGCGCCAAAAACTAAGGCCAGGTAAAACCTGGTCTTAGGATGACGATACGCTACAAATCATTTTTTCTCCTCGTATTTTGCTATTTCGATGTGTGCTGCATTGTGCAGCACAACATAGAAACAGCAAATCGCCTTTCAAGATTATGTGCAGGAAGGTGTCCCTTCCTGCACATAAACAATCGCCCCTGCAGCACAGGCACCCTTGCAACATGGCGTAAGAGTGCCTGTGCTGGCACTAGGCAGCTTTTTTAGCGTCCGTACTAGGAGAAACGTAGGGGTGCGCCATATTTTTGAAATACGGCACACCCCTGCATTAAAAACAAATGTCAGAGCGTGGCGTTACCAATTTTTCACAAAACCGTGCTCCAACATTTTGTTGTAAATATCCCCTTTGTGTTTAACGGTCTGAATGTGTAATTACGCTGGCCATTAAGACAGCTTTAGCCTTCTCGCCAGGCTATCAGTTTTACAATAATATTTATATGTAAGATATACATACATAAAGGGGCGTTTGGAGAGTGAACTCAATGGAGGTGGAGACAACTTTGTATTGCCTGCACAATCTTTGAGCTGTTTTGCTGACCTTACGTCCTGCATTCTTGTAACAATATTGTGTCATTGCTGATCTTACATCCTGTATTCTCATAAAAATAATGTCTGCTTAACTATGGTTATTGTTTCACAATGATACTATTTGACTTTGTGAATAAAAGCCTACGACCTTGGTTAAACTGCATTAATCACAGTTGTTTCTGTCCTTGGGAGTTGTTGCGGGGGACAGCAAATTGCCAGTTGTGAGCGCACTATAGTTGAATTGTGATTCACATTTTGCTACCAGCCACTACAGCATAGAGCATTGGGCAGTGGGTCAGACCACTTTACCCATTGGCTCCCTTCACTGTAAGGGTCTACACAAAAAATACAGAGAGAGGGGCCCCTCAAACTAAAGGGACAGGGCACTGAATAAGACTTAAACGTCAAATGTATAATTCCCTTTATGTTCACTTATCTTTCCAACACTCCACATATATTCACATGCATGAAAACAGTCCTGAAGGGAGCACAAAAATGGCGGGATATTAAAATACTTATAAATTCAGTTTAATAAAAACATTCAATAGAATATACATCAAGTTACACATTAAAAAGAAAAATCTCAAATACAAATCTAAAAACTATAGTGATATGAAAATTTGCAAAAGACACTAAAAAAACAAGCACATTTGTCATAAACACGTTAATTCATGAAAATGCATAAAAAACAACAGCACATAGCAAAAATACAAATTCTTTGCCAGAATGTGGTTCTATGTTACCCAAATTTAACAACACACAAAGCCTCGACGTATTTCGGTGGGTTAAAATGAATGCAACCACCTTCTTCAGGACAATAAACATATGTCTTCTCCTCTTCTATATATTTTCATTAAAACCGGTAAATGAAACTTGGTGAGATGTCGTTCTGATAAAAATAAAAACCGGCAAAGCAAACATTAACCTATTCCATATATTGAATTTATTGTGTCTTTTTATACCGGATTTCAGAGTTACATCTGATCCTTCATAGAGTTAGTGAGTGGGCTGGCTGTGCTCCACCTCTTGTCCAACACTCCCTGACTGTCTGTGAACGAGATCCCTGCAGTATAACCCAACATAGGGAGTTAAAAAACTTCCCTCGGTTGTTGAAAATTCGACAGAGACTTCTCAATGTGCTTGTCAATGAATTGTGCTTTATTTAAGTTTTTTAATGTGCTGTAAAACACTCCATTTGGCGATTATTATTTTTTATTGGAAATGGCTAAAATAACTAAAATCGAATGACCACAGGGAACGTTTCTTTGGCACTGGTAATGTTGCTTTTATCATTTTTCTTACGATAAGAATGGAACAGACTTGCTTCATTCTATCAAATGAAAGTTTCAGGGTCTGTATTCCAAACTGTTGTATTGTATTGTAGGATTGTTATAACACCTCTTACCTCTGGCAAGGTTTTGAAGCGCATATGGGCAATATAGTGAGACACAACTCCTTTTGTTATACATGGTTGTACCGTACTTAGTGGCATTTATAAAGTGTTTGATACCCCTGGTAAGTTGCCACAGCTCCTTTTGTTATACATGGTTGTACCGTACTTAGTGGCATTTATAAAGTGTTTGATACCCCTGGTAAGTTGCCACAGCTCCTTTGCTCTTGGGTAGCAGCTACTTAATAAGTGCAATGGATAGATTGCTCTTTTATGTGGCCTATAGGGCAGTTTTTTTTATTTTGTTTGGTGCACCTTAGAATAAATTGAAGCGAAAAGGAGAAATAGTTTGGCCGTGGGTGGTTTATAGAAAGCTTATTGGTGCCCTGGATCAGAGGGGATTCTGCAAACGTGTTGCCCTGTGTTTTTTGCTATGAATTGGTATTTATGTAGCGTAAACCTACAGGACACTATACACTGCAAGGGGACGGGGTTAGGAAAATAATGTCAATGCTGTGGCCAAGCAGGGATTACACATATAACACTATCGCAGGGACATGTGATTCATAGGTGGCTTGTTTCTTTATCGCCTTTTGCTGAAAAGTGCCGGATGCCTGCAGACAGCATGTTTCTTGACAGGGCTGGACACCCACTGACTGGGAGTCAGTGATCGGTGCGGACAGGAGTTTAACAGTGTGAAAAGGTCTATTTCGCGCGAGGACAGAAGCAGCGCCGGAGGGAGCGGCCTGAAGTGATGACTCAGCAGTTCCGAGTGTGCTTGCTCACAATGCAGCTGACGGAAGGCATGGAGGGGGGTCGATGGAATGCCGGTGCGTCACGAGTGTATGCCTTTCCAGTGACCTTACGTGCATTATTGCAATGCACGCCTTGTGCTAACAGTTGTTACAGAAAGTTAGCTCAGCTGTTGTCTCCAGTTCTGGTCTCCACTGGACTAAGCATAATCACATCAAGGCAACTAGATAAGAGTGAAAGGTAAATTGTTCGTGTCCTTGACTGATAATTTAATTGTTTCTTTGTCAGAGACCAGAGTTGATTGAGGGCTGCATAGAATCTGGCAGTGCGATGTAGACATACAACAACAATCACGTTAGGCCTGGCGCATTTTTCCATATAACATTAAGGGGACTATTACAATGTCGGCCAGAAAGCTTCTGAAGGTCGGAGGCTTTCCGACCGAGATCGTCTGTTTCAATTACGACCGGCTGATTACAATATAGCCGGTTGGAATTGAAGTCGGCCCATAATCCATATGGACGGTGTTTTATGCCGCCTGGATTACGATACACGGTTTCCGACAGGCTTTCCATCCCGTGCTTTCCGACATGGAAAGCCTGTCGGAAAAAGTGTTTTTTGGGCCTCCTAGCAGGGCCCCCTTCTGTTTGGTTCCTACGGTTGGGGGCAGAGGTGGCACCCTTGTTGATCCCTGCACCTTGAAGTGCCTGCCACGAGGTGCAGGGATGAACACAATCTCCCATTTCTCTATGGGAGCTTGTGTCACGGCTGTTTACGGCCGTAACACAAGCTCCCATAGGGAAATGTGAGTATGCAACTGCGCAGTGTGCAGTCGTATCGTAATTAGGCGGTCCCAATTCCGCCATGATGTCGGTCGGAGGCAACTCTGACCAACATCATAATCGGCCCCTAAGTTTTGGCATAGCAGTAAGTATAAGACTGACCACCAGTAAAGACATACAAGAATGGTAAGGTATGGCTTGGCAAATTTAGGAGCTCATTATGAAGTCATAGGAAATGCCGAATCCCCCAGTAGTCGTAGTTAGCCGGCACATCCGAATCACGAGCTCCACAGGAAAGCCCCCAGCTTTCCTAGCTCACCTTTGACATTGCACTATGGGAAACCTGGTGAAAGGTGAACGGGAAGAAGCGTCTGGTATTTGGGGAAAAACTGCGAGAATCTGTGTGTTAACACTAACATCTATGTTTATACCTCATTTAAAGTAAGAAAACACCTAAATGGGAGTGAATCGCACGCGCAGCAGTTACCAATCTCTGTGGTATTGTTAATTGATCAGTGCTTAATTTGTAAAAAACAAATAAGTGCCAGGGCTCTCGTCGGGAAGGCCACTGCAGCTCGCACCACACATTTCCCCTGCCATGCTGCCAATGATACTAACAACACAGCTATTAACCATCACACTACTACAAGTGTGACAGTTCAGACTATTTCAGGCCCCCAAAGCAATAGGAATGGCTTGGGAGGCAGATAATAGTCACATTTAATGTATATTGAATTCATAATTAACTGTGGTTGTGGTCATCTCTAAATTAGCCAAACATCGCCACCATGTGCCAGACTGTCCCAAGCACCGGTGTTGACAATTAAGTGCCAGTGCCGAGCCCTGGAAACCACCGACTCAAATTAAGCATTGTAATTGGTGCTGGAATCATGATCAAATTACCAGGTTACTAGTAATGAGGTCCATAGAAGTCTAACAGTGGCTTAATAGTTTTGCAAAAAAGGTGATGTTAATGTGCTTAATAAAGTTTAAGCAAGCAATTTTTCATACAATATACATTTAATACACCATACCATCTGGAAAGACATAATAACACTAAACATTGCAGATGCTGCATGTTTTGTCAACACTTTATGTTCAGATACACATATTAAAAAAGGACATAATAGTGTATTCTCCCATGTCCTATGTTATTGTCCATCTCATTGTCAGGTCCTGTTATTTTTTATCTCTTCCGATCCATATTTCTCTTTTCTTATCCTCCCTCGATTTTAGCTCCAACTCCAGGCTCATCTTGTTGCATCTCTCAAGAGGGCTATTTTTAAAGATGAAGAGGCAGTATTGTGTGCTTTGCAGCTGAACTAACAATGCTTCAAACACATATAGAAATGTATGTCAATGATATTTGGCATTCCCTAACCAACAATCAGACTGCTATGTGTGTGCAAAGCTATTTAGCTTGGCTACTGAGGTGTGGCAGTCAGTCTCTGTTAATAACCAAGTGGATCCTACCTTGCCTCAAAGAGTGGACGGAGTAGAAGTTTCGACGTGGCGGCACTTCTGACGAATGTGTGAACACCACCCCTCCTTCTGACCAAATCCTTGGTATCCCCTAAACTCTAGGGTACATGACCGTTTGTGCATGAGGATATCCCAGGTAGGATCCACTTGGGCTGACGTTAGGTGTACTCCCCCACCTCAGGATATAGGGTTATAGGGGACACCCAATTTTCGCTAGTGTAAGGATCCGACAGCCCTGACGAATGCCCAAGACCTTTTTGGCTCTTTGTGTGGGCAGAAACATGTTGGTTTACGTAAAGATGGACTGGAGACATTTCCTTTTCTAGGGTCCATCAACACACTTGGTTTTAGCGTACCTCAGGTCCTCACGAATAAAGGTGATAACCGAGGAACCTGAAGGTATTTTTAGTTAACTGGATCCCGCTTTTTTGTCCTGCAAGTTTTATGTAAGAAATCCCTCCTCCCGCCAGAAAGTCTTCGCGGAGGTTGAGTCCACCCTGGTAGCACCATCTTACCAGGGTGGGGAGAGAATGCCTATGATGAAGCATGACACCATATTGTGTGTGAGGCATCCTCTTCCACTAAGCGTGGCCTCCTAGACCATCTTAAACTACACATGACTTACAGTGATTACATTTTCCTATTTAACCACAGTTTCCTTTCTCTTTAGATTTAGTATTGGCAACTTATTTCTTTTGTGGTTATTATTTAGTGCGTGGGGACAGTAATGTTGCCCTGGTCTATCCCCGAACTCTCTCTTTAGTGGTTGAGTCAATCTCTGTTAGACAGAGGTATGTACCCTGTCCAAGCAGAAACCACAATCCTAGTCAGGGTAAGTCAGATACACACCCTAAATTAACCTGTGCTCGCCCTCTGGTAGCTTGGCACAGAGCAGTCAGGCTTAACTTGAGAAGCAGTATGTTAAGTATTTGTGCAGCACTTCAAACAGTAAAACAGTGAATGCACCACACAAAAAACATACCATACCTGGTTAGAAAAATAGAACTTAGTTTAATAAACATAACAAGACCAAAACGACAAAAATACAATAAGTAGATTCTGAGATATGCATTTAAAGATTTAGGTGAAAATAGAGCATAAAAGTACAAAGCGCAAACTGTGGTTAGCTGGTCACGCCGGACCGTGACAAAGTCACAAGTTCAGGCCAACAGTGATGGAGCATGGGCCAGCTACAGGGACCCACTTGGGCTCACTGAACACAGTACCTTAAATCCTGGGGCGCGGTCTGCGTGGCGTTGCTTTGCGTCATCCGGCGTCGGTTCCGAAAGGCTGTGCGGCAAGGCTTTGCAGGTCTTGGCCTCACTTTGCGTCAGTCCCGGGGAGCTGTGCGGCGAGGCTTTGGGGGGCTTGACTTCGCATTGTCCAGTGTCAATTCTGTGAAACTGTGCAGCGAGGGTTTGCAGGATTAGCATCGCATCGGTCCCGGAGAGATGTGCGGCAAGGCTTTGCGGGGCTTGGCATCGCTTTGCCTCGATCCTGGCTAGGTGCATGGCGAGGCTTTGCAGGGCTTGGGGTTGCTGTGCAATCAGTTTTGATGGACTTGCAGCTGTTTAGCAAGGCTTTGCCGGGCTTCGCACCACCCGGCGTAGATTCCTGTGAGGCTGGCAGCGGTGAAGTGAGGCTTTGCGGGGCTTTGCGTCAGTTCTGATGAGGACCACAGAGGGCAGAGCCCCTTAGGCCCACTTCCAAGGGTCCAGGACTGGGGTGGTTCCAATTGGCAGGGCATACTCACAGATAGCAGAGTCCAGGTGCAAGAGCAGTTTGGATGGAAGTCTTTGGTGTCTCTCAGACTTCAGAAAACAGTAGACCAGTCAGCTGGTGTCACTCTGGGTTCTGGGTCTTAAAGATGCAGGTCCAGTCCTTCTCATTCCAAGGCAAAAGGGCAGCAGGCAAAGGTCAGCACAGCAAAGCAGGAGTCCAGCAAAGTGGCAGTCCTTGTAGCAGCCCAGCAGCTCTTCTTCCTGGCAGAGTATCCACAGGTCCAGGGGTGTACAAAGGTTATGGTGTTAGAGGTCCAGTACTTATACCTAGTTGTGCCTTTGAAGTAAGGGAGACTTCAAAGAACGCTTTGAAGTGCACAGAGGTCCACCCTTCCTGCCCTGGAGCCAGACTCACTACAGGGGGGCATGCAGCTCTTTGTGTATGTACTGGGCCCAGCCTAATCATGAGTAAATGTGAGGCAGTGCCTAGCTCCTCCCATCTCCCAGGACGGCACATCAAGACACACCTAAAGTTCCCTTTGTGTGTGGCTGTCCAGAAGGAATACACAAAGCCCAGCTGTCACCCAACCTAGACTAAACGGAGACAGGCAGTAGGCACCAAATAGCTAAAGTAAGCAAATGTCATATTCCTAATAGTGGCATTTGCTAAACTGTAATTTAAAATCAAACTTCCCCATCAGTTGTGATTTTAAATTGTGATTCCATAGACACCATATTTGGGAGTCCAATCCCTTCCCAATTGGAAATTACACTTATAAAATGTAATAAGGTAATCCCAGTGTTATCCTAAGAAAGTGATAGGCTTTGCAGTATTGAAAAATGAATTTAAGAGTTTGTCGCTACCAGGAAATTTAAAAGTTCATGTCCTACTTTTAAAATACACTTTGCCCTGCCCTTGGGCTATCCAGGGCCTACCATAGGTTTGGGCCTGGCAAGAGGGTGAACTTGCTAGATCGACATGGCAGTTTAAAACTGCCCACACGGGCTCTGCAATGGCTGGCATGATACTGGTTTAAAGGGCTACTTAAGTGGGTGACATTATCAGTGCTGCAGGCCCACTAGTAGCATTTCATTTGCAGGTACTGGGCAAATGTAATGCACTTTACTAGGGACTTATAAGTAAATCAAATATGCCAATTGTGAATAAGCCAATGTTAACATGTTTTAAGCAGAGAGCACAGGCACTTTAGCACTGGTTAGCAATGGTAAAGTGCCCAGAGTCCTAAAGCCAACAAAAATGAGTTCAGCAAAAAGGGCATGAGGAAGGCAAAATGTTTGGGGCTGACCTGGCAGAAAGGGCCATTTCCAGCAATTGCTTATCCAAATATTATTTTGGTTGCCTGCACCAAAAGTGCATTTACCATACAATAATTATCAGTATTAAATATTGAAGGTATAACGTCATGTATTTTTTTAGGTATGGAAATCCAATCCAATACAATCCAAAATAAAAACAAGATAAATCCGCACTGTGCAAATTTGCGAGAGTGATGTGGGTGTGGGGGCGTTGACTGCCAATCACCAAAACATTTAGGGGCCCTTTATGATGTCGGGCGGAAAGACATCTGACAGCTCGTCAGTGGCTTTCTGCCCGACATAATAAGTTTCCGTTCGACCGACATATTACAATACAAGCGATCGGAGGGAAACCCACGGGGGAATTCCACTCCGCTTCTGACGGGCTCACTGAGCCCATTGGGGCGGCGGGCGGAATTGTAATCCCAAATTGACCCCTGTCGGGATTACGATATCAGTTTCTGCCTGCCCTTTCATGGCGGCCCGCCCGCCATGAAAAGGAAGGCGGAAAGTGACTTTGGGGGCCCCTAGCAGGGCCCCCTTCCCTCTGGCCCTCCTCTATGGGGCCTATGGTGCCCCCCAAACATAAATGCACCATGTGGGAGGCACCATGTACGGTGCATGGATGTTTTAAAAGTGTATTTTTTCTATTGTGGCTTGTGCTGCAGCCCACGGCACAAGCTGCAATAGAAAACATACACTTTACGACCTGCACATAAATTAAATGTAAATATTGTATAACGCACCAGAACACTCCAATGTTAGAGATGAAAATGTGCATTCATAAAAAGTGTTAGCACAAGTAGTATCATTAGAATAATTCTGAGAATTTAATGTTCATGTTGATGCAGACGTTGTTTCTGGATCACAGCAAAAACCCAAGACTCCGCACCTCCCAATTTACAAACACAGATTTATTAAATTTCGCTCCATGGTGTTAGTGTGAATTAGTGGGAGCTTGAAATCGCTCACAAACAACACTCCCTAAAAATGATAAATAGTACAGCTCTAGCATGTTCGCGCTGCACTGAAGTTAGCAATTGTCAAGTTCCATTAAAAAAACATCACTTTGTTTGGAAAGCATAATGTTAGAAATGGGGGTCTCTAGTTGGTATAGGTAGGTATCTTTGTCCAAATAGGGACCCTTGCTTCTACTCAGGGTAAGTGGGATACACACTTTAGATAACCCCTGCTCACCCCCTGGGTAGCTTGGCACGAGCAGACAGGCTTATCCAAAAGGCAATGTGTAAAGTATTTGTACTCAAAACACACAGTAATACAGTGATAACACCACAAATGGACATCACAGCAGTTTAGAAAAATAAAGTATCTTTATCCAAACTCAACAAGACCAAAACGACAAAAATCCAACATACATGTAATAAGAATATGACTTTTCAAAGGCTTCAAGCAGCTGGGTCCATAGAAAGCTATGGATGCGTGATTCTACACAAAGTACCTGCAGATGCGTCAAAATTCCCAAGGCCAAACAGCTGCAGAAGGGAAGCATCGAGAAACAAAGAGATGCGTCAGTTCCTGAGTCCTTGGTGAGGCAATGCAACAGTTCTGCTGCACGCAGGAGAAGTGATGCGTCAAATCCGGACTATAGGGGAAAGTGATGGGTCAACTCCAAGACGGTTCTGGTCTGCGGGTAATGCATCGGGAAAACTTGCCACACAGGTGCGATGGGTGGAAATCCGGGATGCAGCGGCGATCGATGCGGCGGTGGCAAGCAACACTGCATCGGTTTCTTCAGCTGCTATCCCACGATGCGTCGGTTCGTGCAGCCGTGACAGGCGCTGCGTCAACTCTGCACAGGCGCAGCAGTGCGTGGAGATTCTCCTCGCACGGGGGTGCTACTTTGGGGGAAAAAAGCCGCAACAAGAGCGATGTGTCGATTTTCTCAGTTCTTCAGGTTCCTTCTACCTCCCAACAGCAGGAACAACCTCCAGAGGCCCAGAACTGGAATAGGCACCTCCTGGCAGGTCAGAACTCTTAGTAGCAGAGTTCAGGGGAGCTGGGGGTGAAGTCTTTGTATCCCTGAGACTTCAGAACAGGAGGCCAGCAAGCACAGGCCCTTGGAGATTCTTCTTAAAGCAGGTCCACAGCAAAGTTGAAAGTCTTTATCCTTTCCTTGTCAGAAACAGCAACTGCAGGCGATTCCCACACAGCACACAGCAAAGTGGCAGTACTCCTCCTCACAGCTCTTCTCCTTGGTGAAGGTTCCTCTTGAGTCCAGAAGTGATCTAAAGTTCTGGGTTTTAAGGTCCAGTGATATAACGTTCTGGGGTTCAAGGTCTACTACTTATACCCCATTTTGCCTTTATTCTCTTTGTGCAAGGGTCTCTGAGCCCAGTCCAAACCAGTTCTGTCCTGTTATGTTATGTTATGTTAAAAATCATTTCTAAAGCGCACGTTCACCAAACGGTTTCTTGGCGCTAAGGACAGGACGGCAGCAGTTCCAGACAGAAGGCAGGCGTCAGTGGTAGGCGTGGGAGAAAAGCCAGGTTTTGAGTAACTTCCTAAATTGAATGTAGGAGTCCACAGTGCGCAGATACAGAGGGAGAGTGTTCCAGAATTGAGGGGCCAAGGAAGTGTATCTAAGGCCACCATGTTTCTTCCGATTGAACGCATGAGAGACCAGTAGGTTCTTATTAGATGAGCGTAGGTCGCTAGAGAGGGAAGATATCGCTGAATGTTTGAGGCAATAAAGGCGGGACCACATCCTGACAGGGCTTTATAAATAATGCAGCCCAGTTTGAACAAGCAGCGTTGAGATATAGGGAGCCAATGGAGGCCTCTCAGCAGCGGTTTCACATGGGAATGCTTAGGTTGCCCAAGAATAAGTCTAGCTGCCTGGTTTTGGACTCTCTGTAAGCGATGGACTTGGTATGCAGGTATACCAGCGTACAGGGAATTGGCGTAGTCAACACGTGAAATCACCAAGGCAAGAACCACTTGGGTCAAGGCTTCGATGGAGAGGAATCTGCTAATTTGTCCTCACTGGTGCAGTATGACCACAGGGCGTGGAGACAGTATTGTGCAAGGGAGACAGGCCCTACTCAGGTGTGAGGAAAACTCCTCCCACTACTCTAAATGGAGCCAAGCCCCATTCAGCTGAGCTCTGAGTCATCCAGGAAGGGCCAGGCCACCTTAACCCCCCCCCCAGTGGCTGTCTACCGTGAATGCACATCCCCAGCCCCTGTCACTCCAAAACCAGACAGTCAATCCACAACCAGGCAGAGGCACACAGAATAGTTAAACAAAACCTTGCCTACTTTCTAAAAGTGGCATTTTCAAATACAGAATTTAAAAAACATCTTTACTAAAATATATGTTATTAAATTCTGAGTTCAGAGAGCCTAAACTTTATTTCTCTATCTTGTCCCAATGGGAAGTTATACTTGTAAGATGTTACAAAGTATCTCCCATTCTATCCAATGGGGCATATAGCCTTTGAATAGTGAAAAAGGAAATTGGCAGTATTTTACTATCAGGACATGTAACACACACCAGTACATGTCCTACCTTCCACATACACTGCACCCTGCCCATGGGGGTACCTTGGGCCTACCATAGGGGTGCCTTACATGTAAGAAAAGGGAAGGTTAAGGCCTGGTGAGTGGGTGCACTTGCCAGGTCGACATGGCAGTTTAAAACTGTGCACAGACACTGCAGTGGCAGATCTGAGATACCTTTTCAGGGCTACTCATGTGGGTGGCGCAATCAGTACTGCAGGCCCACTAGTAGCATTTGATTTACAGGCCCTGGCACACTCAGTGCACTTTACTAGGGACTCACCAGTAAATCAGATATGCCAATCAGGGAAAACCAATTGTAATAACTATTTACACAGGGAGCACTTTCACTTTGACACTGATCTGCAGTGGCAAAGTGCCCAAAGCAACTAAGCCAGCAAAAACGAAATCCAGCACAGCATAGAGGCAAAAAGTCAGGGGAAACCGCGCCAAAGATGCCAAGTCTAACACACAACATTTTTTAAAAAACAGCATCCAAGATATATTTCCATAAATTCCACTCCCTGGCGATGCGAGTTTTGGACCTGGTACAGCCCTTCCTCAGAGACTCACTGGAATACACACAATGATCAGAACCTGTTTCTGTATCATATTAAATGTGTCATATTTAGATTTGTTTTGTATCACCAATCAATTTATACATGTTGCCTAGTCTGGCGAACATGTCAGACACTAAAACATGATTTAATTCCAAAATGGCAGAATTGTTTTGGGTTTCCAAATGAATTTGGTATGTTATGGGATCTTGGCATCTGGATCTCATTGCTTCTTGTGTGCTGAGCTGTTAATGCTTATAGGTCCATGCCAAACTCTTGGCTGTGTCACATATTTATCAAAGGGAGGAGATCAAAAGAAATTTGAACCCCTACTCAATTACAGTTACAAATTAATTGGGAAATCAACATAACCACTGAGTTTGAATTGACAAGGCCTGAGCCTTGAAATAGCCCCTTGACTGTAACCAGAATACAAAATAAGGACAATACACATATTATCTCAAACTTTATTGAGGATTTCTAATAATGGAAAGACAGAAAATTGAACAGTTCATAACAAGGGATGTGGAATAATAATATGGACATGCATATTGCAGCTTCTAACACTAACAAGAGAGGCAATTACTAATCAACAAATAATATTAGTAGGGTTTGATGTTTTCAAGTTCAATCAATAACCATTAGTTGAAACCCACCGGACAGAAATGGTAGGTTCTCAGTTGAAACTTAAAAACACCAATTTTGCTCAACAAATGGCAGCGCAGAATAATAATAAAATAATCCAGGCTTATTTCAAATTGTGTGCATACATGTTCCAATAACAATTCACTTGCAGTAATTAAAAGACTCATTAGCTTCTAAGCCTACCTCATTGAGGAACCTGGGACATGAGTAATTAACGCTCTGCAGAGGGCATCCCTCTGCTTCAATATTCTCTGTAAATTATGTTGGTCAACGTTTCTCAGTCCAGCTTCAAACTTTCAACAGTCCCTGTCCTTTCCTTGTCCTACTTTCTTTAGTTACCACTATCCCTCTCACATCCACACTCACCACAATAATTATCCAATTTTTCCTTCCAGCCTTAGCGCCTATCTGACATCACTGTTGCTTTCTGTTTTAATCTTTCCTTTCTTCTGCCATTTTCTTTTTATCACTGCCTCATCAAGCTGTCAATACCATGTGTATCCCATCTGCACATTCTCATTTCCACATCGCTTACATGCCCTTCTCCGCTATGCTAATTTTTTCCATTCCTACATCCCCTTATCTTATAAAATGACTGTCTCTTTCCTCCTACTACTCCTAAACATGGGAGGGATGCAATGGCCCATTCCCTAAGTTCCTCACACCCCGCTACTTTGAGACAGTGTCACTAATTGGTTTGAAATCAGTCTCACTTATCCACATATCACAGTGCAATCATCCCACCATCACATATCCAAGCAACACATTGAACATGGCAATCAAGCCCATTTTGTTTCTCTGACTGGAATCTATCTTCCGGTCTCACATCACCCCCTCCAAAGCTACAGCAGTCACACCACTGCTTTTCAGCAGCACAAAGAAGGAAAAATAAAATGACAACAACACGATGTTGTTATCATTTTATTTTTCCGTGCTGAAGCAGGTTTTGGGGCGGGGCTTGGTGGAGGAAGAAAATATGTGCACTTAATTGTGCATGACGGTTTGGCGGCAGTCTTGGGCCAGCCAAACAGTCATGCACACTTAGCATGTTCTCCACCGGGCTGTAATGCACAATCTTGGTGGAGAACAAGCACAGACTCCCACTACCTTTCTGAGTGCCGAACCATGGCGGTCAGACCAATCACAACGCTGCTGTCATGGCTTCATGACTCCGGAAGAGAAGCGGACGAGAGATGACAACGGAGAAGAGTCGGCGGTCTTGCAAAGGTAAGTGTTCTTTATTTTATTTTTTTTAAAACACCCCGCCACCCCCGTTCAGTACAAGGTGCCACTGCGCTTCAGTGATGCACCCAACTCATTGTAACTGAGTGAAAAATGAGGTTCCATACATTAATGAGTAGGGGGAACTCTGAGCGCAGAATGGGGCTTTTTTGTGGTGTGCAGGGTTAAGCAACTGGTTACAGGCATAGAGTTAAGCAGCAAGGTGGGCAGATGCACATAAGTTGAGAATCAAGGCGTGCTGTTGTGATTGCTCACATTTACAAGGGCCAATTGGTTTGAGAATCAGAGGAACACCGAGTCATATATCCACTTTCAAATGGAGGAACGAATGAAGGGAGAAAATTATGTCAAGTACAGTACCCGAAACCCACCTACCATCTAAATTCAAACACATAAAATCCATAGTAGTGAACCATTCTTTATTGAAATCATGAATAACCTAGGCTTTTCCCAAAGTGGAAAATAATTTTTTAAAAACGCGTGCTCAGTCGAGAGATTGGGCCTCAGTGAGGCTGCTAGTGC